>CM040405.1:91465351-91893831 GCA_022702515.1 Ilyophis sp. 1 JC-2022
TAGAAGTTTGTTTTATCTGGATTTTTAAGGGTTATATCAAACACCAGAGTTAATGACAATCAAAGCAAAGTTATCCACATTTTAACCACCAGTAATCATGCAAGAGAAGTTATTAAACATGATGTGCCTATAACCGGATAAGCCTGCATGTTATGTAATCAAGTTCCACCGAAATAAAAGCTCAGTGGACAGGCTTGAACAGACCGAGCGCCCGTCAACTCCTGTGAACACTGCAGATCATATTTCATATTTCTTTGTGGCAAACCACTCCCATTACTGCTACAGCTACTCAGCCGGTCAGTCAGTGAATCGGTATGCGGGTGAGTCAGTACGTCCTGTAGTCAAAAACGCGGACGAGCTGTAGTTTCAACCCCACTGGAGGTGCCCTTCACACAGCAGCAGAAATAAAGATTTGATTTACCTGGCACTCTCGAGGAGTTCATCTTTTCTATATTCACCTGCATGAGGAAATACATGATACACACATTACATACAATGATAAAAATTTTCATAACTTTAAGGTGCCATACCAGGAGGGGGGGGGGGGACTAATTTTCATACAACAGCTGAAACCATTTTTCTGTTCCCAGAGATACAGTGTGTTCAATAATGAAAAATCAGTGCATTCAAACACAAATGTCCACAAAGAACAATCTAGGCCTGTGGAGCTATTTATGAACGCCTATTCTGAAACCCGGGCCCGTTACGTATAAAGTGTCTCGGTGCAAGAGTGCTGATCTAGGATCAGTTTAGGCTTTTAGCTCAAAATGGATTAGGGTATGATACGGAACAGGGAAATCTGATCCTAGATCAGCACCTCTCAATCTGAGACGCTATATCAATATGGGCCCAGAACTTAAATGAGATCTCAGTAGAATCTATAGAGCTATGGACTGGAGAGGTCCCAAACTGGGATAAACAACTTCTTGCATAACATTTGTACAGTGAAATTATAGAAATGGAGGAGAAAATTCAGAAATGTTATTTATGAACACTTCAAAGGATACCCTGTGTATGCTATATTACAAACCGTAATACTAAATATTTAGTCACCTATGTTTACACAACCACAATCTGTGCACAAGGCATACGTTTTCTTATTGCCCAAAAAAATTCCAACTATGTAGCAAAGGTCACCTAAATTAATTAATGTTACACGATATCGGGAGGCATTCGAGGTAAACAAATGTCTATGTTAATAAGCAGCTGCTCCACTACTCACCCGTAAGCACTGCTTTAGTGGCGGGCTCAGCCAGGTCCGACGCTGTTCTGCTGTCGGTGTTTCGGATTGTTGGCTCGGCCCCATGCTGCAGCAACACTGCATAAAGAATTAAAACATTCTAACTCAATCCAATGTCCCAGGTTAACATTGACTTTAATATATATATAAAAAAGCTTTAATGTAATTTAAGTGATTTTGGATCATTTCTAGCAACACTAGTTTCAACACAAGTTTCAAGCACCCTTTGAGAGATAATATTTCACCTATGCAGACGTCGATCTTGCCCTTGATGGCAGCTTCGTGAAGTGGAGTGTAGTTCCAGTTGTCCCTGGAGTTGGCGTCTGCCCCGTGGTGCAGGAGCAGGTTGACTACCTCGGCATGGCCGAAGGAACAGGCGTTGTGGAGGGAGATGAGCCCTCCGTCGTCCCGGGCATGCACGTTCGCCCCATTCTGCAGCAGGTAGTCCACCACATCCCTACGGCCAAAGCCTGAGAAGCACAACACACCCAGCACCGTGACTTGTCTATCAGTATCACAGCACAGGTCTCACAGTACTTTCATATGCAATAGGAAAATTCCTCACACATAGCTAGTCCAATTAGCCTTCTTCAGAAAGTCCACAAGATATCTGGCTAATTTAGCTAACAGTTGTTCGGACTGTCACCGTACCGTACCGTACCCTAGCTAACGCTTGCTATTTTGCAACCCATTTTGTCTTGCTACCAAGATAATGATATACAACCAGGGCCCCGTTTCCCAAAACCATCTTACAGTTAAGATCATCTTAAGAGTGTTTTGTGTTCGTGCTTTATTCATTTTATAATTAATATTATTAAAATGTACTGACATTACATGAAACGGATAATAAAAATTAAAAAGACAAACATTTAAAGTAATATAAAAACAAAAAAGCCTAAGACGATCTTTATCTAAGATCCTTTTGGGAAACGGGGCCCAGTTTGTTTGCTAGCCTGTTTCTGTAACGTTGTTTCTAGCAAGATAGAAACCTAACATGGTAACGTTGACGTTATTGTACGTTCGCTGCTAATGCAATGACTGTTTATTATGCAAGAGGCCTTACCTGCAGCGAAATGCAGAGGAGTCGATTTCCTTCCAGCGGTGTCCCTGCTGTTTACATTATCCGGGTTGATCAGCTTCTTCACTCGCACTAAATCGCCGTTCCTGCAGGCCTCGAAGAGTTCCCTCGTCGGCTTCCCTGCTCCAGTTACTCCGGTTCCTGGAGACACCGCGCCTCCACCCACACCCGAGACCCCCGAGCATCTTCGGGCGGACATCAGCGGACTTAATCTATTTTCTATCTTCAGCGCAAAGTGGACACCAAGAGCCGCGGCAATTGGCCCAGGAATGATAATATCCAGATTTATCTCCGATCTTTTAAAACCATGGCGAAAATGCTACTGTGATGTATAGCCTAGGCTACCTGGCATGGATAGCTAGCTAAGTTAACTGGCTACAACTACCGACACGGCCCCATGTAAGTGGTTTAAAAAGCTTATTAGCCAGCCATTTGTTCGACCGAATCTCGTATACGTTCAATTGTTTATATATTACATGCTAACCGATTTATAGATTGTAAACGACATTATACTATTTGTAAAAGCTGTACATAATGTAGCCTACACTATTGAACACAAACCATCTCAGGCCCTACCTGGGCGTCTGTGTGATGGACTGTGATATTATGTTGCATGTCACGTGGTTATTTTGCTGCAAAGCTTGTCTATCTGCACATACGAGCGAGGAGGCGCTTTAAGAAATCGGACACACTCGTCTATTTTCGTTAATCACGTGATGTTGGTCAGCTTTGTCCCCATAGATATATATCTATGGTTGTCCCTCTATGATTTACCCAACGTCATTAGTTGCCTGGCTGAAAATCCTGGCGTCTTGAAAACGGCACGCCCTATTGTAAGGTATTTCTAATAATATGGCATATAGAACATTTAAATTATGTTTATCATACCTATGTTGAACATCATCGTGGTAAATGGCATTTTCGTACCATCAAAACGAACCGAAAGTCAATGGAAGAGCTCAGAGACCACAATGTCTCGTGCCATATAAACGGGTATGGAAATGGTCTGGAATTGTGCTAGAATTATTTGGACACCAGGTGGCGGTAAAGACGTGTATTAAAAACCTTATTTATAAAAGGTAGTTGACTGAACATGCATGCTCTTTTACAGCAACGGCCTGCTAATAATAATAATAATAATAATAATATATGGCTAAATTAGCTAAAAGTGTTTGATCAATTATACTGCAATTTGCACGTGAAAGATAGGAATATTGTCCCCGGTTCGTACAAAGAAATACTAATTGTATCTGTGGGCACAACAGAAAATCTTATAGATTTTCCATTCAGCAGTGAACTCATTTTAAATCATTGCATAGGACTTGTTATTGTGTGCAAGCTAACCAGCTTCCCTGGCTGGCTGCAGTGCAATGTATATCAACAGCAATGGCAATACATGCTTCTGTAGGAGGACATAAACTGCTGTTTATAGTTATTTAGAAGGAATTTGCGTTTATATAGGCTCAGACACTTTAATTTCCTCTTTCATATCTCAAAGCATAACTATGAATTCTCAATGGCCGTGGTATGAGTTGGACATGAACAGTTTGAAACACTCTTTTTTTGTTTGGATAACTATGGCATTCTGTCTACTATGTTATTGTGGGATGAGACTTCCTGCTCATATAATGGCAGTGCAGGAAGTAGTTCAGCATTCCAGCTACGTCAAGTTATTTTTTAATAACAAACATTCCTTCACCAGACCAGTTATTTACTTTAGGGGTGAACCGGGTTTGAGAAGAGATAGATAACTGGCAAATTCACATCCATTTAACTTTTATATTGATATGGTTTCCAGGCCATTATTACATTACATTACAGGCATTTAGCAGACGCTCTTATCCAGAGCGACTTACACAACTTTTTATTACATTTATCCATTCATACAGCTGGCTATATACTGAAGCAATTCAGGTTAAGTACCTTGCTCAAGGGCACAACGGCAATGTCCTACCTGGGAATCGAACCTGCAACCTTTTGGTTACAAGTCTAGTTCCTTAATCATTATACTACATGGCCGCCCATTATGACACTACCAAAGATCATGTACAGCAGTGCTTCATTTGTACTTCCAGGTCAAATATAGTTGGCAAATAAGGATATCTCTGCAACAATTTAGACTGTGTCAGTATAGTAAAATTAGGTTACAATTCCCAGAGAAAAGATCAAATGTATTTCACAGGAACAACTTATCATGCCAGTGTCAGTAATGGAGTGATCATTTAACTCACCTGTGCCAGATGGAATAACTGTAAATATATGAAGTACACAAGGGATAATAACACTGATATGAATTGCAAATAATCAAAATGTTTTGGTTATTTGGAGTTAAAAAGACAAATTACAGGTGCAAGTTATTTTCCATTGCTTTAACTGTGACTTCTAATTCAGATTTAAATTTAATCTGCGCAATTCTATAACTGAATATTATATTTTCTCAAAACGATATTTCCATCCCAAAATATTTGCATCACTGTGGGATTTATATTCCATATTGGACTTCTTTTCTCTTATATGCTTTTGTACCAGGCTTTCCTAAATGTGCATGTTTCAATCGCAGTAGTCCCCTGCCACATGCTGTGAGGTGTCTGTGCTTCTCGGAGTGCACCATAATATCAATAACAGCCTTTACTCCTGGGTAGACAACATGCACTATATTACAAAGTAAAATATATGTTGCTATTATTCTGCTTTAAGAACGCTATATGTACAACAACAAACCATAGAATGAATACAGTGTGGTAAATATACATTTTACAAATCACAATTATATATTCCTTTTTGAATATAGAGCATTTTTAGCACTGTACAATTGCTGTATACTAAAATATAGTGGATATCAACCACTATATTTAACCATTAATAATAGTATGACAATGTATGTAGTTGAAACAGAGCGTTTAGGTATTGTAAGCATTATAGCATTAGTATATTATCAGAAAAACTGTATAATTGTGTCGATGAACAAAGGTAGAACAAAAATGCTGCACTTTATTGGAAACTCTGTTTCCACTAAGTCATGTAACTAAAAAAATAATTTAAATACTATAAATACAAAGGCAAACTACAGTTTTAGAGCTTATCACTGTAACCTTATTCTTCAGGACACATCTCTATTTTATTTCTACAGAGAATCTATTTTTACAGCTGTCCCTTCACGACACAACGTTGACCCCATTTCCCATGGCCAAGACAGCTTGCCAACGTCAGGTCTACCACAGTTCAACGTTGTACCCCACAAGGGAAAGGCTGTGATTGGTCACAGTCGGTTTCACCTTGAACACACCCCCTTGTTTCTGATCCAAAGTAAACCGATGAAAAGTATATTTTGAGAGTGACGGCTTGTTAAAAAAAGGTTCCAACAGTATCCCCTCAGCAGCACGATTCTGATCTTGCAGTTTGTCCGCTTATTACAAACACAGATGACCTGCCAGAAACTCCTGTCCAAGCTCTGGGAAATAAAAAAAGAAATTATTTCCGTACCACTCTCTTGGGCTTATTTCCACCGTATTCCAACATATGGTTTTATAACAACAGATGCCTAATGTGTAAAATGCTATGATATGTCATCTTGCTTATGTTTGTTTGTTTTTGAATTAGTCAAAGGTACAATACTGCTTGGAGTTTGGTGTATTCAAAATTGTTCTTGAATTATGATCTGTAGATCAATTTTACCTTTTTGATTTGTACCTTGCTGAATGTGTGTGCACTTGTGAGTTATGCAGACTGTAATCTTCATAATTATATGCATTTTTCAGTTGCTCAATGCTCCAGTTTTAAGACAGTTTTGATGGAATGGACTTTAAGGGTACATTCTTCTTTATGATCATTTTGGCCATTATTGTCAGTTCAGCAACATATAATCTATATATATTGACTGTACTTCAAAGTATTTGATACTAATCCTACACTAACTATAATACTTTTGTGCACATCTTTGCTAATGTAGCCTCTTAAAATATTTGACTTATATTCACATGCTTCATTATTTACGCATGGGTGTATGGCACTTCTTGTTCTATAGTTATTGTATCCAGCGTATACTGTGTAGTGACTGAACAAAGGTCTAGTGACTGAAAGCTTAGTGAATCAAGGCCCGTCCACACCAAGAGCGATAACTATAATGATAACTACAACGATAACGATGTGAGCATCCACACTGATGAACGATAACGTTGTGTAAACAGTGGCACCAAGCACGCGCTGCGCGCTCCAGCTGAGTCGGCAGCTTGTAAATTCGGATGGATTTTGATTGGCTGTCAGTGTTTATATCGTTCATCAAATCGCTCTGATCGTGACCCCAACGATGTCGTTCGTCACTGTTGTTGTCGTTATGGTTGTGGTGTGGAGTCTGTGGACTCCGCCATCCACTTGAGTTAGAACGATTTTTAAAACTGTATATTTATAGTTATCGCTCTATGGACAGGCCTTAATGCCAAGTGTGCAGAGGTTGAATTCGTGTCTGAAAGTTAACTTTAGTTCTTACAAACATACAGTTTGGAGTTTTATTGGATGTTTTTCATTATATTCTAAATTGTTGTCGTTTGTGGGTGGCCGGCTTTTGAATTATGGCATTTTAAATGCTTTCGGTAACTTTCCACTCATCTGAAGGTTGAAACTTCCATATTTGTCGGTCTCTCCTCCCCTCTCCTCCCAACTGGCAGGCTGGCCGCCAAGTTAGGCAATGTGGATTCTCACTACAGGCGCTAACTTATTCTTGTTCTGGCCCATGTGAAAACAGCCTATTCAACAATATACAGGACAAATCAAGCATTCTTTAATACCTGTAATGAAATAATGCAGACCAAGAGCATGTTTTATCTGAAACATACAGGCTGCGTGTTCGTGTGTTTGCACGCATGCGTGTGTATGTGAGTGCATGTGCCACCGTATGTGTGCATTGAATGCCTTAATTAGAAGCTGATCTATCGATGACAGTTTACCACCAACATGTCAAAACAAGTATCAAAAATGTCAAATCAAGGATCATAAAATCCCAAGGATACGTCAATAGGAAACACTTTGGAATTATTGCATCAGCTCTGTATTGGCTTGCAGGACGTCTCACAGAATATACTTGAGGAACATGGGTCTATTTGGACAATCATTTTAAAACCAACTTTAGTTAACTGGAGTTACTTGAGGTCACATGGAGGTGCTTGAGTCTCTCCAAAATATATATCTGAACCAAAGCTGGAATAGACAGGCTCATGTATCCACCCTGCATTGTCCTTTAATGCTGAGGAAGTGAGCACATTTATAGCACAGAATTTATCAGCGTTCGCCCCCATTTCACATGGTAAGGTGCAGAAAACAACAACAACTTTAAAGCAATCTTAAAAAATGTATTTTAAAGAATTTTTAATGGTAAACATTCGGTCACAGATATGTATCTTCTGTGTTACATGACGTCGTATTGACAATTCATGCTTTTGTTCTAATTGTTATGATGTACATACAAGTTATCATGTTATTGTATTATAAAATTGTACATTAAACATTAAAGTAATTAAATGATGCACAGTTAGATTTTTGCTTCAGGCAGCACCACTTGCTGGAGCTGCACATTCCCCCTTCCATTTATACCTGAAATTGCACAGAATAAAAAAAAATGTGTCCACAGGTTTAACTGCATACCATTGCCATACAAACATACCTTAGCCTAAAGGAGGTATGTTCAATTTATCATGTGACACAGGCATGCAGACTCGGTGCACTTCCTGCTGACAACTAAGTTCAACTTTTGGACCAATCAGCGCTTGAGTTCTCCTCTCCTGACCGCCAGCTCTTCGTGCATTCAACGGTAGTGAGCGTACGTGTCTGGAACTTTGTCAACTGGCTGCTGAGGGAGAAGGAAGCTCGGTTTTCGAGCAGTAAAGTTCATTTGCTTTGTATCTTTGTTTGACCAATCCGCGAGCATTGCAGGACATAGATTATCACTCCAAACGGCAAAATATGTTTTTGGTCTTTTATTTTGTTTGTTGCTCACCACTGTGGTATTATTTTACTACACCATGTATCACAACAATAAATAACAAATTGTTTTTTAAGGTTTATTTACAATACATACCATATACAATAGAACAACATACAGTGGATTGCAATTGATTATGTTCATTTTTTTTCTCGGCAGCACTGCCTGCATAGAAAGAAATTCTTTTCAGAATACAAAGCATTTTTTGAAAATCAGAAGCGCTATTTACACTGTGGCAGATTAGCGGAATGAAATCACATTCAGTTTAACCGATATCCCAGTAGACCCGTTGTGCCATGTCCTAAGAAGCATTCCCAGACTTCAAGGACATTCAAATTCTACAGCTACAACGTCTCCTCTCCCCGGTCCTCTTGTATTGCTGAGAGCTGCAGCCATATTTCTCTCCTCCCACCCCACTACAGACATAGCTGCCTTCTCATTCCATTCAAGTGCTATATCGGAGTGCACTGCCATGAGCTCATCTGGCAGAAATCTTGGAGAAGATAACAAACAATACACGGTCTTGCTGGCAATCATTTACATCTTCAAAGCCAGCGCATTTCAAGTTTGCGGCTACAGTTCACTGCTGATTCGACTCTTTTTTTTTGTCACCAAGCTGTCGGTGGAAGTGCTCTAGCCCTGTAACTATGGCCGTTACTGGCACGGTGACCTCCATATTGTTCTTGGCCCAAGACACCATGATGTGAAATTTAGTTCAAGGGCCAGCACAGTGGTGCAGACTGCTCACAGCAGATGTGCGACAATTGTCTGGCCCTAAAACCATAGGCACAGACGTCAAGGAAAGCTATTTTTTTTTTAAAATGTCATCCCAACAGCGTGTGTGCAAAGCTGCACAAGCATATGGACTATCAATAGCATAATAGGCTCACATTGTTTAATAAGCTCCAAAGAGTGCTTGGCATCAGTGCACAGCCTTCAACACAAGTAAATATTTAGTTTTTAATGTAGTCTGAAAACTAAAATGTAATGATTAACATGTGGCCTGAATAGTAGTTTAGTATTTTAGTATACACCTTAGCAGGGCTGGTCATTTTAACAAATCTTCCTTCCAGTGCACAATTCTGAAAAGTGAGTTTTTTCTGATATGCTAAAATTGTGTGTGTGTGTGGGTGTGTGTGTGTGGGTGTGTGTGTGTATAATTATTATTTGTATTACATAAATGTGACATGGCGTTTGGCACTCACTCAGTGCAGTCTCTGGCCTCCTGTGACCGCAATGCCACCACTGACCTCATGCAAAATCAGTTGGGGTAAAGCTTGTTATCACTAACACAACTTGTGCACTAAGGTAAGCACTTTAAATACAGAGTAATTATCAACACTGAATCTTATGGGACACAGCAAGAAGAATGGCCATTTAATTCAACCTTCAGAATCGTTTACCAGAGCAGTACAATAGATTATTCAATGCTGAAACCTATATATTTTAAAATGGTATAGGCTTTAAATAATTTGTGTTCATGTCTGGATTATTGCTATCTCTTCCTTACCGGCCCACAACTAATAATGTGAAGGTTAGATTTAAAAATCAAAATTTTTCACGAGTCATACAAGGCAATACCTTTTGGTACAGAAATCTGGTGATACACTTTCACATGATTTAGCAAATGTCTGAAACGGTTGTTATTACTCCATAAAATGTAATATCCGCTGTGGCATACAACAATGTTTTCTTTTAATAAAACAGTGTTTTGGTTTGTTTGATTCAGAAACAATGCAGATATAATAATAATAATAATAATAATAATAATAATAATAATAACTCCTAATGATGGAACTTCTGATCGTGCCCATGAATAACATGAAGTTCCTTAAAGGGAAAATAAAAGTTATTCTATTCTAACCTTTTTTTAAAAGCGTCCAAAAACACGCACGCGTTCTAACTCAAGTGGATGGCGGAGTCCACAGACTCCACACCGCAACCATAACATGTCTGTTTTATCCAGCTGCAACCTCTACTTGGCTAATTGATAACAACGAAGAGAAAAGCAGTGTTCAATCCGTGCATGTATCCATGGAATAGCCCTATGTATTGCAAAGAAAGTAACCGACCAGCAGGGGTCTACCATGACTCTCCGGAGTGAAAGTGTGTCTGACGTCCTACGCCTCTTTCCTTGGTCCTTCGACGTCAGATTTCTTTCGCTGATTGCGCTAGCGCACACTTTCTCCGTTCTGCCATTGGCTATCTGCTACATTCACGTGAGAAGTATGCAAATGTACTTCATATCCCGGTTGAAAGCTTCAAATACAGTGCCAGTGAAGTTAAGCGGCTGAGGAGGGGGCGTGAAACGAGACAGACTGAAACCACACTCTGCTCTCGCTTAATAATGTAACGGTAAATTGTTTAAAATAACACCTCGGAATCACCAACCGTTTATTCAGCTGCAGCTTCTTCTTGTTCTGGAGTTTTGGCCATTTTATTACTTTTCGATGAATTGCACCAGGTAAGATAAAAAAGTACGTCAGAGACGCCTGTTTGGTAACATCACATTATTTAGTTAGTCCATCGGTGACGTTGATATTTAGATTCATACTGAAAAAAAAATTATCCACATCAGAAGTAGATTGTTCGTTTGTATCCACAGTTTACAAACATACTTTGGTAACGTTAGAACGATTTCGATGCGATTTAACTTCGTTTGCTAGCCATTCATTTCCACTAATCTTATGAAGGCTGTGAACTTTAAATTTAGCTATAAAGTTTGAAATAACACTCGTCAATCTGTAAAATGTGTTTATTTTGTTTGTTTTACCAATTACACACTCAATTATTAAATGTCAACGTTCGCTAACAGTTTTTCAAAGTACATATAATGTGTTTTATTTCAAAAGGTAATTGTAAATAAAATATAGCCCACCTTCTGTGTCTTAACGAATGGCACAGTTATAGATGGCTTGCATCATTTTTCAATATCACCTTCATCTTACCATATTACTTTTGAGCAAAAAAATAATAATTCCAAAGCCGTAGGCTACACGAATGAGACAACATTCGCTCAACATTGTGACTCAGCAACTGATGATATGGAATTACTGATGAAGCAATCTTAAAAGTATTTGTCATTATTAAGTTCAATAACTTATCATAGTATCTTATTGAACTGGAATGGAATGTGCTCTGTGTTCTCATAGAAGGTCCTAATAATATAGAACTCTGAAATAAGTTGTACTTCTTCTTGTTCTTTTATTTAATTGTTTTGTAACATCTATCTGAAGTTATATATGCATCGTCATTGGCTTGGTTCAGTATAATCACTTGTGTTTTCATCTTAGGGTACTGCATATCTTGAATCCCAGACCAATGCCGGGCCCCATCATGCCTGTAGACGTTGCCATGAGGATCTGCTTGGCACACTCGCCTCCCCTGCGGAGCTTCCTCAGCTCGTATGAGGACTGCAGGGCAAGGAACCTGGTCAACAGGTACAAGCCTTTGAGGCCCTGCATCTCCAAGCAGGACGTGGAGGCCGCCAACCTGGGCTGGAAGAAAGGGAAAGGGAAAAAACAAGTGGTGTTCGCCGATTCCAAAGGCATGTCGCTCACTGCCATCCACATCTTCTCGGACTTCGAGGAGGACCCTCTCTCCGATCTGCAGTTTGCTCTGGGCGATCTTGAGGATGGAGCCGTCGGCCTCAAAATCAACAAGGACAAAAATTTGAAGCTGGACTTCCCTCAGCCTGCAGCCGACTACCTAGACTTTCGGAACCGCCTCAAAAAGAACTTAGTATGTCTAGAGAGCTGCACACTTCAAGAGAGATCAGTCGCCGGCACAGTGAAAGTTCGAAACGTTAGCTTTGAGAAGTCTGTCCACATCCGGGTAACCTTTGACTCCTGGAAAAGTTACACGGACGTTCCTGGCACCTTCATGAACAATGTATACGGCTGCCCGGACACAGACACTTTCTCTTTCGCTGTTGATCTGCCTTGTTTTGTGCCCCCTGGCGAGCAAATCGAATTCTGCATATGCTACAAGGCCCAAGATCGGACGTGCTGGGACAACAACGATGAGAAGAACTACAGGTTGATCCATGTTGAGTGTGACGGTGACCAAGTCCAGCCTGTGGTCCAGACGAAAGCACCCGAGTACAAGAACCAGATGAAACTGCCAGAGATGGAATTTGATCAGTTTGGAAGCCCGAGGACATCAAGCGGATTCTTCCCAGAGTGGCAAAGCTGGGGCCACATTGAAAACGTCGCCCCCTACTGGTGATTTCACACAACACTGTTGGCAGTTCTGCAAGAGATACAGGCTCTGTCTCATCTTTCTCATATAGAGAAATGAGCAAAAAGACAACAGTGTAGATATAGCCTACATCTTGGAATCCTAGTGCCCTAATTTATCATAGGTGATTCCGTTTTTTTTTAAAAGACGTTCTTCACATCTGTTTGAAATGGACCTATAGGGAACACAGGGATATTTTAATATGTCTCGCACCATAGACGTTAGCAGCATTGAGCATTCTGGACCCCTCCAAGGATATGCCCACACTCTTTGTTTTGCTAATGGAAAAATGAGGAGGCTCAAAATGGTTTAGCCTCATTTTTATATGATTTGGCATATAATGTGATGTTACTGAAGTCAACAGAGTACATTTCTCAAATGTCTGTGTGCTCTTTTTAGTTGTGAACCTAACCCAGCTAAATCCCAAATATGTTTGAGTAGCGAGCAAGCTTAATCATTGTGACAGTATCGGATTGCCTGAATTTCTCAAGTTTAAAATGTTTAAGTGTTCTGATTCTACTGAAATACTCAAAATTAGAACAGGCAATACATGTACGGTTACTTAGAACATACAAGGACAGAAATGAAGTTTGTAAAATATTTCCAAATTTAATTTGCTGTGAACTAAAGCATTTTCATGAATTTCAGATGTGGTAGATCATGTGATGTCATAACATAGGTGCCTATCTTTATATTTGTGTCTGATCTTCAGTTTGCCTGTACACAATATTGTTTCAGAAAATGTTTAGAGTAGTTAAAAGCTTCCTGAAATGAGAAGGCCAGCCCACATTATGAAGTCTACACTTCTCACGGTCCTTTGTAAAATGTCTTTGTCAGAAAGGTACAGATTTGTACGTTCAAAAGTTTTATCTGAAAGGATCAAAAAGTGAAACTTTTTTTTTTTTTTGAAATGTGGAAAGTGCCTTTTTTTTCTTAGCTAAACATCTGTGTAAAGCATGTGTTTTGAAACATGATCTTTTAAAATTCCCTGTGTTTGATCACAGTGTTGATTGCCACTCATTGTGGCATTCAATTGCTTAGCTAAGCCATGTGAAGGTCACTGTAATGAGCACAGTGAGCATGATTTTGCACTTAATGGAAACTGCCTTTGGAATCTCAGAATGTGAAAGTTGGGTAATTGGTACAACATGATGTACTTC
The DNA here is from genome assembly GCA_022702515.1 of Ilyophis sp. 1 JC-2022. Lineage (NCBI taxonomy): Eukaryota > Metazoa > Chordata > Actinopteri > Anguilliformes > Synaphobranchidae > Ilyophis > Ilyophis sp. 1 JC-2022. The sequence goes on from CM040405.1 coordinate 91,479,043, forward strand.
ATATTGAAGGTGTTTTTAATTCATGGTACCTGTCAATTAATGACTTTCAGGAAGGAACAATTAGACAAAACAGTTTTTGTGAAGGCCCAGGACCGTTGATATTTAGTTGTAAAATATGCAACAAAAAAAAGTCCCTTTTGCACATAAATGCATTCATGTTTTCAGGCTTCCAATACAAGCAATGCACTTTTCACTTCTACCTGTTTGCTGCTATGTTTTTGTATCGGCTGGTTTCTTTGTATTGCATTGCTTGCGCCCATGGCATGTTATTTCTCTCTGTATTGAATTGGAGAAGAGATTGTCAAGGAACTGAGAATGTTACTTTTGAAAAGTTTGAGTAAGTAAGAAAAAGTGGATAACAGTTTAAAGGAAAAAATTTGAAATGGAGCCATTGCTTTTTCATACTTGTTTTTCCATCCTTCTCGAGGAAAAGCGGGTTTGTCTTAAAGAGCAAATGCCCTGGACTTGGAAGATTTGTTCGAATGGTAAATGTCTCGTAAGCTTTGTCTTCAGTATGTTGGTGAATGTTAAAGTTCTAAACATAAGCACAGTATCTGACCACCAGGTATATTTGTACTTAAAGGTAAGGTTTCTGTGTGAAAGAATGGTTGAATTCATTTTGTGTTCCTTTCAGAAATAAAACTTTATGATTTAATTGTGAAAGACTTGTGTTTCTTAACACTATATCAGAATATTTAAGCATGGAAAAACCCTGTACATTTAGTGTCAGGTTATGTGTAAACTATATAAATGTTAGCATTATTTTATGACTGCCTGAGATGGAAATTAGATGTCAAACACAGGTAGTATTTTCCAGAATAGTGTGACGCAGGCCTCAGCTCATACAGAGTGATCTTATTAAAAGCAAGAGGCAGTGGCTGAAGGGGGGGGGGCTATCAAGGAGGCCTTGAACAGAAATAAGGGCTTCATTAACGGAGGTGTCGCACATGGGCAGGCGTTTTTGAGTGAATACCAGATGGTGCTGTAATCAAGACTCTAGTTTAGTGACTAAGCGCTGTAGCACCTTTAAATTAAATTGCGGAAAATAAGTGGCCGCGCCCACATAAAGCTCCTGTCAAGTTCACATGTTACTCTCAACAAAAACCAAGGCAACACTGCTTAAAAAATCCAGAAGAACAGCAAATTGGTTTAACGGGACATTTATGGATTGGCTTAAAAGACCTGTCAGACTGATAAAGTGCAGGAAAGGTTGAAAAAGGTGCACATTCAGTAAACCCCTGGACCGCTTTAAATGTCATCGTAATCTACCACAAGAACATTCAAGGTATTGGTCTTCGGGGTCAGTCTGACGTTTTGAGTTGCCCCTGGCTGATCATCGCGTGTAACATAAGCTTGTTTCCAGAGACATGTGCTGACCAGAGGGGTCCAAGATTTGAAACGTGTGGCTGGAGCCAGAGACAGAAATGCACACGCTTTGAAAATCAACATGCAAACGTGCCAGTGTGAATGTCAATTATTCAAAGAGGGTCCCAGAGAGTGTAAGGTGAAGCACATCTCTGGACCATAATGTTACTGCAGAGAATCTATGCACATTTCAAATGATTTACAGTCTCAATGTCATGAGCATTCTCTGTCTGGGGAGTGTGCAAACATTTTATCAACGGATTATTCTTCAGACATCTTATTTATTAACATGCAGCATGTTATACAGTTCAACCAAACACCCAGTATTAGTTGATGTATTTTATTTTGGTAAGACACTAATATAGCCAAAAATATGCCTATGTGCCTCCAAAATGTATTTGGAAATCACAAGTAATTGAAAATTAAATGAAAGACAAAAAAGCAAAGCTGAGGACAAATACATTTTCAGTTGAAAATAAAATAAATGGCAACTAACTCAAACCCGTCCTAAAAAAGTCCTATTTAGTGAAACAAGCACAGCCCTATTATGGTTAAATTAGTTTTGTTTACATATTTTTAGGAAGTCTGTTGTAAATTATGACCAATTGCTCTGGTTTCCTGTATGTACAAATTGGTCCCCAAAGCCATTTCCTGCATAGAAACAAGAAGCCCAGAGCTAGCATTAGTCTTTGCAGGAATTTTATTGGCTGCTCAGCTGAGATACAATGTACGATTAATTTCCTAAGCTGTTCAGATGGGCCACCATATTGATCTTCATTATCAAGGTTAATTTTAGAACAGGATGAAATTATATGGGTCTATATTTTACATGAAACCGGCATTATAGTGTGTGATATTCTAGGACTTAAGGGTTGTTTTGCAAAAAGAAAAAACTTTTTGTTCTACCTATCATGTAAACAAAGGTATCAGGACAGAGAAGTAAAGAATTATATTTGGCATTAAGATGGTATAATAACTTAATGAAGTGTATCAAATTAAGTTTTTAAACCATAAAAACCATGAAAGATAATTAGAGCTAACAGGAAAAAAAAAAAAAAGTTCCTTGATGATATGGGACGGCACTTAGTCCTGGTTGTATAGATGACATTTGTGAGTGGTCATGGTTCTGTCAAATATTGACCTCTCATTAGTCATGAGGCAAAACTTTCTTGTTGGAATAAATACAGACTGAACAAGTGTATTAATAAATATAAACCTTTGCTGAGATATTATCCAGTGTATTTATATTAAACCAAAATGAATAACATTTTTAAACATTTGGACCTCCATGCAGAGGTCCACTCATGTACTCCTATATCATGTGTGATATTTACCTTATAATGAACACAATGCTCACACTATTTTCTGCCTAGGCACTTACTTTAGTTAGTATATTTGAGCATATAGTATACTACTCTTTCATAAGGTGTATATCTTGCCCCATGTATTTTACATGGCCATGACTAAAAATACTGTACTTCTATCAATGTCACAGAGATCAGAGCGCATCTTTTAACATTCGAAGCAGAAGCCGTTTTCCATACACTACTTTGCCCATGAAGTTTACCCACATAAAGTCCCCTTCATTGGCTGTGGTTGACACAGAGGCGAGCCCGATTCTTTCACAAGACACTTGAAAACAGGATGCTGTTTCAACAAGTCTGCCATGGCTATTTGCATGACACCTCATCTGAACAATTGAAAGCAACATTGTAAATTAATGAAAGACATGACCTCTCCCACACTGTTGTAGTTCCAGGAGATTCATAAACAATATACTCTGCCGTTTAATTTCCTCCACAGATCAGTTTGATACAATTCTACGATGAGTTTGCCAGTTATTGTGAAAGAATTGTAAACATGGGTGCCTGATTAGACTTGACACATTGGCTGACAATGTGCTGATTAAAATTCCAGCCATTATCATACTCTTTGCTTACCCCACATTTCACGTAAAGGTGCCCTACCTTCAGAGCTATTTGGAAGATATGCAAAGTGTTAATAATCATTAAAAGGTTTTAATTGTCTAGATTTTCAGGCAAATGGCCAGCCATGTTTTTTTTTGTTTGTTTGTGTGACGCGGGATGGGTCGGAGGACCAGACGTGACCGTGAGGGGATCAAAAAGTTGCCCATAAGACGTGGAATAACCACTAGATAAAGGGGTAGAAGAGAAATCTGCGAATGGAACAGAGAAAATAAACAAATGGGAAAAACTTCTGGCATAAAGCCAACAAAAAACAACCCAGAAAAAAAGATGAAAGACCTCTAGCTTGATAATAAACAAACGAGCCAAAAGAAGACAGGATAAGAAAAAAGTAAACAAAAGTTAGTGCCTCAAAGAGGACAGATAGGTAAAAGAGGAAAGAACCAAGAAAAGAGCGAAATAAAAGGAAAGAGGGATCCTAAGGATCTAATCCTAACTTTTAGAACTAAGGGGGTTCCTGCGTTTCTTTTAGACTCAAAAGAAAAGCAGTCCTCCGGCAATACCGTTTACCTGGCTAGCATGCAAACAATGACACAAAAACACGGATCAGAGAAAACACCCTGCTTAAGGCATGCGCCTGAAGCCAATTCAGACAAATTGGACTTCATGAGGAAAAGAAAAAACCCTGTTGTGGCCAACAGTCGCCACAGCCGCCAGAAATAACTAAGCAGGCTAGAAACCATGACAGTTTGTTTGTTTGATTGTTGTTTGATTTGATGGGAAATTCCTTCATTTTAGCCCAGAAATCTGGCGATTCTGCTGTAATTGTATGAGGACTATAAAGGATAACAGGAGACAGCCTCAATTAGTTCAAAATTGCCATTCAGTCATCTTTTTTAACGTTGGAAGATCTGCTGAGGGTGAGCAGCAATGCTAAATGTCAAGCTTTTAACTCTGTGGCGTAGATGTCATCACACTCATTATTGTTAGATTCCCCACTAGGGAATCTAACAATAGTTTATTATCATAGACAGTACTGAAACAATAAAAATGATACCGTCAGACTCAGGCATGACAGTAAATGTATGTGGCTGTCCTTGTTATCACTGGTTTCATACAGAAAGATCAAACTGGGTGTTTTACTTCCACGTCTAGATTTCTTTGTGGCCCAATATTTATACAAATTAAACAAAAATCATTTGAGTGAAAATGAAAGGGGCGCTACTAATGTTGATTTTATGGTTAATTACAATGACAGCACTAATGCTAATGCTAAACTAGCCCTGTACTGACAGGATGATGGTTGAATGTGCAATGGGAAAAGGCTTTCTTTTCCTATATTTTGCACCTTCTCATGTCAACACTTAACAGGTTTATGAGGACTGAAATGGTTCTGACCCTCTAGTACTCTCATCTGCCAGGTCACATGCTTTGTCCCGCTCCATCACATGTGTGCCTTCTTGTATTTCATGATGGCTTGCTGTCACTTACCGTGTGGCAAACATCACAAGGCACTGAATGTCAAGTCAAAAGGGTTTCCACCCACACGGGTTTGGCCTCCTTGGAATCACCTCAGCTGTGTGTAACAACAGGATCTTGATCTAAAATTGACAAAGTTCGTTGCGTTAGCCCACTTAGCTTAGCATTCAACAATGTCTCACAAGAAATGAGAATCATGCTCATTAATATAATATATATCACAGCAGCAGTGCTTGCAATGCAATAGGTGGCTAATTAGCCAGCTACTGGGTTAGTAAGCAGTGTGGTATGTGTAGCTATTTATGTCACTGGTTAACATTCCCCTGTGCTATCTGTATTTTCTTAGTGGAAAATCTGACTGACTATTTGGAATCCAATAGCAATATAAAAAAATTATTAAGTTGGTCTTGATCAATTCAAAGACAGTTTATATCAAAGATTGGGAAACTGTTGTACCCACCTACCGCACATTGCTTGGTTATTTTGACATAAAAATCTTTGAAAATAAAATACCTTGAATGTATTAAGTAAATATCTTGAATGTAAATCAGTAATGCTGTTTAGCCGCTGTCTCATTTCATACCGACAGACCATTGTCTTGTAGTGCTCGCATCATTGTGGGTTTTTCAGAAGCTGAACAATTCCAAGGCAAGCCTCACACTTCGGTTTTTTGGCTAAATTGATATAGTGTACAGAACAATATTCACCTGCATATCTCATGTATGTATTTCTGTCATTTATTATTAACACTGTGTTCTGATATCAAATGCCTTTATTAACTTTTTTTATGTGATAAGCTACTTTTATAAAGCATCTAAGTTTCTGCCTATGCAGGCTTCTAGAATTGTAGATACACTAAGACTTGTACCTCTGTATCAAGGACATAAATTAGACAGTGTCCCTTCGCATTTGAAGCTGTAAATTGTCTCTCGCTTGCGAACTAAGGCTATTCTTGGCACATAATTCAGCTGCCTAGCATGGCAACTAAATAACTTGAATGTCAAATGAAACTCACACTGTTCCAAATCCAAGGACACATCGAAGAGCACGATTCTCATTTCTTGTGAGACATTGTTGGATGCTAAGCTAAGTGGGCTAACACATACATATAGGCTACATTAGCAGTACTGTAATAACTGATTTCCAAATGAACATCGCACTGTTCCAAATTTAGCAAACACAAAATACAGCACAATTGGCATTACATTACAGCTACTGCTATATGGCACATAGTAACTTATTACATATAATTATTATTATACATTAATTGTAATATAATTATACATATTACAACAATTCTCGCACAATTAGCATGGCAACTAAAAAACACAAATGAAGAAATGAAACTCGCCAAATCCAAAATCCAAGAAAAGATTGAAGAGCATGTATCAACTTGTTAAATTTTAAGATTTTGTATGCCAGTGAGCCAACACAGGGTAAAAAAAATTCCCCTTTCCCCAACCCCAAACCCCCAAAATAAAAAAAAAAAACAAAAAAAAACCCTAAAAAAAAAAAAAAAAAAAAAAAAAAAAAAAAAAAAAAAAAAAAAAAAAATAAAAAACATACAACACATAAACACAAACACATACACTTTTTTTTACTTTTGTTTTTAAAACACACGTTCGTTAGCTTTTGACAGCACTTGGCAGTTATTTTTGACAGAGTTATTATTTGAATATGAAATGGAAAAGACCAAAGAAAGCATTAATTAGGAATATTAACATTTCATATTTTTTATTATTTTATTTATTATTTTTTAATAATAAATTGATTTTTTTTTTTTTTTTTTTTTTTTTTTTTTTTTTTTTTTTTTTTTTTTTTTTTTTTTTTTCATTTTCCCGCCCCCGGGGCCCCCCCCCCCCCCCCCCCCCCCCCCCCCCCCCCCCCCCCACCCCCCCTGAGAAAAACTGACCACCCATAGACACATAAGTACTGTGTACACAGTTTCTTTATTTCTTTATTTTTTTTTTTTTTTTTTTTTTTTTTTAACTGCCCTTACTAACTTAATGTAAGGTAATGGAATGAGCTGGAGAGAGACACAACACACAGTACACAGCACACACACACAACCCTGACAACACTACAACACTACTAGTGTACTTAAAACCTTTATATGTCCATTGTTATTGGTTTTTATACACATGGTGACGTGGCCAAGCGAAGCATGATAAAGGAATTAAATTGAGTTCAATCCCTGCTGCTCAGGGATTATTATAATATATACTTACTTTTACTTTTAAAAAAAAAAAAAAAAAGCAACAGATTCCAAATGGAGTTATTCTTTCCTATCCCTGCTGTTTCCAAATGAAATGTTGGTTCATTTACCATCACATATACAATAAATAAAGCAATTACACATACAAATAATTATATGTATATATGCCAGCCAGTTAAAGGTTCCAGACCCCTCATATGTCCAAAGCCAAATGTTGAAATGGAATAAAATAGGAGCATTCATAAACAAGCACAAGACTGTTCTGTTATGAGAACATACAGTACAGCAGGCTTTAAAGGGAAGTGGGGCAGCCGTAAAACTGCTGGCCACAGTATATAAGCCTCCTGAGAAAACATACGAATGAAAATTAAAGACAAAATAGAATTAGGAAAGCACACTAACTCTGGATAAAGGTTACATGTGTTTGTTATGTGAACAGAGAGGAAGCTTCTCCATTGCTTAGAGGGACCCCAACAACATGCGTTTAACATGACTAAGCCTTAACTGCTGTCAGCATTTGTCTCCAGTGATTCATGCAATCTATAATGAACTCTCTATTCTCCTATGGGAATTAATTACACGGACAACTTTCGCACACCACGTCACAAGGGCTAACGTCAGCCTACCCAGTGAACAGTGCATGTGGGTGTGAGCACAGCTAGCACTGTAACATATAGTACCCGTGGCTTCTGAGAGAAAATGCAGGCAGTTACTTTAAAGGGTAGGTGGGCCATCTCCGTCATGTCGCTGCCTGGTGTTGTGTAACAGTCTCGCTCCTATAAAACGGAATTATATAATTTAACAAATAGACTTAATGAGACAAACACTAAGTTTAGCAAACATCTCAGCGGTGACAGGCCAGCTGTTAGCAACCCTAAGCGCGCTTTTTTTCTTCCTTTGCCTTGTCATTCGATCGTGATATAAACCCGTGATGACATAAGGGATTATCCGCTCTCCTTGTTACTCCGTTGGAGGTTTGCTGGAAAATCGACATGTGAACACAGCGCGGATAAAAGATGATGCAGAAAGAAATAAAAAGCTGGAGAGTGTTTCCTGTTTAAAATAACACACAGGGAACATGAGGACAATGCACTTTTAACCAGCGCTTCTCACTTAGTGTGAATTCAGTATAGCTTACCTGCTGTCAAACATGACCTCGATAGGCTTGTGTGAACAGTGCTGACATACATTGTTTATTTTTTAAGTTATATTTTTAGGGCATTTCAGCTTTTTTGGACTGCACAGTGTAGAGAGACACGAGGAATGGGAGCGAGAGACACGTCACGCTGACGTCACTACTCGCAATGAGCATGCGCGTATATTGTATAGGCCTATTGCTGTAATCTATGCTTGTTCTGGGTGTTTTTTATTTTTTATTTTCCCAAACAACTTCCACATATTTCAATCTTAGGGTGTTTGTTTACCATATGACATAGACTTTTGTAAGTCGCTTTGGCTAAAAAGTGTTGGCTAAATCACTAAATTGTAAATTGAATATTCTTTATATATAAATCACACCTCCTTGGGGGCCTCCTTGGCAACATCTCTGACTGTAAATAGTTGCCAATGGCATTAGTTTGAAGGCAGTTGGCTATATTGGCTGTAAAGAAAGCCTTACTGTAGGATTAATTTTCACTGTGCTGTGTAAAAAGAAATATCCATGTGAACTTCATATTCCCACATATAGGAACCCTTGCGCTGTACAAATCAAGAATCATGACTCACGATACTGAACTGTGACATGTTGGAAGCCTATCACAGTGAGCACTCTCACCATTGCTATGTGAAATCCTGATCAAATCAAGAAATTCAACACCTTGCTGTGGTGTAACAACTAGAGTGTCAAAGCCAAAGGAAGACGTTTAATATACCGGTGCTCCTTTAAAAGCTCCAATCACTTGGATGATTCATGTTCAGTATGGCATGGGTAGGCTCACGCCACAGTGGCTTCATATCAGAGTCCCGGTAGGCAAAGCTCTCTTTTAGATAAGGGATCAGGGATACTGATTTAACACAAAGCCTTGAACTCCTGTACAAGCCAAACAGACCATTCTTCTGAAGAGGTGCGGAAATTGCAAAGTCACTTTGAAAGCACAGCTACACGTGTTGACATGCTTCTCATAAGCCACGCAGAAGCCTCCCTGGATTTTCTGGTGAACTTAAAGAAACAAAGCTTCATCTCAGGATCGGGAATTTCGATTACAATGTTGATAGCAGCCGACATCTGTGTAAACTAGTGAGCTAAAGTACGTGAGCTATTTTAATGGACTTTGAGCTTTCCAAGGTAAGTCGGCCAGTCAAAGCCAGGCCGAACCAGCCCAGTCAAAGATAACACTGTAGCCCACATTTGCCTAACCAGTGTGGTGGAAATAGGCAATTTCATAGTTAATATAAAGCCTTTTTGAGGATTTCTAACTGAAAAATACTGCTTTTTAATAAGCTGGATGGAAGTATACAAAGTATTCCATTGCAGATATCTCTTCTGCGCTACGCTCACAAGCAGGCCTGTGACTCATCAGTTTGTGGTTTCCTCTACCGCTATAAAGAGTGCAGTGTCAGTGTCCAGGAATTGGCAAAGTTCACGAGGAGCGGGGCCAAGGGGCAGTTACTCAAAGCATCAGACTGAAGCTATCTTCTGCATCAGGCAACATCAGAAGCTGTTAACTATTTACGTGTAATATTTACATCATGCACGAGCAAATCACGCAAACGCTTTTTTAAACATGTTTAGTTACATTTATGTCAAGGCTGCCCTGCAATATAGGGGACCTGTAAAGTTGGCTAGCTAAGTACATACAGTGGTGAATAATTAATACCGTTCAATAAAAAGCCTTGCATAATACCTTTGTGCAAGGCGTTCAGCCCCCTAGTCATTAAAAGGCACTTACAATAATTGCTGAGCCGAAATTATGCATTGCCTATATTCGTGCTTCTTGTGCCCAAGGTATTTGATATGGCAGCGAATGAAGCAAGCTGGTTTAAAGCAGCACAATCTCATCTCCGCAGCATGACACTTTGTTTCACAGGTTAGCCCAAATGTACTTTCTGTAGCATTTTTGTCAGATTTACCACCAGCTCCCAAGGAATGATTCAGTGTGGGGTAAAAATAATAACAGGTCCACTGAGACGTGAAAATAGCTCCCAGTAGCCCTCTCTCTCTCTCTTTCTATTCTTTACCACACTGTGAAACAATGATTGCTCGAAAATGAAAACACAATGAGAGATGATTTAATACTGACCCTCATTTCCACATGAGTCGTTATGTCAAGGCCGGACAATCCACCTTTCTAAGGGCAGGCTTGGCAGACTGTCAAACCCCCCCCCTGCTCTAAATGGCCAAGCAATTGGACAGCAGCATCTAGGCCAGCTTTATTCACTGAGCCCAGAACTGCAGTCAAAGCAGTGGTTGTTCTAGCATACAATGGGCATTTTTTAAGGTCACTTACATGTAACTGAAGTTATTTATGAAGGTGGTGTCATAGAAGTAAACATATTGTCATATGCTTAATCTCCATTCCTGGTCGAATCTAAGTTTTATATCACTAGGCATCAGTATGCATCTAAACACCGCAAAGCATTTGTGTCCGTGTCTTTTTCACTGACACACGCAAGCGAGAAAACGAAATTCTGATCCGAAGGATCCACACCATGGATGACATAGCACCGCAGGTCAGCACACAATATGGAGTTAGCATGCAGTGCTGATGATAAAAGTTTTCAGCAAAAATGCTTTGACTGTACAGGACAGTCGTGACCAGCCGAAAGGTATCATTACTGTCTAATATGCACGCACAAGGTTACTTCAAAACTGCGCTGAAATGATGTTGTCACGTCCCGTGCTTAGTCTCCCCTGTGTTTTTGTTCTGTGCCAGATCGTCTTGTGCCCTGCATTCGTGCTTGTGTCAACACTTTCCAGCGGTAACCATAACCATGAGTGCAGCAGGCCTAGACAGCCAGGCTAGGGTGCAGTGTGTACAGGGCACAACTCCTGGACACAGTGAAGGCACAGGTTTCTAAAACCAGTCAGGTGTTCAGCTCCTGTGTTCCTTCTGCCTTTGCTACTTCCTAACCACGTGAGCCTCCAGTTGTTGACAGCTGTTCTGATGCTATATAACAGGTCCTTTATATTCATGAAGAAGCATGCCCTAGGAGATGGCTACAGTGTTGTCTTTGGCCATGCCCATTCATGAATATTTATTAGATCAATCAAATTGGAACTTTTCTCAACTGTCTCAATGTTAAGAGTAGAGTGGTATTTGGCCTAATATAATTAATATAGTGAAGATGAAGAGTCCACACAGCCTTTGGGTCTAGAGAGCAGAGGAAGGGACGAGTTTAATGCCAGAGCCCTTTTGTTTCTGCTTCACTGAGCAGCCCTGCTTTATTGGATGTGACTGCGATGCACAGACAGTGGCTGGGACTGGAATGACCTTGGAGCTACTGATGAATGTGGACTGACAGATATTGCTTGGTAAGCTATTGAGCGAACGTCCATTTAAAGAATGTCCCAAATGATTTAAAACAACACCCTGATAGCTTAAATACATCCATTGCAAGTATCCCAGCACTGAGTACTAGTCTTGCTAAAGAACATAAGAAAGGAAACATTGTGCTGAACATTATTTGAACCAAAAACTCACATCATTATGTAAATTCCACTCAACAGTTTTAACTACTCTAGATAGACTAGAGCCAATAACATTTTGTTAGTGTAATCTGTTTTTCAGGTGGTGGAGTACAGCTTTTTCAAGACAGTAAAATGATACAGTAGCTCACCAATGAGTTAAGTGATATGGGTTTTTTGCTGGAATCCTGCCATATACTCCATAGTAGGGGTGTGCCCGACGCCGAAGCCAAAATCCGGATAGTGGGTTGGATAGTGGATAGTGGGTTGGATAGTGGATATCTTCCTATCCGAAGTTGCCAGTTCATATTCGGATGCGGAAAATAATTAAATTGCAGCAGGGAAATCTTTGATTCAGTGCCCACCTGTCTGTATGCCTCTTCTCAACTTTAAGGAATTAAGCATTGGATTTTTTATTTGGTTATTAAAAACATTAAAATAGGGATGGAGCCTAGAGTTGCCACCCGTCCCTTAAAATACGGAATCGTTCTGTATTGGAGAAGAAAAAAAACTTTATAAAACTGCTTTTTTATTCTAAATTGATTATATATTGTACCTCAGATTTATTCCAGTTTTTATTCAAAATGATTGTTCAGTGTCCCCCAGTTAGGGGGTGGGGGGTTCAAATAGGTTAACAAAAACAACCTTTAACAAAACTAAACAATAGATAAATAAGTATAAAGTACAGAATATAGTTCTTATAAAAAGTTTTGAAAAGAAAAAAGACAAGTGAATACTCATAAATTGCAATAACAATAAATTTTAGACAAGAAAATATGACATTTCCTATATATAACATAACTTCCGGTTGAAGCCACGCCCACTTCCGGTTTCTAATTCGAATACAAATACAGATAATGTTGATAGTCGAACAGATACAGATAGTGGCATTGCTGCACACCCCTACTCCATAGTATATAAGGGTAAACACATGTCCCAAGACCCAAGTTGGCCTTAACTGTGAAATGTGAACAAGGTCAATGGGTTTGAAGACATTGATATTTTCATTAATAATAGATTAAGGCACTGGTATATACTAACGCCTCTATATACATAGATATTTGATGGGATATTTCCCAACATCTTCAGTGGGAAATTTACCTCGTACCAGACCTGGGTAAAAAAAGTACTTGAAATACCTTAGATGGAAGGTGACAAATGGTTGAAGGTGGTAAAATTTGAAAGTGCTACTGCAGGTCCCTGAAAAGTTTCTATGAAACATTAATTAAAATGTACAAACACAATAAAGAAAAAAAAATATATTGGTAAAAATTATGTTTTATTTTACAATTCAAGCAAGTTTTTTTGTTTTGCTCACGCCTTGTTTTGCTGCAGCTGTCAGGCCAAAATTGATCCGGGAGCCAAAATTGATCCGGGCCAGAGATCGGAATGCTTGGTTGGAATGTTGTTGCTACAACAGACAGACAGAGTGACGTGTGCGCGTAGCATTGTGACGTGTTTGTTTCAAACTCGCTATTGCTTTTATCACGGGAAAAAAATTTCGCTTGCTTTTTTCAAAAAAAAACAGGCATTTTTTCATTGGTGAAAAAAATCGCAATAAAAAATACAAAAAAAAAATAATAATCGGTCATCAAAAAAAAAAAAATAAATAACCAAAAAATAAAAATATTAGCGATTGGGCGATAGGCAACTTTACTCTTCCACCTCGCTCTTTCCACTCGCTGCTGGTTTACTTGCAGAGAAAAAATTTTTTTTTTTTTTTTTTTTTTTTTTAAAAAAAAAAAAAAAAAAAACTTTAAAAAAAAAAAAAAAATTTTTAATTTTTTACATTTTTTTTTTTTTTTTTTACATTATAAACAACAAAAACAAAATTAATGTTTATATTAATATGTAATTGTAAATTTAAAATATATTAAATTATTACGTTTAACCGTTAAGTTGAGTTAGCAACGTTTACTCCATCGATTCTGAGGTGAAATAAATCACCAAACAAATCTAAAATCGAAAAAAAAAAAACAAATATAATTAGTAGCCTAAACAAAAAGGAAAAAATAAAACTATAAAGTGATGATAGTGAGGTTTTTATGATGTGAGTAGTGATTTATCTCCTCTCCGATCCGATCTCCGATTCTTTCTAAAAAAAAGCAGTGCAAAACTTGTCACCCGCGATTCGAGGTTGTCAGCAAAAAGCGAACACGCGTCACAATGCTCGCGTGTCTGTTGGCATAGCAACGACATTCCAAGCATTCCGATCTCTGGCCCGGATCAATTTTGGCTCCCGGATCAATTTTGGCCTGACACAGCCATTCAGCACAAGTAAAGTACCAAAATACAACATATACGATATATAGTGTATCGTTTGTAATAATGTTGACCAATGCAGCTTCTTAAGACTTTCCGAAAGAGTAGACACAATAAATAAATTGTAACAAATAAGTCAAACCAGTTTCAAGTGTCCATTGGCTTTCTGCATTTAGCTTGCTGCATATAGGCCTACTATTTGTTTGCAGAAATGTATAGCCTATGGTTATTCATAGAGTATTAGCACCATATAAAGTTATGTCACTTCCCTCAGCACAAGTCAATACATGTCCTCACATGCAGCACTGGTACTGAATGCAATTAAAAGCACGTCACTTGTTTGGAAGAGTAAAATAAGACCTCGTTTTCACTAGAACTGTCACTCAACGCAATAAATCACACTTATAGGGAAAGAAGACTCATAAAGATTTCTATTTTATGATTGTATGTACAGTACGCTTATAAATGGCACACAACATGTCCTCCTGTTTGTACATACATGTGAGTAAGAGTGGCTGTCCTCACACAAATACAGTGCAGTTATTCAAGTAAGGTTTTATTAAAGGGTAATTCCACCCAAAAACAACATTAACCTTATTGAACAGATCAAGGTGCAACTAATTAAGTCTCTCTTTGTGGCTGGCCAAAAACAAAATCTGTACTGAGTTATTTGAATATAAAGTTGAAAATTCGGTAGAGGTATACATACACTTTCTGGTCTCTGAATGACTACAGTGTTTTCAAGTGGGTGTGTAAATTACATAGGCAAGTAGGCGGAGCCAGCGAAGGAAGAAAACTTCTGCTGCCTGCATCTCACTGTTCTCAATAGGGACCACAAAACGAGTTCTGTGGTAGGGACACATCATAGATCAAGCTAGCCATCATTGCTATTTTATTATAATGTCAGAAAATTACATTGATAGGTTACGTTATTTCCTAAAGATGTTTAGGCAAACTAAACAAAAGCAGGACTCTAGTGCTGTCGGTTACAGTGGTGCTCCTCCGGTATTCCCCGATTCCCTGTAGCCTACATCTTCTGCTGCCTTATTGAATCACCCAGTAAGGAACCATGTCAACTAACATTACATTATGATCCATGACCATTATGTAGACTAACATTAGCTAGCTGAGCATAATTGAACGGAAGCAATGTATTTTTTCTCGGCTAGTGCGTTAGCTGTTGTCAGCAACAGGTTTCTTGGCATCAAAGTAATTGGTTTTTAAATATGTTTGTCATGCAGTATGCTATAGTAGCTAACCTTTTATTCGTTAATGGAAGGAATTTGGATATCGGGGTGATAAACGTGTCGTTTCCATGTTTTTACCGACATCAGTGCATTTGAGTTGCTTCGCTAGCAAACATAGCTAAAACTGCTAACAAGTAGCCTAAAACAATGACGTTTTAACTTTTAATTGTACATGTTTAATATTCTGTATCGGCATCTTGGTCGATACAAAAGTATTTCATACTGAAAAATGGGAGGTCGGGATTGATGGAACCAGGGTGAGAAATGTGTAGGCTAGCTAAGTGTTACAGACTTCTGGCTAGGCTGGCTAATGTTTTTATGAATGTAGATAAATGCAGGGCCGTATTTCCCCCGTTTTTCTGGAGACTGAGCTAATGATGGTGGTATTTTCTAAGTATAACTGTTACATTAGTGGCTAACTTGTCAGCGAGTTACGTGGACTCTCTAATCTCGAATAAACCCTAGAGACAGCCAGCCATTACACTAGCAGTAAATGGCTAGTGACTCTGACTCTGTTCCCCAGCTTCTGTAACGTCATTCAGTGGGCGTGGAAACCTGTTGTCTGAACTGTAAGCGCATTTGGCCGTTGTAGTTTTTAGTAAACGATGTACCTGGTACATGCACAGCAGTTTGGGGCTATATCTTTACTCTCACTACAGGTAGAAAGTTGGCTGAGAGCTCATTTTAATCAGGAGGAGAGCTACTTTTCTACAGACCAAACATAATTTTGGGGTAGAATTACCCTTTAAACAATAATGGCAGCCATCTCCCACAGGGTCATTACTCTGTCAGTCTTCATTTCTACCATCTGCTGTCTTACAACATGATGTAATGATAACTCCCAGTGAATTTTGTGGTGAAAATTTGATGAAAAGCTGTCTAAGCATTCATTTGAAAACCCGGCTACATTTGGCTGAAAAGGGAAAGATTTCTAGCTGACTAGGATGTAGCCATGGCTATATGCGAACAAAACCTGAGCTATATTGGGGTTAACCTACTCTGTTTGTGTCAAAACGTCTCTCATCCTAGATTTCCCACCCTTCTAGACATCTAGATATTGGCTTTTGCTCACTGGGCTTACTCAATACAGGAACACATACATTGAGGAGACGGTGCACACACTCATAAATCAATTTTGATAGAGAGTACATTTAACACAGATAGTGTAAAATACAACCACTATTGGACACACACACACACACACACACACACACACACACACACACACACACACACACACACACACACATATGTATATGTTAAAGTTTAACTGTCATCAAACACTGAGCACTATGCCTGCAGCAACATAATACAATTAGCTTTGTAGTATCAGGTGTGGGTTGCTATTTATAATTTACAATTTTGTAATTTAGCAATTTTGTGTAGAAATGTAATTTTGTAATGTGTTTTTCAGTTCAGGTGTTTGCCTGTAAATGAGGTGTTATGGTCTGTATAATTATAGAATTTACAATTTTGTAATTTAGCAATTTTGTGTAGAAATGTAATTTTGTAATGTGTTTTTCAGTGCAGGTGTTTGCCTGTAAATGAGGTGCTATGGTCTGATATGAATAGATCAAGAGACATACAAAACAGTGCAGTAGCTTCTGGGATGCGAATTGTGGCATGATTTGTAGTTTCTTCATGTGGGTAGTTAGTTAATAGATACAGTATGTGTTGATAAAATGTATATGTTTTCTCATGGGGCACATTTATAGTGGTGGGTCAAATCCAGACACGGTTTAGGCAACAGATGTCTATAAATAGTCACTACTCTGTCTGAGAGTGGTTTTAAAGATTAAACCGCTCAACTCTCATCCAATTATCGGTTTCACAGAGGAACCGGATGAGAAACAATATTACTGTGTTTTCAGAGATGATCAATTTTGACTTGTGGCATCAGTTGGCCTAATGTATCTCAACTGTGAACAGACATGTACACAAACATGTACACACAACCAAACACACGTCAGCTAATAGCTTATGCTGAACACTTGTACTGCCATAGATCCCTCCTTATTTTTAAATTTAATTTATTTTTTTGCCACCCCTAATCTGGAATGACCAACTGCAACTGCAGCCGTGTTCAATGCGTGAACCACTCTGCCAAT
This sequence comes from Ilyophis sp. 1 JC-2022, assembly GCA_022702515.1. Taxonomy (NCBI): domain Eukaryota; kingdom Metazoa; phylum Chordata; class Actinopteri; order Anguilliformes; family Synaphobranchidae; genus Ilyophis; species Ilyophis sp. 1 JC-2022. The sequence continues at coordinate 91,496,268 of CM040405.1, forward strand.
TAGGGAGAAGCTGGGACATCCATGGTTCCCCTTCGAAACATGTGGTGTGAATAGCTACTTTTGTTTTTGCATCACAAACCGCAGCTAAGCTCACAGGAAGAGGTCTGTTTCATATGCGGCTTTACCAGTCTTATGACTGCCCTTTTCGGCCAACAGGGTCAGGATTTGTGAGACTCATCAATGCACCACAGTGTGGTGTCTTCACCGAAAGAGCCATCCAGCAGCCCTGACACATATTTTTAATTGAACATCAAATCCCATGCTGCCCTTGAATGTTTGAACAATCACACCTGAGTAGTCCATTGCACTGTAAAATATTCAAAACAGAAGCAATGCTTCTTGTTCCTTCTTGTTTGTTTCACTGCTCTTGTTTCTGAGGTTATGAAGATTATTCTAATGACACATAAGCTATCAATTAAGTGCCGCTGAGACGGCAATAAAAAATAAATGTCTATAGCTACTCAGAGTGTGACCAATAGGCTTTGATTGTTTATCCATTGACCATCTGTTTGAAGCAGTACTTCTGCATTATACATTATTACTGAGCCATTACTCCTGAAAAGATTAAATTAGCCGATTGCCCTCAGCTTAATCTATCCATTCGTGAGGCCAACAGTGAAGGACAAACCCTAGTTTGCCATAGTTCCCCAGTTCCTTTGTTCTCATAGTTTTGCCAATTGGTCATGGAGATTTATGATGGGGCAATTCTTAAACTGAATGGTCACTCCCTGGGCAATTAATACCTCAAATTTTTACACTACACTTTGTTTCTCTACATTTTACACTACAACCTCGGGAATGGCAGGCATTAGAATGCACTGTCCCAAATAAATCTATGTTTATTTTTTTATTTTTTTACCTCCATACAAAAAGTAAATAATGAATGACTTTTGTTGAATGCCTTCTAAGCCTGACTGCTGACTTGCATAATTGTTAGCAAGTCGTGTCTTGTATCTTTTGGCCATATAACTGTCTTGTTCCTGTGCATTTTGTTTGAGTGTGCCAGCTCTTTCCCCACGCTATGATAAACGGAGGGCCGGAGAACAGGCTGAACGCGTATCTTAAAAGGCAGGCGGGACGAGACCGACGAACCTGGACATGCACAGACAACGCCAGGCTGCCTGATTCTCTGGCTGGACCAGGGCCAACTGTTCACAAAGATAGACGGAGCTTCAACGACCTCAGAAAACATGACAGTGTTATCAACCTCTTCTATTTACACAGCAAAAGATAAGATTTAAATAACCGATAAGAAGTATAATTTAGGCCTGCACTGTAGCTGGTGCCAAACGTGGCAGGCTCTGTGGAAGACTATGCTATCAGGCTGTAAATTAAAATGCAGATGGTGCAGTGATGCTAGAGTAATAACATATGTTGACATTTACATCACACAAGTGAATGGCTTCTGGAATCATGTCTGTGGAAACATGCCCACATTAACATGGATCACATGAGATAATGTAACCGGTAGACAAATATATATACAGCAAGGAAAGTCCTAGCGATTTTATTCTGAAAATTACTTTTCTAAATTGAAATACACAGTTTTTACAAAAAGAACAAAAACACAAGGCAGAAAATAGAAATTTACTTAAAAGTTTCTCATATTCTTACATATGATTCAGGAAGTTATCTTCACATTTCTGTTCTTTGAGTGTTTCTGTATTTTAAGGGGAAAAGTCACCCTCAGTTCTTTTCTGGGCGGGACCTAGAATGTCAAGGAGACCACGGTGGCAAAACGATGCAGAAAAGCATTGCTCCATTGAAACAAACACATCTCACTGGTCTTGAAAGTACAAATGGAACTTTCAAGACCTGTAGTAAATGACCGCATACCAATATATTGATACGGAAGGTGAATTGTAACAACAACTACTTATGTTCTTTTAGATAAAGATGATCAAAATAATTCAAATATGCATGTCTGTAATTGTGATATAGTTTACAAATCACTTTTTGTGCATTTAATTATTATAGTTCTTAATGTTACATCCATCAACAGCTGCACGCAGTCTATTCTCAACAGTCCAAGCCTTTTAACAGAATCATTCAAACATGAATGTGTTTTTCTGGTAGGAACTTTCGGTCCCTAAGAACATGCATACGTAAAGAGTACATGATGTGTTTTGTGGTCTTGTGATGGACATCATGATGGGTTACTGACTGTTCTGTGTTTGCAGCAAAGTGTGCAGCCAAGGTACACAGTCAGCAACAAGATCTGTCCTCCTAGCTTGACCATTGCCCATCTTTAAACCAAGCCAACGAACGGACTGTGTGAATGGGGAACTTCATTGCATTCCCATAACTGTTTACAAAGACTTCAGGTATAATTCCATTTAGTTTTCTATGCCAAGCATGTAACGTAGTGCAGACATAGCCATCTTAATGGGGTACGTGTCATAATGCGGTTCAATGGGGAAGGTCTACTATTAAACTTGGCAACTTACCTCTATGTGATCCCACTGGTAAGACATCACAAGCTATCTCCTCTCCATGAAGTAGCTCACATGATATCCTATCTGGAATGTGTGACCAACATGCATCACAAACTATGCCATGAACCTTTGAGATAGCTTTCACAGAAGGCATGTGAGAGAGAACTGAACCTTCAAACTCTTCAGAATGCTATGACATGTATGGGGCTTTGAAGACCCCCTAGTATGGCACATTAGGCGAGGGAAGGGCAGCGAAGTGTGGCAGTGAAGAATAACGAAGAATGGAACTGATTATGGCCCAGATATTTTCAACAGATGTTTGTTCATTGAATGGTGAGAAACTATTACATTTGTGATTTACATTGGGGGGTCAGATCATTGAAAGTCTGGGAAACATAAAATGAATGGATCTACAACAGGTAACCCTGGTCCTGGAGTGCCAGTGAATTTGTTGGTTTTCGTTCCATCTGAGCTTGATCAAAAGGGTTTGATGGATGATTAAGAGTCTGTGTTTGTATATTCTGAATGGTGCCTCCAGTACATCATCACCTGCATTCACTAAACCTGATTAATTAAAATGTATCCAGTTATGTAGATATGGGTTTGGGTGGCGCATAAACCAAGACCATCTTTGGCACTCCAGGACCAAAATTGCCTAGTACTGATCTACAAGCAGAAAATAAACTGCCAATAGTAGACTATTGGAATTGATTCACTTAATTTATGAGATAAGAATACTGTAGAGGCTTGCACTGGTAGGCTATAGATGAGTTATCCTTAAACTTTGAAAAAACTTAGACTTCAAGTCGTATAAAAATACACCCAAAGCAGGGATGCGCAATACTTCCTTCATTCTTCAACGTAGCATTTAATATGGTATCCTATTGAAAGCTTGGACCCAGGTATTCGTAAAATCATGCCTGGTGAATCACAAGACTTTGGACACCGAGGTCAACCCATGGAATGGCATTGGAAACTCTTGATTATGATGTCCATTTCCAGGAAGGGCCACAAATCAGTCCCCAATAAAACATTCTCAGGAGGGTAAATGTGGCAATGGATTTTACACTGTTATGTACATGGTGTTCCTGCTTTACAAAAGCTGCCAGGAGAGAAAGAGAGCTGGAGATCACCATTGGACATTTAAGTCAAGGTGAGCCAAACTCATGTGGTTGCTCAAATCCTCTTATGGGATTTAGTTGCACCCATGAACCCTGTTGTCCTATGCTCACTGAAAGTTCTTGGCACAAATCCATGTGACTGGGCTATAGTTTACCACCTACGTACATGTGAGCAATTTGAGTCTTAATGAAGCATGTCACGTAAAGGAAACCACAGATCTCACCTGGCAGTGCTTCAGAAATGTAATAATTAGGATAACATGTGCCTCCTAACTGATTAGTTGAAAGAAAAATGTATTCTGACAGTTATTTTCAGTCAGATCCATGATGACCAACACATAGAGTAGACATTGTGTTTGGTAAAGGGCTCCAGGACTGATAACTGACTGTGGTCTTTTGGTTGCTGAATGTGCAGCCAGGGTACATATTAGAGAACACCTGCTAATTACATTTCAACAGCTCTGGCTTGTGCATCTGCTATAGCAACCTGAGCCTTCCACCTCCATATTCTTGAAATTTGGACTTGGTCCAAGCCGGTTTCCATTGGAAAGCTTTGAAACAATATTTATTTACTGTATATAGCACATTTCACTACTAGTTGTCACAATACGCTTCACAGAAAAACCCAGCCTGAGCCACATGTATTAGTGCTGCACACGATGGACACCATACGTTTGGAGTCTGTGTGATATGGTGACACCATGACAGTAAGGCAGGGGTAGAAAATGCACAACGTTTTTTAAGCAGATTTCCGACTTTCACCCTGAGCGTTCTTTTACGCATTCTTTTACTCAGAGTTTTATACATGTGGCCCCTGGTGTCTCAGAGTTTTATACATGTGTCCACTGGTGTCTTTCCAGCCACTTTACAAGAGTGATTGAACCCATTGATTGCTAACTTGCAGATTTATTGTACCTGTTTATTGGATACGGTATTACAAATTTCTCTACAATGCTAAAAACATGACTCAAAAATCATTATCACAGAAGAAGTGAATTCAAGTTCCAACATTTTTTTCTTCACAAAGATCTGCATTGAACCAGTGAGAAAAGGGGCTGTGGTGATATGCTGTCTGCCAGATCAGGGGCCACATGTATAAACAGTGCTGAGCAGAAAAATGCCCTCAGAAAGCTGCGTAAGCGAGTTTCCACACAGAAATTCAGATTAATAAAATAAGAGAACCTGCGTACCTCTGCACATGCTCGACACCATGCGTACGCAATGTTTGGAGTCAGTGTGATATGGTGACACCATGATCAAAAGGCAGAGGGAAGAAATGCAAAATTTTGCGTAAGCATATTTCCGACTTTCTCCCTCAGAATTCTTTTACTCAGAGTTTTATACATGTGGCCCCTAGTCTATTGCATCATAGGCAAGATCCAAAACAGAGGCAGTTCACACTGAAATGTTTTCAAAAGGATTGGTTTTATTGTAATGGAATGCAGTGTTGTACATGTGCTCCTGGTCATATATGAATATATGGCACCCCCCCCCTCTCAGTGGCCAATCAGTGCACCTCAATTCCCCCCACGGTGAAGCACCATTGCTGATTTATGTGTCTTTAAGATAACACCAAGGCGCTCTGTATTAAAGAGCATGTTGCCTCAATACGTTCAAAAGGAAACGTACACCATCAGTGGGGTTCTCTACTGCCTTTCCCATGATCCTCTTGGTGCTATGTTCAACTATGTGCCTCACACTGAGAACTGCTTTACAAAAACATGAACAAAATGTGGCTGTTTTTAATGAACCCAGCTTTACAAAAACATGAACAAAACGTGGCTGTTTTTAATGAACCCAGCAGGGGTGTTCTATCAAGCAGAGCTGGTCTACAAGCCGCTCAAAACAAGCCACCTAAAAGCTGCTGGATTCCATCTCAGCTTGAAAATGTACTCCTGTCATATGACAGTGGCACACTCTGTACATACTTGCCTCTCTTCAGTCAGACAGGGTTTCATGTGTCAAATTTAGTGTCCATGTCTTGTCATTCTACCACATGCTTACAGTTCAGTGTCTGCTTTCAATGTGGATATTATATCCAAATCGACAGAAGTAAATTTCTATTTAAGTTCAGTGTTGAGATTAAAAAATAATTAAATAAATGATACAGCTTTCACGTAAACACATGCCCAGAAGCTAAATTCAAAGGACGTGGGTGGATGTCTATAGCTTTTGCCCAACCCTTGGCACAATCAGATCAATGAACAAACTTATGGTCATGCAAAATGGTGGCAGAACAGTTATGGTGACCCGTAATGTATGGTACATTACAGTGAAACTGTGTATTATTTAATGCGGCATTGTAACAAACAAAAGGATTCAATCAAATAACCAGCTATCCCTGAGCTGCCGAAGCGAAATGCCAGGCTTATCAGTAATCCCCGATGACAGCACTCAGCTCTCAGTGAACTGTAACAAATGACTTCTTCTTTGATCGTAAAAAAAAAAAACTTATCAACAGAGATGAAAATCCCATTGTAACCACATACAGTAGATGTATGTAAAACACATACAGGACTTATGGTTTGTCCAATTACATCACTTTGTAATTGGAGGTGCGTTTAGGGTGGCTGGGTTTAGCCTTGCTTGCCAGACTGGATGCACGCTCACCTGTGTGATATTTCAAGAGTTACTGCCTGTGGCGCCCTGAGACTGAGTCACGACTCACCGCAGACAGGCACAGCCCACTTTTAACCCTTGCGCTATTAAAAAAAAGGGGGGGGGGGGAATTCAAAAAAAAAAAAGGGGGGGGCGGGCTGAATTCCCTGCTAAAGTTGCTCTTTATGTTCAATACTAAAGTGCAGGAGCAATCTCTGGGGCAGGAACAATGAAACTACATACATTGAATTCATTTAGCAAATATCAGTTTTAATGAGACCTGTTTTCTGAATTAGACCTTGTTCATTTACCTGGAACACCATTGGCAAAATGCAATTATGATTGACAGACACCCAGTGGTGGATGGATAGTACAGGTGTGGGGAAAAAAAGAAGACTACATATTAAGTAGAGACAACAATGCAACAAAAAACACTTTAAATTGGGGACAAATCATGTTTAATTAAAATAAATAAAGACATTACATCTGCATTCCCTCACATACAAATACTATAGGGCAATGTTGGAGTCAACCTCTATCTGTTGCAACCTCCCTTAAAATTATAGTGCTTGCCAAATTCAGTCAAGTCTACATAATTGAGTGTCCTTTATGAAAAGCGTACTGCACCATATAATTCTGGATGACCCAAATACAATTTTTGAATTCCAGTCAAATCTGTACTCCTTTAGACTGGCAGGAATCTTTCATCAAGTAAAGACTCACCAGTTGCATTTGAAAGGATGAGTCAGCAACTAGAAATAACTGCCTTGTGGTTGTAGGCCTCCTCCAACAAGTCAAGTTTACATCTCATGTTTACAGGTATGTTACCATAACAGATGACAGCTTAGCTAAATAATTTAGTTATTCGATAATGAAACGGCACCCAGCACTTTAATTCCAATGGCAATTACACATATTTATTCAAGAACTTTAATTAGCTTGGCGTTTCACTGTGACACAATTCAGGGTGTTTAGCCAGTCACCTCTCCAGTATTTCAGCCCTGGCTCTTCACCCATTCATCGCAATGTGTTATTCTACAGAAACCAAACATTGAACATTAGATGAATAAACATTGTTTTATCATTGCTAGGACAGTCTTTATTTATTGAACATATACAATTAATGTGATTATTAGATCGTTTTCTCAGCTACAGTGGTAAGCAAAATATTATGATGTCACAGTGAAGTTGACCTTTGAACTTTTGGATATAAAATGTCATCACTTCATCATTTTATCCTATTAGACATTTGTGTGAAATTTTGTCATAATTAGCATAGGAATTCTTGAGTTATGGCCAAAAACGTCTTTTGTGAGGTCACAGTGACCTTGACCTTTGACCACCAAAATCTAATCAGTTCATCCTTGAGTCCAAGTGGACGTTTAGGCCAAATGTAAAGAACTTCCCTCAAGGCGTTCCTGAGATATGCCGTTCACGATAATGGGACGGACGGACGGACAGACGGACAACCCAAAAACATAATGTTAAAAATATCCAGCTGCTGGCATATGATTACTCTGAACGTTTCTGGACTTGTCTGATTCTCAATGAGTTTTATAGGTCAAATTACTTTCTGTGATTACATTTAAATATTGAGGGCCTGATTTACTAAGACATTTAGCGGGTGCGAAACCAATAACATGACCAATGAATGGTGCAAAACAAATTCCATGACCAATCATTGGTCATGTTATTGGTTTTGCGTGTGCTAAAAGGTTTTGCACCCGCTAAAGGTAAATCAGGCCCTGAATGTTTTAAATGGACATTTTATCACAGATGTTTCTGCAGAGTGAAAAAAACACAACCAGGTCAGTTCAAGTTCACTGAACACAGACGAATCTACTGCATCTTGGAACCACCGACAACCATTATAGATGAGACTGCACTAAAACAAATGCACACTGAAACATTCACAAACATCTCCCCAGGACTTTACACAAAACACCAAGGCTACAACAATAAGACCCACACACCTAGTTCAGGAATGACACTTAAGAAGTGAGGAAATGTTCCATAAATACAGTTTCCAAATCTCAGCATAAGCTGTTTGTCTGATTTCTGATTAAGACTAAATCAGACGCCAGACCGAAGCGTCGATCAGGATAATTTCGGACTTTCTTCTCAAGGTTGTTGAGAGATCTCGTCAGACAAGTATCACAACCGCTTGTTCCAGGACAGTTGGGTTCATACATTTTCCCCATTCACACCTTATTACAGTCACTATGACATATTGCCTGCCAAGTTATACAATCACCGATCCAAACCAGTTTGACCTAGATAGGCATCTGTCTTCACAGGTGAGTCTGCCTGACATTCCCGTATTACCTTCAACACCAAACAAAGATAAAATAAGCCACAATACTGTTCTTTAACTGTTACTGCTGGAAAGACCTTACGCTTATCTAAACATGAAACCGGCAGAATCCTAGTCATAGTTAAAATTTAAACTTGTGCTCCTGTACACCATTTTTATTTTGACCACAGAACAGCAAAATTCTAGGGTTTGCTGACGTAAAGGATGGAAGACAGCAACACCACACGTCTAAAATCGGTTTGTGAAGCTGAATAACCTTCACAAAAAACACCAACATATTTATTAATACTTTAAAACATAGTAACACTCTGTTCCCAAAGTAGCCTTAAATAATACTACAATAAGACAGAAAGCTGTATGATACCAAAAAAGGTATGTGTGTGTGAGGGGGGGGGTGGTTTATTATTACACTACAGGTGAAACCCCCACAGCCTGCTCACTCCAGGCCGAATCCCTCAGCATTTGAAATGGCGATAGTAAGCTTTAGCCTCAGCTCTTTCTTGCTTCTGTATGGTGGTAGGCATATCTGGTTGAAACATGTATGAGACACGGGTAACCTGAAAAAGACAGTATGTGTCAGAGACAGGTGAAATTATAGTAGCTCATGAATATTTTACAGGTGTTTTCTGTTCTGTCTGCCTTTAGTGGCAGCTTATAATGGTATCTCCCTCTTTACAGAAATCTAACACCTTTATGCTATCAGAGCTGAGCAAATGTGTCACTGGAGTGCTATAGTACTGTAGATTGTTGAGGTCTTTCTAATGGTGAAAAACCTCTGTGCATTTCACCTAATATACTGACTAAAATACAGTTGAAGTCAGAAGTTTACATACACTTAGGTTGAAGTAATTAAAACTAATTTTTAACCACTACTAGGTTAAAGTGATTAAAACAAAATTTTAACCACTCCACAGATTTCATGTTAGCAAACTATAGTGTTGGCAAGTCAGTTAGTACATCTACTTTGTGCATGACACAAGTAATTTTTCGAACAATTGTTTACAGACAGATAATTTCACTTTTAATTCACTATATCACAATTACAGTGGGTCAGAAGTTTACATACACTAAGTTGACTGTGCCTTTCAATTTTTTATATTTGGTCGCATCCTTTGCATGTCATGACTTTCTGAAGCCTGATGTCTGTGACCCAACAACATCAAAAAACTCATGATATCTTATTTTCTGGTACTCTTACAATCGATACTAGAACGTCTCTGCATTTGAATGGATCTCTATGGGAATTGGGGGGGTGGGACTAGATTTAGCTGTAAATTACACTGGAACAGTATAGAACACATGATTGGTAAAATGGTAAAAGTCATCAAGGGTCTGAGGTATCAAACGAGCCTCAAACCGTACGGGTTACGGATGTAACCCTGGTTCTATGAATACGGTCAACACGCCACGGTATGGGTCGAGAGGGGGAGCTACTAGGAGATTGTTTATCAAATTAACCACCACTACGGGCGTAACCACGTCACGCCATAAATATGGCGCTGGTACACCGCTCGACCTCTTTTGCCGACTTGAGGGCACTTGCCGTCCTGCGGGCGCAAGGTTCTCCGCCTGACAACACCGCGTGGCGTGTTGACCGTATTCATAGAACCAGGGTTACATCCGTAACCCGTACGTTCTATTTCATACCGGTCAACACGCCACGGTATGGGTTACTGTATATCAAATAAGTCAGGCGGGGATGTAGTGGGGTAACCAGGACCGTACATCATAGCATGAGTGCGGGACCGATCAATAAAATTACACCATTGGCTGCTGTTCTTAACAGAAGAGCAAGCTCAAGTGGGAACGTGGAACATAACCAATGGGTGATAAAAACCCTGAATCATCACCATCTTACTCTTCAGGGGTCTCATGGGGAGGAGGATGAAACGCCTCCAACACAATAGGCCGTGAGACGTATGACCGCGAAAGGACCTTAGGCCGAAACGCGGGGTTGGGACGCAAAGAGACCGATGAGCTACTGTCCCCCAGCCGTATACAGGCAGGGTGTATCGACAGTGCATGCAGCTCGCTCACGCGCCTCGCGGAGGCGATAGCGAGCAGGAAGGCCATCTTCCAAGAGAGGAGCTTTAGGCTGAGCCCAGTCAGGGGCTCAAACGGCGGTTCAGTGAGAGCATTTAAGACCAGCTGCAGGTCCCAAGAAGGGACTGCGTTCGATCTAGGCGGCCGAAGCCGCCTGGCTCCTCGGAGGAATTGTCCAGCACTGCTGATTCTAGGCCCTGCCGGCAACTCTGCCCACGGGCCAAACATGCAGGTTGAAAAATTCTGGGTTCGGATGCCACAGCAGGCCCTGGGCCTGCGACAGCATATCCGGCCTGGTTGGGAGGCGCCAGGGGGTGCCCCGTAGGGATTCCCTTAGGTCCGCCATCCATCTCTGCTGGGGCCAGTTGGGGGCAATCAGCAGAACCTGTGCCCCTGAGTTCCTGATCCTCGCCAGAACTGTGGGCAGGAGAGGCATGGGGGGAAAAGCATAGAGCAGGGCTGGAGGCCACTGGTGTGCCAGTGCGTCCACGCCTAATGTCCCCGTCGTGTCCATCATAGAGTACCACAGGGGGCAGTGAGCATTCTCCCTGGATGCGAAGAGGTCCACCTGTGCTTCCCCGAAGCGGGATCAAATGGACTGCACAATTTCTGGGTGCAGGCGCCATTCCCCTGGTCTCGGGCCACCCCTGGACAGCATATCGGCTGCCACATTGGTTATACCCGGCACGTGCACTGCCTTCAGGGACATGCATTGGGCATGTGCCCAGAGCAGGATTTGACGTGCTTTCGCATGCAGGATTGGGGACCGAACCACACCCTGGCGGTTGATGTAGGACACTACCGTGGAGCTGTCTGTCCGGACAAGAACATGTCTGTGCCAGACCACTGGGAGGAAGTGGTACAATGCCCGAAGCACTGCTTCCATTTCTAGAAGGTTTATGTGTTTCCCTGCCCATGAGGGGCTCCACGATCCCTGCACGGACTGGCCACCTCTGACCACTCCCCAGCCAGTCATGGAGGCGTCCGTGGTGACTGTCACCCTCACCCCTGCCGGCCCCAAGGGAACGCCCTCCTTGAGGCCAGGGGTGGTGAGCCACCAATCCACCATCTTTAGGCATTTCTGGGAAATGGGGAGGAGTCGCCGCCCATCTTCGTGCGGGCTCACTCCCTGTGCCGTCGCCTAATGCTGTAACGGGCGCATATGCAGCAGCCCAAGTGGCACCACCTGGGCGGCTGAGGCCATCAGGCCGAGCAGCCTCCGGCAAAGTTTTACCGTCCCCTGCCGCGCTGCAGCAAAATGGGACAGACTCTCCATCAAAGTATGTCGCCTCTCTGGGGTTAGAGAGGCACGCATGGACCCCGAGTCCAAAACCAGACCCAGGAAAACCCTTTCGATGGAAGGGGTGAGGTGGCTCTTCTCCCTGTTCAGGGTCAGGCCCAAGCTGGCTAAATGTTCCAGTACCGACCTTGTGTCCCTTCTCGCTTGCTCCTCTGATGGAGCACAGATCAGCCAGTCGTCCAGGTAATTCGCAATGCGGATACCCTGACGACGGAGTGGGATCAGTGCGGCATCCATGCACTTTGTGAAAGTATGTGGGGCCAGAGCTAGGCCAAAGGGAAGGACCGAGTACTCGTACCCTGTGCCCTTGAAGGAAAAGCGGAGGTACTTCCGGTGATCCCGGTGTATGGGGATATGGAAGTATGCATCCTTTAGATCCACAGAGGTGAACCAGTCGCCATCTCTCACCTGAAGGAGGAGATTGGCGAGGCGGAGCATCCGGAAGGGCAGGTGCTTCAAAAAGTGGTTGAGCCTTCTTAGATCTAGGATGGGGCGGAAGCCCCCGTCCTTCCTGGGGGCTAGAAAATAGACTGAATAAAACCCTTGTCCCGCTGCCACCAGGGGCAGGGGTGTTATTACTCCCTTCTCTAGCAACACCAGAATCTCGTTGGAGAGAGCTCGCGCAGCGGCCCCGTCTCTCACCCGAGTAGGAGTAACCCCGTAAAAACGGGGGGCCTTGGTGTTGAATTGAAGCCTGTACCCCGACTCCAACGTGCTGAGCACCCAAGGACATCGGGTACATAGGCGCCACTTTGCGAGATGGAGGGGGAAAATGCGGTGCCGGAGGCTGGTAACCGTCACCGACGGAACTGGCCTCGGGAAGCTGACTTACCGGAAGGTTTCCGGAACCGCGCCCGGTCCCGCGAGAAACGCGAGGCCCTTGGCTCCAGAGAGCCTGATAAAGGCCCCTGAAAGGTCGTGTGCTCCCCAGTGGGGGCGGGACCTGAAGCTGGGGGTGCACTGTGGAAAAAACGGGTCCCTCTTGCTGGAGCCCGTCCTACCGCCCCCAACATCTCTCTCACCCTGCGGAGGCTGCCTTAGAGCACCTGCCCCGGAACCACTGGGGCAGTAAGGGCTGCTACCTGTCCTTAGTCTGTTAGACTGGACTGAGACAGCCACACCTGGTGGCGTGCCAGAACGAGTGAGGACATGGAGTGCCCCAGGGCTTGGGCATGAGCACTAGCCCCGCGCATCATAATGTCCACCACACACAGCATCTCTATTGCTGAGTTACTGGGGGCAGCGGAGGACATGTCCTGCAGCATACCCTCCAGGTACACCAGCAGTAGTGCGTTAGTGTTAGCTAGTCGGGCCGCAAGAGCGGCGGACTGATAAGCCTTACACACCCGCTTGTCAGTAGCCCTGCATCGCCTATTGGGATGCTGGGAATCACTATCAGCTCTAAAGGTAGCGCCTGCGAGCATTGAAAACATAGGCCCAATCTGTGGAGGGGCCGCCAAACCCGTAGGATGCGGCACTCGCCATATTGGCCAACTGGGTCTTGGGGAGTCTATATGCCCCAGGAGACTGCCAGGATGCCTGCAGTTCTGTCAAAAAATCAGGCAGGGGTGGTAACCCCCCTGTAATGGGCCGATGAAGGCCACGGCTGAAAAGTGAGGGAGCAGGAACCGCCAAGGGGGGTAAGCAAGCGCGCTCAGCCGCCCTGAGAATCACCGCCCGATCGGAGGGATCCAAGGGCGGGAGTTCAGAAGCATCGTCGCTTTCCTGGGCAGACACTGACCCACCTTCAGTGTCAGACTGTTGGGGGTCTGTCCGACAGTACAGGCTATCCGACGCCGTCGTAGACAGCTCGTCTGGGTGACGGCAGGACGGTCCAGGCACTGGGCCCTGAGGGTCCCGAGGCCTGGGTGACTGCTGCTGTGATGCTACCAGCCCCAGAAGGGTCTGCTGCATCGCCTGCACCTGTAGCTGAAGCTGATGGAACTCCGGTTCCTGATGCTTACGCTTCCTAGCGCGCTTGCCAAACCCAGCCCCTTGAGCATACGGCTCCATATTATGCTCCACAAAAGTTGATTGCCCAGGTGGGACGTCCTCCCCCGACGGCCCACCATCTCCCGGATTCTGTACGCCTTCCGACATGCTTAGCCCAGAAGTGTGTCCAACACCAAGCCAAGGGCCCAAATCAGTGGTACTGAGGGACCAGCAGCTTCTACTCTCACGAGCAGAGAGGCCCCTTCCAGCCTTTTCGTTGTTCTTATTGTTGTTGTTGTTGCTACTGCGCAACTAACAACACCAAGCCCAGTGGCTAATATAAGACAGAAGAATATTAGTTAATAATAATATAAACTTCTGTTGGAATGGCAGCGTGCTGCCCAAAACTACAGGAATAGAGTATGTCCAACACCAAGCCGAGGGCCCAAATCAGTGGTACTGAAGGACCGAGGTGCGTGTGGAAGCTTCAGGTAGCGTCTGCCCTAAAGGACACAGGGGCTCCTTCCAGCCTTTTTGTTGTTCTTATTGTTGTTCTTGTTGCTACTGCGCAACTAACAACACCAAGCCCAGTGGCTAATATAAGACAGAAGAATATTAGTTAATAATAATATAAACTTCTGTAAAGAACGGCAGCAATCTGCCTACAACAAGGTTTTTTAGTTTTTTTTGTTAGTTTTTTTAGCACTGGAGGACCGCGAGAGGACGCGGAGGCTTACTTTATTGTATCATGCGTGTAATTATTGCTATGCAAATAACAAGTGAAAACAACGCAATGCAATCAGAAAGATATCGGGTAAATCCGATCTAATTCTGTAATGAAAAAACCGGCCGTGAACCGGCTACAACAAGGTAATATCTTACCGTGTAAAGCAGCAAACAACAGCAAGCAAACCGCAGTTCCGCGTTGCTGGGGGAGGGAAAGCCCCGGAAACTTACGTTGTCCGGGCGATCGGGAGAGGCAGAAAACAAAAAGTTTTTGCGAAAATCGCAGATTCCAAAGGAACCAACAAACACAATCTCAGCTCGCCTCGAGGAGGCAAAAAGAGGTCGAGCGGTGTACCAGCGCCATATTTATGGCGTGACGTGGTTCCGCCCGTAGTGGTGGTTAATTTGATAAACAATCTCCTAGTAGCTCCCCCTCTCGGCGAGGATGACCCATACCGTGGCGTGTTGACCGGTATGAAATAGAACATCACTCTGCTGCCAGAAATTCAGTAGATATAGATGGATCACTTTAAGGGTTGTTTCTCCTGACCAAATATACAAAAATTTAAAGGCACAGTCAACTTGTGTATGTAAACTTGTGACCCACTGGAATTGTGATATAGTGAATTAAAAGTGAAATAATCTGTCTGTAAACAATTGTTAGAAAAATTACTTGTGTCATGCATAAAGTAGATCCTAACTGACTCGCCAACGCTATAGTTTGCTAACATAAAATCTGTGGAGTGGTTAAAAACCTAAGTGTATGTAAACGTCCGACTTCAACTGTATATAATTAAGAAAAAGCTACCACTGCTCTTTATGAATGAGGCCACCACTCAAGCTACCACTGCTCAACCAATCATACAAATCATTTTAAATCCCACAAACAGATAACAAGTAATGAATAATATCACAACGCTGCTACGCGGTTCTTCAGATTTATTATTAAGGCTTGTTTAACAAAGCATTCTGGCAGGCCGAGGGGAAGACACGGCGATGTTACCATTCGGTGGAGACATCAATCTTGGCGATTTTGAAGTTGAGGTCGGCCATCCCTCCCACGGGCACCCGGTCGCTACCTGTGGTGAAGTGGAGGAGCCTCTTCTGCATCTCCATGGGGAAGCTCAGAACAACATCCCAGAAGCAGCTGGACAGAGTGGGAAGACATCTGCCTGTTACATCACACTGACAGGGGAGACTGCGTGCCACAGCCTCTCACGAGTCACGGAGAAAAGAATACATAAAGAGGCCAGACTGACAACTGTCATTTCATTTATAAAATAATAAACACAATTCCAGTTTGTCACTTGATGAAGGTCCCAAGCGAGAATTATACATATTTAGAAGCGATCAGTTAAATTGTTGCAAACTGTCAGCGGACTACTTTGTGGTAATCCATCATCATTGCTTACTAATGTTACTGTTCGTTAGACTGAGATAAGAAGAATTACTTTATTGTCATTTTCAAAGCAAAGCAATGGCGGGGGACGTTAATAACAGTAATATCTGTCGATGGCTGGCTTTCACAGCAGGGCGGGTGAGCGAGGGAGGTGTACCGGACGGTGGGGTCAGTTTTGCTGTAGCCCTCGTACTGAGCTGCCTTCTGCAGGGCCGTCATGTCCAGCTCTGGGCTGCCGCATACCAGGATTTCCACCTCCTCCGGCCGCAACAGCTGCAGAACAGCACAGCACCACCCCTCCAGCTATTACTAGAGACCATGTACCACATACACATACATACACAGCTACAGCACAGCACAGCACCACCTCCAGCTATTACTAGAGACCATGTACCACATACACATACATACACAGCTACAGCACAGCACAGCACCACCTCCAGCTATTACTAGAGACCATGTACCACATACACATACATACACAGCTACAGCACAGCACCACCTCCAGCTATTACTAGAGACCATGTACCACATACACATACATACACAGCTACAGCACAGCACAGCACCACCTCCAGCTATTACTAGAGACCATGTACCACATACACATACATACACAGCTACAGCACAGCACAGCACCACCTCCAGCTATTACTAGAGACCATGTACCACATACACATACATGCACTCACACACACACACACACATACATAAACTCACACACACACACATGCAGGCAGACACACTCACACACACTCACACACACACATGCAGGCAGACACACTCACACAGACACGCAAGCACACACACATATGCACACACACACACACACACACCACACATGCAGGCTGAAACACACGCGCAAGCATACACATACACACACAGACACACACACACACACCATCCTTTCAGACACCATCTATGAATGCACCCACAAGATGGGCAAATGATTAGGGAAAAAGTTGGCTGAGTTCCAAAATAATACTCAAAGGGCTTTGATTTGATTTCTGTACGCATAATTTATGATATCATTATAGTCAGACAGCACAAATAGCTTGGTGTTTTGGCTACGCCTTTTTAAAAAAGCATATCTATTATTTAGGATATTATATAGGATTTTTTTTGTCTCCAGAATGTTCCATAGGCCACGCAGTTTGTAAATGAATGCCGCATTTCATGTCTTTTAATATGTTAATATTTAACATCTAATTCTATTATTCGCAAGTCACAACTGGGTAAAAGGACCACTGGCCTGGCCTTTGTCCTTGGAAAGGTGTGTCACCGAGGTTCAGAATTGGCAGGACCCTTATCACGGTTCAACCATCTTATCTCAATGCAATTAGTGCTATGTCGCGATTGGTACCGACGCATTTAAACATTTTGACCTAGCTTGGAGCCAGACACATTCAACGGGTGTGGCCAATCTCATGAGCGAGTTCAAAGAGATGGCGTTATTGCACAGGGATGACAGATAGGCTTGTGTCCATCTGCCATAGCCGAGTTTTCACTGCCTCAGAGCCGGTTACATAAGCAGTGAAAAGTAGATGTGTTACATAACAGGGCATGAAGGGGGAAGGGGTGTTGCTTATACACGCTGGAGTGGGGGCAAGTGAGGGGTCAGGGGCAACTATGCGAAATATACGAGCCCCTGCTTTCTTCATTCAGTCTTAATGGCTCCGTCCCCTATAGCAGGCTAATCTGGACACCAGCATTAGCTTGCTTGCACATGCAAAAATCCCTTTCAGTCTGCACAAGCTCAAGCCTAAAATGGAAATGTCCAGTGCCTCGGATAGCCTTTAAGAGCCTTTTTAGACCATTTAAAAAAAAAAAATTTAAAAAAAAAATAAAAAAAAATCTATCTTTCCCTAGCAACAAGGCAGAACACACTCTGGAACTGCTGTGTGCCATAATCTGCATATCTGAAAAAGTTTCCTGAGAAATTACGGATTGTATGTAAAATTTTCAACATAATTACATTTCTGAGGAAAATAAATGACTGCTCTGTTGTCGTTTAAACCTCTTTCTGGAGGTGGCAGTGCAAAGGATAGAAGCAGATATGTGCTGGGACTAACCAAACTGAGGCAGAGTTAAATTTAACCTGGAGTAACGACAAGACAAACACTGTGGGGGCTGTGCCCTCTCCACATCGCCAGAACTCCAAATTGTTCTAAAAGGTTCAGACTGAAGCGGGCCCAATTCTTCAACAATGCCACATTATAGTCTTACTAATGAGGGAACGAGCCCGATACAATTATGCAGGCTATAAACACGTTAAGATATCACCGGTACTCAGAACCACTGGAGATTTATGGTCAGCCATTATGCAAGGAAATATATACTTTGATAGTAACTATAGATCATGCATATTTTCATCCAACAAAAGGCAGGATAAGGCTAAATATAAAGGTGAACTACTTTGAAATATTATTTTTATAAACCTCGGCAAAGTTCCCAGGCATTCTGCTCCGGTTAGTGAAACAGGACAGAGAGAACTAACTAACTATGTTCTTGCTTCTGCAGGTGCTGTGAGAATTCACCCCCAGGTGTACGAGGAATGCGACTGGAGACTCGATGTGGCACGTCCCCGCCCTACCGGAGTTATTGCAGAACAAACACTATTATTAACTACAGGGCTACTTCCCCGGGCTAAAAAGCGAGTATCGTGCAGTGATCTATAGAAAAAAAAGCCTCTGGCGGCAAAGCAGTCGCCTTTTTCGATGTACCCGCTTGCCTATCAATCACCATTGTGCGACCCTGACTGAGATTGAAAGCTAACTGCTGGTAAAACAAAGACGGTCGGAAAACAGCCGAAAAATATGCTTCCATGCTCCGAGCCGCTCACATCGCCAGCGGCCTGCCAAGCTTTGTGAGCACACAGGACTTTTGTGAGTCTTTGTGAGCCGGCTGATTGAAATTCAGGAAGAGTCCAAAACTGGCTATTCCACAGCGCTCAAACATATTCTTTCTATAGGCCTCTCACAGATTCCCCTCTCTGCTTAAGAGCCTAGAAACTGCGTGGAGATGCAAACGGACAAAGGCAGGCTGGGTAAACAAAGCCTCGGTCTACAGAATCAGTAGGGTGTGTGTGTGTGTGTGTGTGTGTGTGTGTGTGTGTGTGTGTGTGTGTGAGGTGGTGGGCAGGCTAGAGGGGGACCCAGTGAGCTTGTTCATAAAGCTAGATTTTGGAACAGTGTTCATTTCACACACACATATACACACACGCAAACACACACACATACACAGGCTCACATATACAGACAAAAAGACACACACACACACACACACAGACAGATAGACACACCCCTCCCTTCCACTGTGCGAGTGTCAGTCGAGTGCCTCATCTGGAACTTATTACAAGCCTGCAGCCAAAAGGCTGCTACTCATGATTGTCTGATTTTCACTGCTACTGATTCGATGGTGCTGATCGTCAGTGTCCATTACATCGTGTTCACATAGCCCATAAGAAATCATGAAATACTCTAGGCTTTACAACTATCTTCTCTGTACCCAAAAAAATATGTGTGGTTCCTCAGTGCAAACATACTTAAACATTTATAAACTACTTATAATGAATGGATCGCTCATTAGATTTGGAGCTTATATTTTAGTTAAAAAAACATGAGACTCACCATTAGTGCATTTGAAGCACAAACACTGTGGAATCCATAGTAGAAGGCAGCAAACTGCTTGTAAATGGATTTATTCAGCAGGAAGTCGACGTACAGCTGGACGTATTCTGCAAACACAGAGAGCATTGAATGAAACAGCCTGTGTGGAAGCCATGTTCTATATGCAGGACCAGTTATTTTGAATGTTTTCCTGTGGAGCCGGTCTGTGGTTGAGTCACCTTTTCTGTTCTGCTTGGTGACCGGGATCCTATCGCCTCCCGCTTTGAGGTTGTAGGACTTGATGACCCCGAGTTCTTCCTGTGAAACCTGGAAATAGCCCTACTTGTTTTACTCCTTCAATGACAGATAGGTATACAGACAGGCTTGTCATAGCATAACACCCCTGTAGTATGTTTTGCAGATTGTAATATGGACATTTTTCATTTTATTTTTGGCTCAATAGTGAGTGCATTGGTAGGGAGTATGCTGATGACCTAGATGTCATGTTGGACCATAATCAATTACAAATGGGAAAAAACAGAGGGGGGGGGGGGGGGGGTTCACACACAGAGAACGAGACATTCAATCACGGAAATAAAATGTGCACCCAAGTACAAATAAGAATAATGCATTATCTCTACCTGGAAAGTTAAATAAAAGTCTTCTTCCACATTTCCCTCATAGCTGAGAAGTTCTCCAAGCCCACGCGCAAGATCCTTCACGGGGGGGGAAAAAATTACATAATTCAGTTCCCCTCATAATCTGGCACAAATTAAACAAACCTAAAGCTGTGCTTTACAATAAAAACGTGAAATGCTCAAAATGTCATTGCAATCTTAGTGTGAATCCTTAGATCAACACGTAAAACATGTTGCGTTTAATGAGCCACTTAGGATCCCTCTTTCGCCTGCAGTCTACGGTGCGTCCGCTACGGCGTAAATTGACGGAACTCATTTTGGAAGAGCTTCATTGAAGATAATAACTGTGAATGAATATAAATACGTCAATGCACCGCCAAGAAGAATCTCTATATGAACTGAAATGTTTGATACCTGGAAACAAACTCACTGCCCCCTTTGTTGCTGTACTTTTAAAAACAGCTTCAATGTCCTCCGTACAGGGCGATGCCCAGACTTGGACACAAAACCAGAACTAATAAATTGGCTTAAAAGGCAACCTTAAAAGCGTTGAGTCCAATAACAAATGAATGGCTTGGTGATGGGTAAAATCTATTCCAAGCTCATGAATGTTTAACAACTGGCAATCTGACTAAGACTAAGGGTAAAATAAATGACCCCTGCAAAACAGTATCTTTGTTTATATAACACCTGATATGGAGATTGTTAAATTTATTATTTAATACCTAAAAAAGGGAATGACCATTTTGATAGACAGATACTATAGATACATTTTGATAACCTATTTTGACCTGGGTTAAGAAAAATTTGATAGATAAATAAAAAAATAGAAGGCATGATTCCTGAGCGCTGATGCTTTTTGTACGTTTGTAGAATACCAAAGAAGCTCTTCTGTCTATCTGCCACCATCCTACGCTGCAGAAAGTTTCAGTTAGGAAATAAACAACAAGCACAGCAGGTTATGAAGGAAGCCAACTGCCCCAAAAATGGAGCGTCTTGGCTTCAGTGTGCAAAGATTAAATTATTAGGTTGTTTTTTTAACCTTTCACAAAACTGTATTTCTTTGTGAAATATTTTTGTTAACTATTATTAATTATTTCTAAAATGTAGTCATAGTGTAAGCATAGTGTAAGCATAGTGTAAGCATAGTGTAATGCATTCTCAGATCTGCCACAAAAAAGCTGAGCCAGCTCGCCCTCTGCTGGCCAACAAAGTAAATGACCTATGATGGCATGATCTTGCACATTTCTGATGAAACTCAAATGGACCTTACATAAAGCATAAAATTAATGCAAGTAAACAAAACTTTTAGTCATTGCAATACTCAAAACAGATTTATGACTTTAAATGCTATTTTTTAATACAAATGTGATTTTTGTTTGCCCTTCCAGAATTATACAAAAAGGAATACTGTTTTAATGACAAAAAAATACTGCCTACAATGTTTTTTTGGTATTGTTATGGGTACAAACATGTTGTAGGTCAAGTTGGCTCATAACTAAGAAAGATCCTCACCATAATCTGACATTTGTATTGAAAATGTATTTTGAATTGAAAACTGCTTGAAAAAGCAAGCAGCCAGAGGAATAAATGCATGTTACCATTCTGATTCCAATCTTAGTTATTAAGCTTTCCTGAAAAGCTAAATTAACACATTAACAATTTAATAATACAATTCTTGAACTGGTGTCAAAAAAATATTAAAATTGTGTTTCTTTTACTGTAATTTTAGAATTTGTCATTGCAACATGTGGAAAATGACACCTATCAAACGGAGGGGCCTTAAATCAGGCATACTAACATTTGTCTAAATGCAAGTATGATGCTTCTGAATTTTTAATAGTGAGGGAATTTCACACTACTGTCAGAGCAGTTGACGAGACCTGCGGAAGACCAGGGTCAATAATGAAACTAACTTCATTCATTTGGTCCTGGCTGCAGTAGCGAGACGCTGTGAATGAATAATTCAATCTGCTCATTTGCCGAGTCATGCTGGAGTTGCAAAATCGTAAAGTGTAATGGTGCAAAATCTGTCTGCTACTTCCATACGAGGTCATTCTCTGTATCCTCAATATTTCTGCATTGTCCACAACCCCATATCCTTCTATGATTTTTTGACGCCCCATAGAGGTACCCCAACTGAGTTTAGAATATGCTATGTTTGTGACAAAATCAAAGGACCTTCATTTTGGTTACAAAGATATCACTGAAAAAGTTAACAGGCATACGTACTGGCATGGTTTGCTGCAAGTCGTCCAAAGTGAGAGTCGCCATGCCGACAGGTGTGTTCTGGTCACATGGCACAATGGGTGGAGAAAGCAGCTTCTTGTAGCAGCATGGAGGGAAGCGGATGTCCAGCGTGATGCTGTTGTACACTGCAAGGCCCATGAGCTGACACATGGAGTCAAGTACTAGGAGGAGGGAGTGAGGTTCTAATCATACTGCACATGGAGTCAAGTACTTGGAGGAGGGAGTGAGGTTCTAATCATACTGCACATGGAGTCAAGTACTAGGTGGAGGGAGTGAGGTTCTAATCATACTGCACATGGAGTCAAGTACTAGGTGGAGGGAGTGAGGGTCTAATCATACTGCACATGGAGTCAAGTACTAAGTGGAGGGAGTGAGGTTCTAATCATACTGCACATGGAGTCAAGTACTAGGTGGAGGGAGTGAGGGTCTAATCATACTGCACATGGAGTCAAGTACTAGGTGGAGGGAGTGAGGTTCTAATCATACTGCACATGGAGTCAAGTACTTGGAGGAGGGAGTGAGGTTCTAATCATACTGCACATGGAGTCAAGTACTAGGTGGAGGGAGTGAGGTTCTAATCATACTGCACATGGAGTCAAGTACTTGGAGGAGGGAGTGAGGTTCTAATCATACTGCACATGGAGTCAAGTACTAGGTGGAGGGAGTGAGGTTCTAATCATACTGCACATGGAGTCAAGTACTTGGAGGAGGGAGTGAGGTTCTAATCATACTGCACATGGAGTCAAGTACTTGGAGGAGGGAGTGAGGTTCTAATCATACTGCACATGGAGTCAAGTACTTGGAGGAGGGAGTGAGGTTCTAATCATACTGCACATGGAGTCAAGTACTAGGTGGAGGGAGTGAGGTTCTAATCATACTGCACATGGAGTCAAGTACTTGGAGGAGGGAGTGAGGTTCTAATCATACTGCACATGGAGTCAAGTACTAGGTGGAGGGAGTGAGGTTCTAATCATACTGCACATGGAGTCAAGTACTTGGAGGAGGGAGTGAGGTTCTAATCATACTGCACATGGAGTCAAGTACTTG
This sequence comes from Ilyophis sp. 1 JC-2022, assembly GCA_022702515.1. Classification (NCBI taxonomy): domain Eukaryota; kingdom Metazoa; phylum Chordata; class Actinopteri; order Anguilliformes; family Synaphobranchidae; genus Ilyophis; species Ilyophis sp. 1 JC-2022. Next base: position 91,519,679 of record CM040405.1, read on the forward strand.
GAGGAGGGAGTGAGGTTCTAATCATACTGCACATGGAGTCAAGTACTTGGAGGAGGGAGTGAGGTTCTAATCATACTGCACATGGAGTCAAGTACTAGGTGGAGGGAGTGAGGTTCTAATCATACTGCACATGGAGTCAAGTACTAGGTGGAGGGAGTGAGGTTCTAATCATACTGCACATGGAGTCAAGTACTTGGAGGAGGGAGTGAGGTTCTAATCATACTGCACATGGAGTCAAGTACTTGGAGGAGGGAGTGAGGTTCTAATCATACTGCACATGGAGTCAAGTACTTGGAGGAGGGAGTGAGGTTCTAATCATACTGCACATGGAGTCAAGTACTAGGAGGAGGGAGTGAGGTTCTAATCATACTGCACATGGAGTCAAGTACTAGGAGGAGGGAGTGAGGTTCTAATCATACTGCACATGGAGTCAAGTACTTGGAGGAGGGAGTGAGGTTCTAATCATACTGCACATGGAGTCAAGTACTAGGAGGAGGGAGTGAGGTTCTAATCATACTGCACATGGAGTCAAGTACTTGGAGGAGGGAGTGAGGTTCTAATCATACTGCACATGGAGTCAAGTACTTGGAGGAGGGAGTGAGGTTCTAATCATACTGCACATGGAGTCAAGTACTTGGAGGAGGGAGTGAGGTTCTAATCATACTGCACATGGAGACAAGTACTTGGAGGAGGGAGTGAGGTTCTAATCATACTGCACATGGAGTCAAGTACTTGGAGGAGGGAGTGAGGTTCTAATCATACTGCACATGGAGTCAAGTACTTGGAGGAGGGAGTGAGGTTCTAATCATACTGCACATGGAGTCAAGTACTAGGAGGAAGGAGTGAGGTTCTAATCATACTGCACATGGAGTCAAGTACTTGGAGGAGGGAGTGAGGTTCTAATCATACTGCACATGGAGTCAAGTACTAGGAGGAGGGAGTGAGGTTCTAATCATACTGCACATGGAGTCAAGTACTAGGAGGAGGGAGTGAGGTTCTAATCATACTGCACATGGAGTCAAGTACTAGGAGGAGGGAGTGAGGTTCTAATCATACTGCACATGGAGTCAAGTACTTGGAGGAGGGAGTGAGGTTCTAATCATACTGCACATGGAGTCAAGTACTAGGAGGAGGGAGTGAGGTTCTAATCATACTGCACATGGAGTCAAGTACTTGGAGGAGGGAGTGAGGTTCTAATCATACTGCACATGGAGTCAAGTACTTGGAGGAGGGAGTGAGGTTCTTCCATATCTCTGCTTACCTGAAGCTTGGTATTACATCTTGGTAAATTGCTTTGGATTTTATTTAATATTTATAGTTTATCAAATACCATATCTTGGTATTAATTTCAGTTTCCAATGCCTGCCTTCTCTTACTAGAATGCTATTTCTTCCAGTCAATTTCAATCTGCATCAGGTTAACATCTCTGCACAGGCTAACAACAGGTTTTATTTTAAGAGCAAGTCGGAAACAATAAAGAAATGGTTCTCCGCACAGCAGGTGTGTGGTAGGTTATGTGCAATAATTATCCATTTTCTTCACGTGCTTTCCTAATGCAACGTCTATGCAACAGGGAGCCTGTTAAGTTTGAAGCACATAGCTCTGTTAGAGGGCTGGGAATGCAGGCACACACACACACACACACACACACACACACACGCACACACACACACACACGCGCACACACACTACTAATGACAGCAGCAGCCTGGAGGAAAATTCCATGACGTCCAAAGTGATGAAACAAACATAAAATAAGCCCTGGTAGGAACAGTGAAGGATTCCATAAAACCAGGTAGAAAAAAAAACATTTCCCATAATAATCTATCCCATGTGCCCAGTCCTGCAAAGTAAAGAGAGCTGGAATTTCACATCGCTGTACTACACTGAGGGTACACATCACTGGCTGTGTCCGAATCAGAGCCCTATCTACTGCATCCTGTCTCCTGTATACTGCGTGCTGTTTAATGTGCACTGTTTAGTACGCGACATGCAGTACACAAATACATATCCTCCATACTATTTTCCAACCGCACTGAGAGTACACTTTGCTTTACTGCACTGAGAGTACACATCGCTTTACTGCACTGAGAGTACACTTCGCTTTACTGCACTGAGAGTACACTTCGCTTTACTGCCCTGAGAGTACACATCGCTGTACTGCACTGAGAGTACACATCGCTTTACTGCACTGAGAGTACACATCGCTTTACTGCACTGAGAGTACACATCGCTGTACTGCACTGAGAGTACACATCGCTTTACTGCACTGAGAGTACACATCGCTTTACTGCACTGAGAGTACACATCGCTTTACTGCACTGAGAGTACACTTCGCTGTACTGCACTGGGAGTACACATCGCGTTACTGCACTGAGAGTACACTTCGCTGTACTGCAGAGTACACATGTTCTGCACTGACCATACAGTTACTCAGCAGTTCGGCACCATCTACTAATTGGTAGATGGGCAATCTGGCAGTTGGGCGGACTAAACAGCAGTGACCCCAGGAGGCCATTAAAGTGCTAACAGCAGGACTAAACTCTGCTGGTTGCCACTGTGTCTCTGACATCACTTCTGGAAGAGCAGAGCAGCAGAGCAGAGTCAAGTTAAATGCAATGTGTACCGCAGTGAAATTCTAATTTATCAACATTGAGGCATACCAGAAACATGATTATTTTTAGAATTATAATAGGACAACACAGAGACAAGCATTTTACCACCCATTTTTTGAGCAAAAAAGCTGTGGTAAACTTCAGGTGAGACCTTCACATAAACACTACATGAGCAACCTCCAATTGTGCCGATACCACATAAAATCCAGGTTCAGAAAGTAAAAGTCCTCCCCAGTATTTTCTTCCAACCACCTTGATTTACTAAGTAGCACAATTATTCAGCCAGGAAGTAGAACTAATTAGTGAAATCAGCTGGCTGAATTCATGGGTGGAAGAAACACATAGCAGGACTTTTACTTTCTGACCCCTGGACTTTATACCTCTGGCGGATTCATATGTATTTCATTAGGCGGGGCTTTTCTCTGGTCTCTAGCACTTGACAGTGGAACATGAACCTGATTATTGGAGCAGTGACTCAGGTGAGTCTCTCAGTTGACTCGGATGTTCTCATGTTGCCTTGGTACTGATGTTGTTCAGCCCTTTGGTTCCATTGTAGACAGGTGAGTGCAATAGCTGTTACAGGTGCTTAACAAGCCCCAACATGTTTAATCTGAAAATTTCCTTTCTCATTTTAAGCGACCATTTTCACCAGCCACACTCATGCAGTAGCTCTCTAGAGCCACGCTCTCCAATTTTATTATTTATATAATAAATAATTCAGTTGAAATATCTTGTTTGTTTCCCTTCAGAAGATGTCTGTCTCTACTTCTTCCACAAATGTGTAAACTTGGTTGCAGTTTGCCTTTGTGCTATAATGTAAAAAAAAGGGTGGCTTTGGCTAACATGGCCAGACAAATACTGGTTATTGTTATTGGCCCAGAATTCCCATATTGTACATCCCTTCGGCGTGACACAGCTTTAATCAAAAGGTCTCCGCTGCTGTTCATCCATTTTATCACAATATTATTAAGCCGGTCAACTGTGCAATGTCTGTTTGAAGTCCTTTCTTGGAGCTTCTGGTGGTGAGCGGCAGCTTTGCTATGGAAACGGTTCCTCTGTTTTATTATGGAAAGAGGCTGAAGCTAAGCTACAAGTTCCACATTGAGGGAAAATAAATCCATGTAAGGAATTACTATTTTATCCACGAAATACGCCCCTGGTACAATGTTCATTAATTTTCAATATATGCACTGTGTTTTAAACCTGGACATCTTTATGATATGAAAATATTCTTTTGTGTGTTTCTTGCTGCGTTTCTTGTGGTTTTTGTTTCATCCTGGCGTGAATAGTTCATACTGCTGCTCCGTGATGGATTTCACAGTCAAATGCAGAGTACCAAAGGATACAGTTCCAACCAATCGAAACTCTGAGTAGTTGTCACACTTCCAGCTGCTGAACCAATGGCAGTGAGAATCCTTAAAGTATGTAAACATGCCTGAGAAGTACACACAAATCATCTCTGTTTTAAACAGAATCCCACAGAAACAGCTTCTACAGTGAAACAATAAAAAAAAAACGCTTTGATCCGCACAACCCCCCAATCCCGCCCCGTCCGCTGAGGAGTTGGTCTAGGCCAAATGAAAGCTTTCACTCACTGATGCTGTATTATTGAGTGTTCACATGAACAGTAGGCATGTTACAGGTTTAGATTAGTGGCTGTGTCAACATTTTAATTTAATCTCAGTAGGTTTAATCTCAATAGACATATGCCCATGAGAGTTTAACCGTGGGAAACTAAATTCCCAACAGAGAAAAGAAATGTTGGTCTGTAAATCCATGGAGGATGTTACTGCACACGAGAGACTTAAAACTGAGACTGGGCATTCCCATTTTGGAGCTCAAGAAGAAAATAGGGATAAAATGCTGTTAAAAATGAAAATAAATACCCTGTAAATTCTGTATTTTTACATGTTTGGGACCTAATTAATCTGAGTGCATCACAATTCAGCGGCCCCTAATGCAATAAATGGCAATTAGCCACATAGGCTCTTGTATATTGTTTCTCTCTTACCATAGTCTGTGTGAAAAATCTGTCGGATTAGGAGAAGAAACCACTCCTTTGTGAGACCGCCCATGTCTAAACCAGCTTCTCCCACAAATGTCACTTTCAGCTTCTTTTTTAAGTCCACTCGCTTTCTTGTGAGCTGTAGGAAAAAAGAAAAAAAAAGAAAAGCTGCACTTGAGCCATTTTTCCATATTAAGCCATAGAAAGAACTTTCCAGAACTGATTCTCAGATGGGCTGGGCTGAAAGGAAATGTTATTCAGCTATTTTACCAATGAAAAAGGCAGTGTTGAACAGCTTTTAGTGCCTGATTTACTAAGACCTTCAGCGTGTGCAAAACCTTTTAGTGCAAGCAAAACCAATAACATCACAAATGATTGGTCATGGTATTTGTTTTGCTCCAATCATTGGTTCTAACCAGACAATTACATTTTTCATGTACAATAAAATGTTGATGACTATTAATTCTTTTTTTTGTGTTAAATTCAGCCAAATCATGCAATATTACTAAGGCACATATTGTCAACTCTTGAGAACATATTTTTGTGTGTTTTATTTTGTCCACCACAGGGTATTACCTCATCCAGTGAGTCACTGACCAGCTGTGGCCGTCGGACCCTGATGTTGAGAAATAGTAGGCTCATGTCCACTCTTTGTCTGCGTGACACTTTGTCCACCAGGCTTTGCTGCAAGCGAGTCAGATCACATGAGTGCTCCCAGGCTGAATTGTACAATAAGATCATTTACACGTTCACAAGAAGACGGTTCTCAGAGAACTCCTTCACGATCAAACGGACCTCACAATGAGTCTTTGCTGAGTGCGTTTTGGGTGTTACACGATATGAGAATATTCTAACTGTGCGGGCTACTTGTGTACACTGAAAATCAGAGGCATCAGTACACTATGAAGGTTAGGGAACGAGGCTTATACTAAGCTGACTCAAACGTTGTTGGTTACATCCCCAGCTGTGACACTGCCAGTGTACCATTGAGCAGGGTACTTAACCGGAATTGCTCCAGTAAAAACATCCAGCTGCATAAATGGATTGTATGTAAAAATGCAATCTGTGTAAAATCGCCCAGGAGTGTCTGCTAAATGGACCGAGTGAGCCAACCTTCTGCTGCTTTGCTGGTTCACCGCCTGCCTATAGGACTGTGTGCAACTCCCCTCTGGCTGTCTTGTGAAACTCAGTGAACCAAAGTGGGTGGCGGAACCCCGAAAGCGGGGGACGTGGGGCGACCGTGACAAGCGGCGGCTCACCCTGGCCATGCTGATCATCTGCTGCTCCGAGTCCCTCTGGATGACGCTCTTCTTCACCGCTGTGGACAGGATGAATGGGAACTGGCAGAAAGAGAACCTGAGGGAGGCAGGGACAGACAGCAGGAATGGCATGAAAGGAAGGGACGGACCGGAGCCACGTGTGGAAGGACCGCTCCAGACCCGCCCGGGGAACATTCCATTACCGTCTGTACCGCCACAATGTTCCCTTTCATTTCTCTTAGCTTTTTATAACAGAGAAAAACGAGTCACACGCTGTTCTAGACTGCATGTACCCTACATGACTGAGTGACAGTCTCTCAACATTCTATGTCAACTGCCCAAGGCAACTACTGTGATAAAAAATCTCTGCTTGGAGTACTTAGTGGCAGATTTTTTGGTGCAGCAATATACGGTGTTTTACAGAACAACACAAAGTCTTAATTTCACCATAAACCAATAAATGTGCTTACATTACATTTCACCCATAACTATAAATGTGCTTACATTAGCGCTATATTTTTACAATACTTAATACAATATATTATATACAATAATATATTGTATTAAGTATTGTAAAAATATAGCACTAATGTAAGCACATTTATAGTCATTGTGCACAGCACTAAATAAACAGGTCTAAGGGGCTGTTCTCACAGGCCACAGTCATCTGCTTCCAAAAGCGGTTAGCTGTTTGTCAGAGGCGGTAACCTCAGGGGCTTGTCCAGTCGTTTCCATGACGACATAGCCAGCAAGATGTCAGCAGCAGCTGATTGAAAAAAACAATGATGATGGAAACAGTTGAAAAGAAATCCAACTGCCAAGAGGCGGTAGCCTGGCCGTGAGAGGTTGCGGTTTGTTTCAAAATTCTATGTCGCTGGTCAATGATGTTAGAGGATGTAAGAGTTATTTTAGCCAGTAACATTTGAAGTATATAATCAGTGCTTGAATGCGAGGTATCATTGTATTTGTACCTTATGCCCTTGTATGTTTTCTTTTTATGTCGATTTTATTGTAGCAATGCTTGTCGATAAATGGATGTATGCATTTATTTCCTTTTGTTTTGTAGTTTCCCTTCAACCTCCTCCTTATACTGTACTATCCCAGTACTTTGTATATAGTTTGTTGAATATTGTATTAAAAAATATATGTTGGTAATTATTATAATTTATTTTACAATTATTATAATTCATAATATATATATATTATATATTATAATTATTATACAATTGGAAAGAATTGTTCACAAAAAATGTTTATGTTAAGTACTATGTCCCATTGGAAATAACAGAGGTGGTTGCGTTGACCAGAATAGCCACTGAGGACGCAGAAACATTGGGCTGCTCTCTGAAAATGTATTAGCAGTCAATCTTATAACCAAAATCACTATTTATCATCTGACTTATGTGGAAAGCATGCAGCATAGGAGAGGAAGGTGTTAAGCATACTACCCCAAGCATACACCAAATTAAGTTATTTTATAAATGTGTAAACGCATGGTATGTATTATCTGGGTAATATCTGTCATGTTTGAAATCACAGAACCACCCTAACAGTCAGGTGTAATTATTTTTTTTAAATTGTATTATTTAAACCGTGTACTAAAGACTGCCACATTAAAGTGCTGTAAAAGCCTTTTGTTAAGCTCTGTGCTGAATCTTTTCGGTATGCTCTCTCTATAGCTTGTGGCATTAAAATTGGCTCAGGAAAAAGGTGGTCTACTTTCAACGACATGTCCTTGTGCTAATTTCACATGTTAGACTGAGCATGAGGAGGAGTGCTAAGTCTTATTTCATAAAAATTAAAATAAAAAAATACAATAAAATAATAAATAAATTGTAAATACACATATAGATCCATCATTGTGATCAGGGGTGCTCAGTCTATCATATTCAAATGAACTTTAATATAGTATTATTATTATTAATAAGAAGAAGAAGAATATTAATAATATGATAACACAGTCACAGTCATATATGTATTTATTTTTATTATGCAGCACTTTTGACCTCAATTCATTCTATGATAATATCCTATACAATAAAAAATATTAGTATTAACAATAACAATATTAGTATAATCATTACAAATTTTCACTATTTCTGAGTGTCACTGGACCATGCCCCTACAGATGACAGTGCTGACCTGTGGACTGCAATATGTTGTATTGGTGTGTGACGTTTCTGTCTCACCTGTTTGAATTCCCATGAGTCTGCCACGTGTGATAGTCCTCCATGATGTCGATGTGCTCCAGGGTGAGGTTGTAGAAATCAGTGAATGAGACGATGGGAGGGGCAGAGAGGGTGTTGGCTGCATCTGGTGAAAGGAATTACAAGAATTACAAGTTGGAAATGTCAGCTGTGTACCTTCATACAGGTCTTCTTAACTGAGCTAATTTACAATTGACATATAATAATAATATTATTATTATTATTATTATTTATTATTATTACAATTGACATATGTACACAATGACACTGAAGTTGAATATCTATATAGATCATACAATATTTTAGTTGTATAAGTGATACATTTATAGTTTTTAGATGAAACTATATATTAGTTTTATATTTGTTATAGACATTGCTAATTCAGTGGTGAGTAACAGAGGCAGCAGTTAAGGTCATACAAATCTTTTGAGTTGAAATGCAAGTGAATACGTTGATACAGTAATAAAATAGACTGTATTCTTCTTATTATTACACACGTGTAGTGCGCTTGTGAGTGTATTTTATTAAAGAAATTAAGTTATCATATAAAGACTAAGAAAGGTGCTGAGTCTGTATGCTCCGCTACACCCCCCTTTATCAGAATGGTTGGGTCCTCCCTTGGTAAAGTCACTCACTGAGTAGGGAAAGTACACGAGTGGCTGAGGGGATCCACCAGGAACACTTGGCCATGGGGGGCAGCTCCTCTGGCCTGGCTGGGAACAGACGTGTTGAGATGAACTGCAGCAGACGCTCCACCAGCTGCTTGAATCTTCTCTGGGACAGCCTGCAGGTTAACGAAGCACAAAGACTACACTGACAGATCAGCAGGTCACACGCTCTGTTCTGTTCATTCGTTAAGTAACAAGGGTGGAAACACACTTTTAAATACAAAGCATTAACATTCATTTTGAAAGTGCTGTTCAAACCTTTGGGTGTTATCCTTCCAGAGAATGATGTCATTCTTTGAGTCATTGCATCAGACAAGAGGAAATAGTCAAGATAAAGCCATAGCCATGTAAGTAGGATAACAACAGAACCTGCTCGGTTTATAGCAAATTGGGTAGTAAAGAAAAGCCTGTATGAGCCTGCATCCTATTGACTCCCATTTTACTAACAACCAATCAGTCTTGTCATTGTTGGAATACACCATGAGGACACTGTACTGGTAGCAAAGTGGCTACTAGTACAGTGTTTTGTGCTGCTTACAATGAACTGACACTGTAATAATATTAAACTGTGACACAATGTAATATTATTAAAGTAATTGTAAATATGACTGTAATTCACTTATTTGTCAATGAGAAGATGCAGAACCAACTATCAATGTTCTGCAGACTGATGAAAGATAAACATTCAAAAAGAAGACCGGCATGCTTCATTTGAACCTTCATTTACAGATGTGCTCAAATTTGTTGGTACCTCTGGTAAAGATGAGTAAAAAGGGTTGTAAAAATCCATCCTTTAATTGACGTTAATTTATTATGAGAAAAAAAATCCCTCAAGAAAAAATTATTTTTTAACAAAACCACATTGCCCACAATTATTGGCACCCCTGCATTTATATATAGAATAAAGTATTATTTTTTTATATTTGGTTGCATATACTTTGCATGCCATGACTTCCTGATGTCTGTGACCCAACAACATCAAAAGACTCTTGATATCTTATTTTCTGGTACTCTTACAAGCGATACTAAAACGTCTCTGCATTTGAATGCATCTCTATGGGAATTGGGGAGTGGGACTAGATTTAGCTGTAAATTACACTGGAACAGTATGGAACACATGGTTGGCTAAATGGCTCTTAGTCATCAAGGGTCTGACGTATCAAACAAGCCTCAAACTATCACTCTGCTACCAGATATGCAGTAGATATAACATGTTTATGGAAATTACTTCATAATGAATTTACTACAATAAAAAATACATGTAATATTACATAATTACCAGGACTATAACAAATCATATCTATGCTTGTTTTTGACCAAAATACATTTTATACCCCTAAAGTTTTCTTGATAATTAAAAAAAATATATTGTGGATGTTTCAGAACAGGATACCACTTTGTGTATAGATTGTAGTAGACACATTTTTGCACTATAAAATTCTAAATAATAAATAATTAATACAGTAAGTCCACCCGATTGAAATGGGCCATTTAATTGCAAAGAAAAGATTGTTTTAAACCAAATTACCATGGATTAAATTACCAAGTCCGATATGGTAACATGAAATGTTTCTGCTAATCGTCAGTAGAAAAACAAGACTCACTTTTTAAACCAGTGCAGCAGAAAATGGTGGTCTATCTCAGACAGACCTGCGATTTGCCTCAGCAAGTGTGCATAGATGACATAGGTGGCTGTACTGGTATACTGAGGGTTCTGCAACAAAGAAAAAGCATTTTAGCACATTGGTTTAAAATTAAATGCAACTTTAAATTTTAAGCTCTGTTGAAATCCTGCCTTTTAATAAAGAATGCCATTATATAAAGGAAACTGCCATTTCCATTCCAGAATGACCTCATCCGTTCTCTCGAGGGAATACAGCCCATAATAACCGGGGGCTGACTCACTCGTCTGACATCAACACCAGGCCGAGCAGCCCAACGACCACGTCTTCCTTTTCCACGTGAAACCTTCCTCTGAGAAAATGTGGATCATAAACCTCATCATCAGCCCTGAGACAGATATCACCACGCACTAATTTTAGATTTAAAAATTACAGGCCTCAAATACGGTATAGGAGAGCGACTATATAAAGGGAAAGCACAGAAACGAACAGGGAATGGGGAAAAAAAGGCTGAAAAATATAGAAATAGTTCAATGTTTTTTGTCAGAATTTCAACTGAACCTACTGATGTAAAATGAAAATATAAAACAGATTTAATCTCTCTAATTGGCAGCAATTAGCCACATGATTCCATTCTTCTGCAATGGAGCATTTACTTTCACCGTTCCCTCCCAGACAGTGAAGTAGAGTCTTGTGACTCTGTCTACACTGGGACAAAACAGAGCCAAGTACACTGTGGTGGTCATGATTGTGTAAAATAAACACTTTGCTCTCATTATGTGCTCTGAGGCCTAGCGCTTGACTGGGATATGACTGTAGTCAATGGAGCATATGGCGAGGGAGGAGATCGGCAGTTTCCTGTCTTTTTATTTTAGCCGGTAACCAAGCCAGCTGCCTCCATATCGTCTGGTGTTAAGCCACAGATGGGACTGCGTCTGAAGTGCACTCAGACTCTTAACACAAAGCAGTTTGTTTGTGCAGTGCGTGCACGTTAGCGTTATCTCACGGAACGAAGCGACTGGCGTTACCAGAAAATATTGGGAGAATCGCAGTTACACTACGATAGCGGTTCGCTATTTATAACAAGGTTTAAATCATTAGCCGCGAAAACGGCTCCACTGCCAAGTCTGTAAATAGTCCCTGATTACCTGAACGAGTACAAAATAAGCCCTCAGGTCATCTTTGGTTCGAGGTCTGGAACATAAGCACAAATCGACACGTCATGTCAGCGAGTGAAATCCTTTCCATGCAGTTTTAACATTAACGACCAAACAAAGCCTGAGGTAAGAACTGATCTTATCGTCCAACTTAAATTGAAGACACACGTGAACATACACTTCAGGAGGACTGACATTAAGACTATGAACGAGAGGCTATTTCAGTGCTACAAATAACAGGAAAAAATAACAGAGGATCCGTTTTTCAGAGCAAAATGCTTAAAATGATTGTCAATACAATTCTTAATGACTGATTAATGATGGTTTACTGATTAAGCTGGGTAAATGCGCTCCAATGACGAAACTAGCCACTGAAAACATGACCGTGCACCATGGTTACGCTTAGTCACTCTTCAGGTACACTATCAGAGGACAAATAGATGTCATCTTTTGACCTATATTTACCTATTATGTGGTTGGAACTTTGCAATTTAGAATCATAACGTACGCATAGCCAATGACTATGAGACCAGCTGTATTTTTCATTTTAAAGACGAAAAAGCCCAAATGAGGTTCTATTTCGTTCCTCCGACCATTAGGGTTGTCAACATCAAATTAACCTTCTAGGTGCCAAATGCATCGAGACTCTCATACCAACATTTGTCATGGACATGACCTCCACGTAGTGACGTAATTCCTCCCTATAAAGAGAGGCACGTCAATGTGGAAGTCCTCTTCTTTTTCTCGCCGATGCAGTGCAGAGTGAGAGGTGAGAGGTGAGAGGGTTTGTATCGGGTGCTATCCCTTAAACGCCTTGTGACTTCGGTCGGGGCCATGATTATTTCGTCCTCCAAAGGCGGCGATAAGCACTCGCATGCGGTAATCCGCTGGTAGCATTGCTACTAAAATACTGATATCGTTCTGTGGTATTTGCTAGCGCTAAACTTTGCTATTGTTTACGTTTTAGCATATGATGCAGCTAAGCGGTGCTGCCACGTTTATTTGTATTCGGGGAACCAGTTATTACCCCAGTTTGATTATGTCTATCCTGGTGTGGTCACCCCAATGAGACATGTTCTATTCTGTGAATAGAAAGGTTCGTATCCTTTCTGTATTTCACTGATTCCAGCTATATATACTGTATATGTATGTACAAGGTTATTTTGTACTCGGGGAACCGGTGTTTACCCCAGTGTTGATTATATCTAATTATATCCTACCGTGGTTATACCCCAGTGAGATTTTTCTTTATTAACAATCTGTGAGCGGGTGCGCTTCATTGGTTGATTCCAAGATACTGGGTATCGTTCTTTGGTTATTAGCTAGCGTTAAACTGGGCTATTGTTAACGTTTAGCATATAGTAAGGCTAAGCACACGGTGCTGCCGCGTTTATTTTCTGGCAGAGCTACATAAACGTTGGACACACCCTGGCTTACAGCGGGCGCCCAAAGATTGTAGGACATTCTCGTCCATGTTGGACGCTGGGATCCATGGGATGGACCGCATGCCCTCTGTTGAACCTGCTATTACGCTGGTGGTATCCCCAGAGGAGGCGGTCCAGGCAGATGCCCACTGCCTTAGGCTACAATGCAGAGCAACGTATGAGCTGCTCTGTAGGTCATATGATGTGGCTGTCAAGACAGCGCGGGTTGGAAGTCGCTTTCTTAGTTGATGCACGCACAGTCACAAATGCTATTTGATGCGGGTTGACACCTCGACTAGCGAGGCATCTCTTCAAGCATTTGAATTCACGACAAGTGAACTTGGTTGTGTGATGTCCTTGCTCATGGTGACTCTGCGTCAGGTGGTTGGCTCGGACCCCTCGCCCTGACGCCATAAAGAAAACCATCCGAGACCAGGCGGTTATCCCCAGCCAGGTCTCCACGGAGGTAGCCAGACAGACGCTTGAGCGCCCTGTAGAGGCATTGAGATACAGGGGCGACAAATGCCCCCCTCCCCGCCCCCTCAATACTCTTATGTGCATTGAACCCCGCCTATGGCTCGTGGTCACGCACAGCCCTCCTATAAGAAGGGAACCCTGCACAAAGACCCGTGGATCTTTTCCACGATTCCAAAGGGTTACCACCTCCAGTTCAAACAGCGGCCCACAATATTTTCTGGGGTCAGGTATACATGTGTCCTAGACCCAACCCAGTCAGGGATGCTGAGTCACGAAATGCGGGCCTCCTGGAGATGTGCGCCATTTCAGTGGTGCCTCCCTCCGAACGGCTCAGGGGCTTTTTTTCAAGCTATTTCCTGTTACAGAAAAAGGACGGCCTCCTCTGACCAGTCCTGGACCTGAGGGGCCGGAATTGAAAGACGCGTACTTCCACATTCCTATCGGAGTGGAGCATCGTCGTCTCCTGCGCTTTGCGTTCCGAGGTCTGGCATATCCCATTCTGACTTTTCTCTGGCCCCCTGTGTATTCACCCGCGGTAGAAGCACTGGTCTATCACAGCTCCGACTGACAGGGTTAAAAAGCTTGCTGTACCGTATGTGCTAAGTCATGCAGTATGGTTCTCTCACACATTCCCCAGTCATTAAAACACATGTCCAGTCTGGGCATCAATGTCAATTATGGCAATAGCCAGCTAGGGCCAAGCTAGTCCATCTACTATGAGACTGCTGCTCGATTCAAGGGGCATGAGGTCATCTTTGTCGCCCCGCCTCATAGCCACGGTACTTGATGTTGTGCGTCGATTCCAAGTGAACATGGTCCTCAAAATGAGAGTTATTTTTTCAGAGGTTTTGGGCCTGATTGTGGCCACCTCAGCAGTCATGCCTCTCGGCCGGCCAGCTCAGGAATTGTGGTCATGACCACATCAGTCGGACCACATCAATGTGCTCAAGCTCCGGGCAGTTTTCCCGCACTGACGCACTTCTTGCCTGTGCCCCAGGAAAACATGTGATAGTGAGGTCAGTATCACCTCGACAGTTTATCACATAAACCACCAAGGTCTCCGCCACGAGGTGCAGTTGGTATGGCAACGGTCCGGTCGTGCCAGTCAGAGTCCACTCTCGGGAGTCCACTCTCTGTCCCCAGTGGTTCTCGATAGCTGTGGCCGATGGAACCGTGATATCCGATGCTCCTCTGCCTTCTTTGCGGATCGTGGGAGCCCAACCCTTTGTTAACTGGGTGTGGTCCCTTGTCCTGCGGATGCTTCTTAATTCCAGAGCCCCCTCCACGAGTAGGACCTATGGATATATATGGCAGTGGTTCTGCATAGGGTGCTCACAGAAAGGCGCGAACCCCGTACATTGTTCCGATTTCTGTCCAACTGGATTGTTTACAATCCATGCTTGATCACGGCAGGGCAGCCAGCACACAGAAGGTTGATGCTGCTGCCATACCCAGCAGGCACGTGTTGGTGCACAACAAGCCAGCAGAGAGCCATCACCTTGTCAGCCGGTTCCTGAGGTGTGCCCGGCAGCTGAGACCTGTGAGGTCCCTGGTGGCTCCCTCCTGGGATCTCCCCTTGGTTTTGCGAGCGTTCACAGGTCAGCCCTACAAATCTCTCAATATGACCAGCCTTAAATTACTTTCCCTTCCTGCTAGCAATGGTGTTGGCTAGGCGCATTGGTGAGCTCAGCAGAGTGTCTAAGGTGGAGGCCGGCTGACTCAGGAGTCACATTGCGGCCCAATCTTTTTTTGCCCAAAGTCGTTTCGACGCTTCATATTAACTAGCCGATCGAGCTCGCTGCGTTTCGCCCCCACCAGGCAAGGACCTGGGGGATGCACACTTGGTATGTCCAATGCATGCGCTGCGATGCTGTCGAAGCTACCACTTCCATCAGACATACAGGGCAACTCTTTGTTTGCTATTGTAAATCTAAGGGAAAAGCGCTCTTGGCGCAGAGCCTCTCCCGCTAGGTAGTGAAGGCGATAGCTACGGCCTATGAGGCCTGTGCTAGGCCCTTGCCTATGAGTGTCCAGAGTAGGTCAACAAGAAGTATGGCTACTTCATGGGCAGCACTGGAAGGTGTACCGCTTAAAGAGATTGGTGGTGGCCACGTGGGCATCCCCCTGCACGTCCACATAAAGGATGACGGTCCCTCGTGACATTGTTAGTATTAGTCATCTGTTGTTGACAACCCTGATGGTCAGAGGAACGAAACAGAACAAAGTTTACGACCGTAACCACGCTTCTATGAGTTCCGGATGATTAGGGGTCATGGTCACTCGGGACACTTCTGCATTGACGTGCCTCCCTTTATAGGGAGGAATTACGTTACGTACGTTATTGTGTGTCCATGACAAATATTGGTATAAGAGTCTCGATGCATTTGGCACCGAGAAGGTTAATTTGTTTTTGACGACCCTAATGGTCATCCGGAACTCATAGAACCATGGTTACAGTCGTAACCTTCGTTATTACTTATTACTCACTTATTACATATTACTTATTACATGCTACTCACCCTTTCCATTCCCTTAGTAAACTGTTAATGATTCCCCTCAACACTGACTTCTGGATGTCTGGAGGCTGCAAAATAAACATGAAAAATTAACACAAAGCCTGGGTTCAGTCAACCATAAAAACAGCTCCAACAAAAGCCAAAAATCAGCTGCATTCTATGTTTTAGAAAACATAATTTTGAACATACATAACGTTTTCCACAAATCTGACTGGTGCAGAATAAGAAATTATTTTAATGGTACCTACTGTATAGAGTAAGGCATCATAGACAACATTAACAAATTTGGTGTTTATTCCTGAATCCTCGATTGTGTCGAATGGTGCATTTGCTTCTTTCTGAAATAAACAAAGAGGCGTATGTTCATCACTCTAAAAGTCAATTTCGTGCATCAATATCATTGCCAGCAAGTAATCAGTAGCTGCTATCATTCCTTTGAAAGTCAAGATTAATTTTGAGAGCAGGGTGATATGACAAAATATACGGTCTGCGGTTTTATTTTGGGATTGAGTACCTTAATAATGATTCATTGGTAATAATTCATGATTCAACACTGCTAGGACACATAATGCAGTTCAAAAATGCATTCCACAAATCTGTATTCCAATAAATAATGACTAGGACTTGGATAACGCCGTCAGAAAAACCATAAGCAGGTGATCCATTGTCAGATCCTCATAATGACGTAAATATGTCCATCGGCAGTATCTGTGTTGTACGCAATGTGTCTGTCTACAGACATACAGTGAACATGAAGAATACATATTTGTATGTGATATCTTCATACCTTGAAGGCGGCATTCAACTCCAGAAAGGAGTCAAACGTGGTCAGGTAGAAATCATGGACGGATTTCCAATGACCTGAAGCCGTTGCCTTTTCAATGTCCTCCCTTAAAAAAAACATTAAAAAACACAATCCAACTTCTGCACAAACGTGTTTAGTCTATGAGACCTGTGATGTGTTGAACAGCCATGTTGATTATTCTTAAAAAGAAGGTTGAATCTCACTGAAGGGGTCTTTACTCACTGAAACTCTTTGATGGTTTTGGTGCGCAGGGGGATTATGGGGTCAGTGGGAAAAGGGGCCCTCAACTCCAGAGGGATAGTGTGGATGGATATGCGCTGTTTCTGCCGGGCGTCAGCACAGATGGGGGGCAACTCCCTTACTGTAGAGTGATGAGACCCCCACAAACAGGAGAAACACCAACATTTTTAAAAATCTTTGATGAACAACACAGGCTCATTCTCAGACAAAATTCTTTTTTCATAAATAAAAACACTACCATTTTCCTGCAAGCTCTGGTTCATAGGAACAGTAAAAAAAGGAAGTAAAACATATGAATACTACAAGTAGGGTTAAGAAGGGTTCAGAGTAGGGATTTGAGTAACCATTAGCAACATGTACAGTTCACCACAATGATCTAACTGGTAATGCTGTAATACATTATGAATAACGGTTTAATGGATAACCCACATTTTATTACTAATTTCATAAACAACTTTATAAACAAATCTGTAACACTCATACAAAGAAACTTTCCAAAGATCCTCTTTAGGGTTCTACCAACAAGAAGTAGCAGATTTTCAAATGCTGTAGCCAAGTCTTGGGTTAACAGCAACAGCAACAGCACAGCATTGTGATGAATTAGCATGCGGCGTTCCAAGCAGAATCATTAACCAAGTGCATCGTTGCATGCAATCATGCGCCCATTCAAGGCGGCCGATCGAGCCCCTTCCTCCTGTGAAAAGCATTATGTCTCCTAGTTTAATCAACTGACCTTTTCCCATATGAGACTGCTCACAGCACTAGGGGTTCGGAAGACTCCAGTTTACAGGCTGGGAGAAAAGGCCAAACTACTCACAGGTCCACATGCTATAATAATGTAAAGGTTGCTTCTGAGCTAATAGTGCTGTTCTTGTGCATTTTTGGCTAAGTTCCCAGGCTGTCAGGGGAGGAAACATCACTATAATGTAAGTAATTGTACATACTTTCCCCTTCTGTCCATTGTTCTGGTGAACCAGCAATGTTACAATACTTTAAAAGTCACTCTACCACTGTACTCACAAGGTCTCAATGGTGTGAATGATACTTCATGCCAGCAATTGTCAAATATATTTTTTATGTAAAATGTCTGATAAGTCACTGTTATGTCTGGTAGAACATATCAAATGTGGTTTTACATACTGACTCTCCCGTATCAACCATTTAAAAATGTATCATGCAAACGGGCACTGCCCTTTTCTTCTGCAATATAGAAAAATTGTACACATTTATTCAAGAATACCTAATAAAATAATCAGGCCCATAGTGTTCACAAGTACAAGTATTATACACTTCCTTAGTTGGTACCATTAGTCTTTAACTCTGTAAACTGTATCGATTATTTTGTGCCTGTAGTTCAAAAAGCCCACAGCAGACTGGTCACTCACCAGAGCCAGTTTATTAATGTAGAGAATATAGGCAGACTACGGAGGGATTTACTAAGGCCTTTAGTGGGTGCAAAACCTTTTAGCACATGCAGAACTAGTAACACAGCCTGGGGCAAACAAAATGCTAGTAACCACAATGATTGGGGCAAACAAAATGCCATGACCAATCATTGGCCATGTTATTGGTTTTGCGTGTGCTAAAAGGTTTTGCACGTGCTAAAGTGCTAAAGGTCTTAGTAAATCAGGCCCTAATTATTTTATGGAACACTGAACAGTAAAGAAATTTTTTTTTTCAAATGCACCACATTCCCTTTTGTTATAGGTAATTGTCAAATGAGCACACACATTCTTGTGACATGGTTTGATAATTAATGGTATCAACACACACAGAAAAAAATACCTATTTCAACATGTTTCAACTTAAATCTCCATCAGGCAATGTTGCATGCAACTGAGAGCAGGTATAAGCCAAGTCCCTGTCTTCTGTGTTTGTTTAGTGCATTATATGCTATCGTTAGCTTTTGCATCTCCACTTAGGGTCCTAAATTCAATTAAAGCTCACTTTGAGACTGTTTTATTCTTGAAAACATAGTATTTAAAGATTTAAAATATGAGAGAAATCAACATTTATTGTTGCAAATTAACCAGTTAATTCTTAGCATCTGCAATATTGCAGGATAACAAACCAAATGTACTTTTGTTAGTTACACCCCCACCAATCAACACACTGGTAACCACAGTGAAATCACAGGTACAAATATAAACAGAGGTAATGAGGATAAGATTCCACACCTCACAATTACGAACCAAAATGGCAGTATCACCAATTTCAGATGAGAACATACGTATGTGTTTTGGTAGTTTTTCAATATATAACAAGAACACTGTGATGTTTGTGCACTTATTCGCGAGTATAAGCAAGACGTTTTTGACAGCCTGGATTCTAGGAGTACTTAAGTACTGCAGGTTGTACACGATGTTCATCATGAATAAAACCGAGCAGGAATGGCTGTATCCTTCATCAGTGTAATTAAGGCCCTATACAGTGACTTTGATCTCAGTGAGAAAGAAAGCAAAACATCTGTTTGAAGTATGATTCATTCATTCAAAGCAGCTTAAACGCATCTCTTCTAAATTAAATGAAGTATCAACTATTTAAAAATGTACCTTGCAAAAGGGCACTGCCCTTTTGGTCTACAGTATGGGAAATTGCATTAAAAAAACAATGCACAACACAATGTATTTTACGGTAAACATGATGGACAAGGGTCAGAGGGCAATTTCAAAAATGTATCAGAAGTCTTCCGTAAAGAGACCGGCTATATATACAAGAAGAAGACTATTTCTATCGTTGAAATTCATGGGACTATTAAATTCTAATTTAAAAAATGAATGTTAATTTTGTTTATCTTTAAGAAACGGAAATTAAACTGAATTATAGTGGAAATGCCCCAACTCTGAGCAAGATATTACCATCCATGGTCATCATAAAAAATAAAAATTACATATTTTTTTATAAATGCTTTGAAATAGGCTACTTTTCATAAATACTCAAGAATAACAGTACATAAAGATGTTCTTGTCCCATATTCCCAAAAGAGCAGAGCCGTTTTAGAGACTGAGAAAGTGACTGCCGGCATGGTTCCATTCCCACGTTTGGCATACCTTCCAATAATGTATTTATGGCAAATATGCATAAAAATGTTTTGTGTCATTTTGAGATTAAATTAAGCAGAGGTATTGCATAAGTCCTCATAAATACTAAACATTTACTCGAATTAACTCATTTTAAGTTGAGCTCAAACTTCTTGTGGGACTGAGGGAGGCCTCGTGGCCATGAGATGAGTA
The DNA here is from genome assembly GCA_022702515.1 of Ilyophis sp. 1 JC-2022. Taxonomy (NCBI): domain Eukaryota; kingdom Metazoa; phylum Chordata; class Actinopteri; order Anguilliformes; family Synaphobranchidae; genus Ilyophis; species Ilyophis sp. 1 JC-2022. The sequence goes on from CM040405.1 coordinate 91,539,907, forward strand.
CACGGGAGTTAACGCCCACAGAATGGCTCGACCACAAAATAACATGCTACAGCAGGAGGGCCATTTCTGAAGGACTGACAGATACTACATCACAAGAGCCACAGGTTTAAATACTTTGGAGTAAATGATCCGGTGAATTATAATTATGTTCATTCTAATAATTTAACTAGAAAACACACTGAGGAAATGGCGAACATACTTTAAGTATGCTGTTGCAGCCAAACATAACATGCTGATTGAAGTAGTTAGTTTGCCATGAGATTGCCTTATGAGAGGTAATGCTTTTTATAATGTATTCTTTCAAATTCATAACTGGTTCCAGAAATGCACAATCCACAATCGCCCACCCAAATTTCCCAGCCCAACTATACACCCATTTTGACTATCCTCCACTTAAAATAATACATAATGTGGTTGTTTAGCACACGAATTAAGTGCTAAATATGTTTGTCTAAGCTCCAAGATAGATACACTGCTTTAAATTTCAATAATCACATTCTCAATTTGAAAAAAATATCCCATAAAAAAACAGCAATGTTGGCAGTGATATTTCCAGTGAACAAAACATCTAATAAATAGAAAAAATTGTATAAATCCTATAATTTAACTATAGATCCTGTTATTTTATGGTATGGCCATTAAATATTGAGTTATTGCCATTATTATACATGACTTTGACAGTGTTTGAAAAAAAAACTGAAATTTTTACAGCGTAGTTGCATTTACAGTAACACAAATTCTATTGTACCTCATTCCTTTAAAGGACATGTTTAAGACCTATTCGTTCAAAATGATTATGAACGGCAACTTTAAAATATATGGTCAAAAGAATAATTTTCATTGATTAGATTAACTGTACCTGTTCACATTCTTTCAAATAAATGCTAAAATACATCAAATCTGTATTTCCCTAATGTATTGGAATATCATTTATTTATAGCATGTGTATAGCATATTTATAGCGAGCATAAAAATGTAATAAATTAATTGATAAATAAGTTGAAAAGGTGATGCAGGTGCTAAGGTAGATATCTTACCATGTCTTACAGCTGGCAGCAGACACTGTGTGGAGAAGCCCTGTCCGTCTGATGTTCGTTTAGGGTTTACGGAGGAGATGAAACTGCTGAAGGAGGGGAAATGCTGCTTTCCACCACGGTCTAAACCCTGTTAGAGAAACACAATTCATTTTTTATATGCTGCTGAAAAAAATTGACATTTCAATACAATTCATCAGGCCCAGTGATCTGCAGATCTCTAGTATTTCATCATTTTAATCTGAATGTATTCATATCTGTCTTGTTAAATATGTGCAACTGACAACCAATGGGAGAGTGAGGCTTCATGAACCACATAATGGGTGGAGCTACTACACCATGTACCCTAAGTGCTGACTTTCCATGTGAGCCAATCACAATAATTTGTTCTCCATAAAAAGTACCATGATTCCTTGAGGTCAGTTAGTCACTGGTAAAAAAAAAGATAGCTCCGCCAATTTTTGGAATAGGTTGGAGAAGATGAACTCTCCACTTCCTATGGACAATACAGAGCTTTTTAAAAGCAAAGAAGGTCGTCAAGCAAGACGTCATTCTACTTCAGCGACAATTCACGCAAAAATACAGTAATACAGGCAGAAAAGTTTAATGAAAAATGGTGTGTTATGCCTAACCTAAAAATTAATAATTCTGTGAAAAAGGAGAGGGAGTATGAACTACTGTGTGTGTTTCTTCCCATATCAATGGCAAAAGGCCCTCACTACTGCATTTAAACAGACACAATTAAAGCGGGTTAAGGGTCAGGTGTCTGAAAACAGTATTACACAGTGTATGCTGTTAATGCACAATTACACTAGCAGGCTCAAATATCTTGACAGCCTGAAAGTGTTAAAGGCATATTGGAAAAATACATGGAAGCATATGCCAAGCAGATGATTTTAAAGCATGGGGATTCAGTCATTAAACAAAACCACAGAGATGATCCTATTCTCCTGGCTCTTTTCCCTATTACTGTTTTCATTTTATGCAAACAACAGGAAAGTCTGCATTATGCAAATGAAAGCTAAATATCCATTGGATAAAAATTGCTAAAAAAAAGCTAAAAACTGACACCATGTTTGGCCATTTGGGATCTGTGACGAAGGCATAATTCAATCTCTCGGGTTACAGAAACATTATTTTGGGGGGTTTTAAGACAGACAAAACAAACTCAATTCCTTGGGCACATTCGAGTTGGCATAATACTTTATAATGGATAAATATAGCACAAGCAATGTTTAGTTTAATTGAGATCAAAGAAAACAAGTTTATGGGATAGTTTCTAAACCTTCCTTAATCAGTAGAAATGGTGCCCCTATAGTTCTGCAGATGCAGAGGAACTTAATAAACCAATTTTATCATTTAAAATATTGTGTTTGTTATATTAAAGTTAAAAAGAGGGGAAATGCCTTCATGGTGAAACAGGAAATATAAGTGTTACCATAAAACTGTAATAGATGGAAGAATCCTAACAAATAGTGTTCAGTACTATGTGTAGTGTCTGTATTTAGAACTGTTCATAACATCCCAGGCCAGTTCATAACATCTCTGGTCATTCTGTGTTCAGTGCTGCATACAATGTCACGGGTCATGCTGCTGTGTTCAGCACGGTGAATAGAAGCATAGGCCGTGCTGCTGTGTTACCACCATATATAATGTGCAACAGGTGGCGCATCTGATAGCCAGTGTTCTTCCTGTGTCTCGCCCGAATTTCAATGTTTCCTTTAAAAATCTCTACTGCAGGATATAACAGTATTATTAATCTCCCAAAAGCTCATTTTAGTCTGTGAAAAGCAGTTATTCACTCTTGTGTTTCTAAAGACACTGTGAAACATGGAGTTCTGGCATAGGCCAATTACATGTTTCATTGTGGTTTGAGATACGTCATGCAAGGCTGTTTCCTTCATTCTTAATAAAAATGTGATCCAGGTTGACATTCTGATTACGGATGAACATAGCGCTTCAGACGCAGTGCGCTGGAGCTTTATGCTAGCGGTTGTCAAGTAAAGGGAGACATGTATCCAAATGGAAACTACAATATGACATTTCCAGACATTGCTCTAAGCCTTAAACATGACGAGTACTGTATTAATTTTGTTTATTTCTTTTTATGTCCGGGTTTTCTCATTTATAATATGCCTTCCTTTCCAATAAAAATATATTTAACGGTTTTGATAGTTTCGCCTTTTTCACCTCTTAAACTTCCACACTGTAACGTTATAAAGCAAGCCTTTGGCTGATTGAAAAAGTAGGCAAAAACAGAATTGCTAGTTCAAGCACAGTATTAGTTGCACTGGAAGGCTTTAACAGACTCTTGCATAACGTAATGAGAGAGGCAAGCATTGGTCCAAAAGGTCCCACCCTATGTCTAAACTTTAACTGACACTTTCACAAAATGGCAACAGTTAAGGTGGTGGCAGAATCAGATGCGATTTAAAAAAACACGTTTGTTCTTTCCCGTTTCCTTTATTCTGGCATTTTGCCTCGTGTGCATTATTGCAGCACATAACCTACTTTATAAAACAGGGAATACGCAAACTGAACTGTTATCCAAGACATCATCTCAATCTGTGCAGCTATAAGCAGTGTCTGAACAGAAGAGACAAGGCAGCATGATATCAGATCTAGCTAAATCAGCATATTCCCTTCTTAATTTGTGCGCATAAATAAGATCATAATCATTTTAATACTTACAATTGAAATTGTCAAAAAAGAAATGAAGACAGAGAGGTATCATTCATGATGTTTAGCCAAGAAGGCAAGTAACATCAACAGCGAAGGTATTTAAAAGCATAATATTGACAAGCCAAGAACATGCATAATTTAATTTGTATCATAATTAATAGCACCTTATGCTTTAAAAAAATTGACAATCTACATTGATACAGACCGTTATTTTAAAGTAATATTAACAATATAACCGTAACGTGGAGGGGAGTTTCTCATTTTCTTCAAAGCTGAACTATAGGTTACACATTCATCAGTCTACACGTATCAACAATTCGTAAACGATATATAGCCTACTATAATCCATTCCAAACTTTCCAACTTTTTTATACTTACAGATGGTGGCTGATTTAGTATTGGAGGAAGCCTCTCTCTCTCCTTTTCTTCAGTAGAAACTGAAACATTTCTTTCATTCATATTTAGTTGAATCTCTTCAATCGTATGTTTTGCTAGAGTTGCGATCTCTTGTGACATGCTTGTAAGCAAAGTAACTGCGAGTTGAGCATAATCTCTATCTTCGTGCTTGCTTTCAGTAAACACCTACAGTCTTGTACTGCACTGTAGATTGTACTGCACGTTAATAAGCGTTAGTTTTCCTGATGCTCATTACCAGAGGGGTTTTCGTCATACCGAGCAGGTGAGATTTAGAAGATTGTCCCAGCCAGTAGAAACTGATGCTGCTGTCAGTGAAGCCGGGTGCAAGTAAATAGAAAGCAATAAGTACAACCAAAATGTACATTATTCGGCAAAAAGTAACCGCTAGTTTATGCAAAAATACACCATTTTATCGTCCACATCGACGGCAGCACAGCTAAATACTGGCGCCATGTTTAAAGGAGGTTCATAGAAACGAGCTTGGAGACGGCGGCAGTCTCTACGCAACGAGTGGTTGCTCTGCGTATTTAGCGCAATTAAACGGTTCCAGATTTAGTAAACGCTCGCAGTCTCGCTTCCAAGATTTCTGGAATATCATTAGCCACCTCAAAGCGGAGAGGGAGTGTTTTAGAGCCTGGCAGTGATTTGCATATGGCATTATATTAGCATTAGTCTACAGTTTAATCAGCATTTGATGTTGATAACAAATATTTTGGAAGCAAAAGAAAGAATATCAACTACATTAAAATTAACATTGTCAACCAAAAGACTACCCATTTTGGGAGTCAAACAAGTGCATTCCCATTACCACGCAGAATTGTAGTTTTATGCTGTTTAGTAGATTTTCACATGTTTGGTCGCGTGAGTTAAATGTATGCATTTCATTCAAAAAATATGAATTGACAATGATGATAAGCCACGCCAAGAGTTATGTCAACATGTTCCATAAAATAAATAGCCTACTACTGTATTTGACGCGCACTGTCGATTAGCCTACTGTCTACGTTTACGAAAAAGAGAGGGAACAACGGTTAAGCACGCCACTTTATTACGTAAATCTCGGATATGGGTGAATATTTTGTAGCCTAACCATTTTTCCGTTGTGCAGAAAAACCGACTTTCACAGGAGTGCAGTTTATGTCTAAAATGTTCCTCGCAAATCAAGTTTTAGGAAGTGAAGTAATAGAAAAATAATGTTTACTGGAACAATTGGATTCTAATCGCCCCAGACTGGGATCCTTGGAATAAAAAGTCTGAGCAATTGTCCAGTCAGAATTCCAGAGGCAGTAATGTTTCACACGTCTGCGCATACCTGCATCACAGCAGAAAGCCCCAGAAGAAAACACAGAGCTCCCCTGTGGCACTAGGATCTCATCTGGCTTTCCTCTTTACAATCATCCAGCACATCCTTCTTTCTTCTGTCGCCAATATAGCCACACCTACCGCATCTGGGACACAGCCTCCATTACACTGGCCACATGAGTTACTTCATCTTTGATTGATGACAAAGAATTGCCTTTTTTTCCATCCAGCCGCAGCTAGTTCAAATGGTTGGCTTGTCTGACGAATATTATGAATAATTCATTGTGACTTAAAATTTGGAGGTGGAACTATATTCATGAAATACGTGGAAGCCTGTTTCCAGTACTTGTTCATACTTTGATGCACATTATTTGATGAAAACACATAAAAGCAATTCATCTCTCGTGTTTATTTTTTTTTTGTACAGCGATGCTCTTTCTTTGGAATTCTATCACTTAAAACAATGCAGCAATTGGTTAAACATTAATGCAAAACAGATTTTTTTTTTTTTACGGAAAAAATACTCGATATTCACACTGAAATATTACCATTACTAAAACATACTTTTAGACACATCCTTGTTCAAATTAATTGAATCACTGGCTGATTTATTTCATTTGATGATTTTCTATGTCCATCATTTGTTTTCACATTTTCCTGAAAGCCAATAATTCTCTCAGAAAAGTTCTTCTGGTTATGTTTTATTCAGGCCATTAATGTCCAGTGTGCCTTTGGGTGGAAGGATTATGCCATATTGCATCATCCCAATGTAGCGCAGAAAAAATTAATAAGTGTCAAATCACAACACATGGAATGAAGGAATTCAGAAGGGGGGGCTAGAATAATAATATGCAAAACCGAAAAAATCAGGTGTGACTGTGGAATGCATGAACACACCTGGATGAGGATGGCTTGGAAATGATGCAAATGAAGATGTGTAGAATGTATGGATGAAATGGTAAACAAATATGGCTGCAAATTAACATAGAGCAAAGCGTGAAGCAAAACCGATAACCTTACATCAGCACTGCTCGAAGACACAGCGAGAGGCCGCAAAGTTGGTAGGGGTGGGCTAAGCTTCTGTATCCAGGATTATGAAGCAAGGGTCTGAAACTAGATCACTATCATCCACGAGGATGAGAAGATGTGGCGGCAAAGGGAAGACAACTCTCAGAAATGGGGCCTTGCTGGAAAGTAAGAAGGTTCAGAGAAAAACAACAATGTCTTGAAAAAAAAGTTGGAGGCAGCTAGAGTCTCAAAGTTCAAGAACCGTGCGCCGGCGCCTCATTTGAAGTCGCTCGTATTGCCAGAAGACCTATGAAAAAACAACTGCTGCAACGAAGACGAAACGATACCATTGGGCCCTAAAATAAAAAGATCAGTCAAGTGAGGACTGGAGAATAGGGTGTTATTCATGTCCTGGTTCAGGGCCAATTAGCCAACATGTTTGGAGATCCAGTTGGAGAGCCGGTGAGGAAACGCAACATAGGCCAGTTTGTGGATCGTCATAGAAAGAAGACGTTCTGGGGTTGTTTCAGCTACAGTGTTGTTTCGCTGGATTGGTGAGATCCCTGCAATATAGAGATGTGTTGCAGACAATAGTGGTGGCAGAGATGGCAAAGACTTTTCCAGATGGATCTGGAATATTCCAGCAAGAGCTTGCACTGTGCCACTCTGAACACATCAAAGATGGTGACCCAGTTTCTCCAGCAGAAGGGGATGCGTGTCTTGGACTGGCCTGGTAACTCACCTGATTTGAATCCGATTGAGAATTTGTGGTCAACTATCTTGGAGAGTCTGAAAGGCAAGGACTGTATCACAAGACAGCAGCTCACACAGGCCATAATTCAGCTGTGGTATTAAGATGAAAAAAAAATAATACTTGCAAACTGACAGTTCAATTCCATGCCAAATCATCTCAAAAACTTGATAAAGAACCGTAGCGGACATATAATGTACTAAAGACATATTAATGGTGTGATGATAATTAGCAGCCCTTCAGAATGTACAGTATATTGACTTGTTGTGTATGTATGCTTGATTAAATTAAAACTTGTGCACAATAAACTTGTGCACAAATGTAAAACACCCTCATATTATTATATATAGAGCACATAGACTATGACATACTACAATTTGCTGAATTCTGGCCAGTGACTTGAAAAGTAGAGTACTGTGTGAAACAGATTACATAATCTGTTATGATTCTATTGGTTTGGAGGCAAGGTAGTTTTGCCTCTCTCCACAAGGTGGCAATGCATGTTTTCCATCCACACTTCCTGCCAGAGTACTATCTGGAAGTACTATGTGGAAAAATTCCCATTAGTTTTTCCAGTGGAGCTGAAAACATAGTGAGATCACATTCTAAAGATAGTATTATTAGATATTTTGCTTCAGACATCTATGTTCCATAAACATTCAAAAACCGTGTGGCATTGGCACATTTAAAATGGTAAAGTGCAATTTTGGGGTATATAACTTTATCTTTTAGCTAGTACATAACCATAAACTATGATAATTGCATTCAAAATACATTTTCTCCATTTTGATATTGACTAATTCGATTTTTACTTAATTTGATGTACAGTACATCAGAAAGTGGGCTGAACATAAATTCACAGTTCATATCTGAAAAATAATGAAGGATCAACAAATATGTAAAACTCTGTTTTCAAATGTTTAACACTTTTAATGTGTAATAGGCACTGGAAATATACATGCAACATAATTTTTTCAAAAACCATTTTGTGTGAATGTTTACTAAAAATACTGAAAATACTTAAAGAAAGAGAAGATTATTGCTCTGCTCTTTCAACATGACAGTGTCAAAACAGAATGCTTTTTTATTAGAGTGCTGTTGATACTACACTGAAGATAAAACAAGATTTGAAACACAGCTCCGTAGCTCTTAGTGCAAGAGATACAACTCAATAAAATGGTATGTTAAACCAGTAGATGGTGGTAGAGATCTTTTTCTTTCGACCACCATAGGTTATAACCTGGCTCTATAACCCTACCATAACATATATCTAAAGTGTGTGCACGTGTACAAGTGTGCTCTGTTGTAACAGAGGAGTATTAACATAAACAGGCTAGAAGCACAGTTGGAGGGACCAGGGCCAGTGTAATTCATATGTGAGCTGCATTATGTTATTCCGCTTCGTTCATGTTCCATATTGCATCAATCTATTGGTTGGTTTTTGAGATGGGAATGTTTAGAGCTTTAACTGCCTACTTTTTTTTTTTCCGACCTGCGCTCCGAGTGGTGTGTGACCTCGCCTATGTTATACAAACGGGTTGGGTTTTGCATCCCACCGCTTTTTGGGGCGATCGAGTTTGTGTCTGTCGGGCTTTGCCATGCCCCTCATCTCACCGTTGCAGTGACTGATGCGGCTTGCAGAGGCAGCATCGCCCACCGTAAGCCACTCTTCATTCCAAAGCTACGGAATCAGTTACGGAAATATCTGGCGACAAGGTGCTGTGGCTTGTCGGTTAGTTTGAAATTAAATATGGCCGTAACCTATTATGGACATGTTGTGGTGGCGGCTGTATGTGACCCTCTGGGTGCACACATAAAAAAGAGTTGTAAACAGGCATACTTTGCACTAAAAGTAGACATACGTGTTTATGGTGTGCATTGTACTATTTGTATTTGACATATGTGTCAGCACCTCAGAACAGAAGAATAATTTAAAGAGATAATAGCGGTGGAATGTGAATTGCCTCCTCAGCACGAAGTACATAAAGATACTTAGATTAAAGTTGTCCTATAAATAACGTTACAGAATATAGGTACACGTTCACTTTGGTCGCAAATGCTACCTACAGTTGGAAAAAAATACTACCAGAGTAAAATGAATCCTTCCAATCAATATGAATAACCAAAGCATGTTGCAATACATTACACTTAAATTACTTTACAATAGAACCAAGAACGCATCAGAAATATTTTTAGCTGAAGATTCATATTATAACTAACACATAACCATACACAAACCAAAAAAAAAAATGGGATGGCTGAATATCATTTGAATTAATTAAATTGAGATTACCAATGAACAACTGCAGGATTAAAATATAAAGCTTACTGGATAATTCAGAGCACAAAAAAAGACACTTTTCAAACTTTTTGAATTCAATATTTATTCAGGATTTCAGGATTAAAATAACGTTTTCAAAATAATGGCACTTATATTTTTGCATGTGAATTGTGCTATTCTGTCCTCTGATTTATATTAAGTCACCAGGCATAAGAGAGTTTGCCACTTACATTAATATGATAGTGATAATTCAATTAAATTGTGATTACAAAAACATCTGTTATTTTTAAGAGAGCTTGACCTCCAGGAAGCCTCCTTTGCCTCAGAACTAAGCCAGTAGCGAGTAAGTCACCCACCCTGCTTAAACTTAAATGTTAAACAATGACAATCACATCCACTTTCCAATCACTTACGAACAGCCTGACAAAACTCCATACAGCTCTGACCATATGGGGTCGCCTGTCAGAATTCCCAAAGTCGTACAAAAAAATCTCGAAAGTAATGAGCGTCGGTGTGCAATGCAGGGACTCATGGCCTGGCTTGGACAAGCGCAGCTCAAATGACACTGGCACCACTGCCTGGTGGATACGACCCCTGAAAAGGCTGTCACCATGACTTACGGCCTATCTGCACATGTTAACATGAAGTTTTACAAGTTGATGTTTATGGCTTCAGATTACCACTTTTTAAATGATTACCTTCTTGGCCTCTGCGCCTGAAATGATCTATTGATGTTTTAATGAAGGAGGTTTTATTAGTTTTGCTTTTGACTATGGGAATATTCTGGGAAATATATTGGATACGTTCTTGTTTTCACCACTGCATGCAAATAACACCTATTAACGGCAGGCCGTTAACGCATTCTATTATAGGTGAGAGAGACCACTGTGCCTCTGCTTACAAGCTCTGGGCAGGTGCGAGGGTCTGACTTTGTGAAATGTGTGGTAATGGGGTCGCACGTGTGTCATTGCGTGTGACTTCACAACATACAGATCTGATCCATTTCCGTGACAGAAGAGCTAAATATCCTCCCCTTTTCATTTGCCAGTTTTTTTATTTATAAAATTGTCATTAATGGGGAAAAAATGGACTGCAAAAAAAAATAATAATAATCAAACGACCATTTATTTTGAAAACACAGCGTTTAATGCAAAGTAACACAGACAAAGCTAAATTAATTAACCAATAGTAAACAAAAGAAGTTACCTGTGCTGCAAACTGTCTTTTGCGGCCATTGCAGATGTATACTGTGGAATATGTCTCTACAGACAGAAAAACATTGAACATTTTTATAAATATTTGAAAGAACGTTTGGATATTTATAGTAATAGTGAAAATACAAAACACATGAATTGAATCACATAACATGAACTGATATCTGAATCTCTAGTATGGTATCTGTTGAGTGCACAAATTTCATTCACTCTGGGCACCTGTGCCCTGTCTGACGGAATTCTAAAAAACATTCAACTAATTTATAATAATAGTATACGTGTGTGTGTGTGTGTGTGTGTGTCAGTGTGCGTGTGTGTTCTTATGTCCCCAGTCCTCTGACTGGTGCTCCTAGTGGCAGGTGGCTGGTATTGCTTTTCTATTCGTATTTGGTTCTCTTCTTGGCAGTACCTGTCGGACCCCCTTGATAAGGAGCTCACTCTGTGGCAGCCGTTGGGGTTCCATGCTACCCGTGATTCTGTGTTTTGTCATTTTGTTAATACAATTATTGTTTGTGTTCAAAAATGTATCTATTTTTGTAAACATCTGAATTTTGTATTTTTTTTATGTTGCGACTCTCCGGGGGTGGGCCGCAACAGTTTGTATATGTGTGTTTGTGTGTGTGTGTGTATGTGCGTGTGTGTGTGTGTGTGTGTGTGTGTGTGTGTGTGTGTGTGTGTGTGTGTGCGCGTGTATGCACTTCTTTTGAAGTACTGTAGCATACTTCCCTGTTCTAACTGTTTCATTGTTCATTTTGTGAAATGGCCAAGGTCAGTAAAAACCATTACACCAATTCAGTCAAGTCATTAACGCTAAAATTCGGTCATATTCTGTTACCATACATAGTTACCAGATATGACATATAGCCTCCCTTATAGCAAGCAATATATATAGCATATTAACCGTCTCTATTTCAGTTAGCTTGTTTTGTAATTAACGATAATTAACCAGCTTGTGTTTAGCTTTTATACAAACCTGGACAGTTATGTCTAAGTTAAGTTATGTATATTTAACAAAAACAATTCATCTTTAATATTTGGTTTAATGGCCAAGATGCACATTTTATCTGCTTAATGACTAAAACAAACAAAAAAATCAAGTAGAAATGTTATCTTCCATTTAAAAAAAATAAATGTTGCATCCAGTGTAAGGTTCACATGACACTATTGCACCTGCAGTGATCTAATTTTGGATGTCTGTGTGCATGACAAACCCAAAGGGCTCTGCCGGGGATATGAATGAGGTCACCAGGACAGACTAAAGAAGAGTTGGGAGTTGATGGGGGTGGAGTCACTATAGCGCGTGGCTCACGGTTGTGTGGTGGAGAAAGGATGAAGGGGAGGGGGTGTGGAGACTTTACAGAGATGGGTGTAGTTAGCGTAGGTGGTGGGCGGAGACAGGAGAGGGTGAGAGCTGAGGCAGGAAGTAGAGCAGGGGACGTGATGGGATAGAATAGACAGGATAGATGGGAGATAATACAATAGAGCTAAATGGACCTGGGACCGGATACAGTGTGTAGCAGAACATGGCAGGCACGGGCTGAGAGCAGAACAGACCCGGCGCAGAATTGGGTCTGATGCCTGGGGGGACCCTGCATGATCATTAAAAAATGTTTTTTGATTTTGCTGTTCCAAAACAAGAACAGCAACCTGAAAATGGGCTTTGTGCTTCAGCCTGCTCTCCAATGGCATCCGTGTTTCCCAAGCAAACCGATGCCCTCCAATGGCATCTGTGTTTCCCCAGTAAACCGGTGTTCATCACATTCCAAATAAGCACTCTAATCTGATGAAGGCAAAGCCTCCACTTTCACATTCACCCTCACTCTTTCCCAGTCTATAAATAACACCCGCACAGCCAAAGAAGGGCTGATCAGATCAACCAGCCATCTTATAGCCACACAAGGATGTTTATTTATCCCGGTCCCACCGGGTTCTCGCAGGAATTTCAGTTTTCTAAAGAGCGCAAGTGTAAGGCGAAGCATGACTTACCATGACACCTGGCTGCCGCTGACAACGAATAAAACAAATCAAAACGTATATTTCGGTTTGATTATGTTGATTATGTTTTTGAGTCGAGGTGCTACATCATATCACCGCAGGGAGTGACACTGTTGTGGTCCGTCTGTGTTATTACACGTGATTTATTTTAATTTGTTTGTGCCCCGATGAGGGTCTGGGGCGCTTGTTTTCTCCTGTCAGTGATAACTGGGGGAATAAGAGAGGAGTGGGGCTCGCAGCGTCTCGCTCAGACCCCCACGCGCTGCAGCCGTGAGTCACAAGGCAGGTGGAACGGATATGTGCTGCCGCCTCCCGGGGTGTCATCACACCTGTCTCAGGATTTTGGCAGCTTCGCACTCTGGAAGGATTCAGTCAAAACGAGATATTCAATATAGCGTTTCCTCGGTGGCTGAGCAAATGTGCCCAACCACAAGAGCTGGCCGAGCCCTCCGGACAAGACACTGCTTGCTCCTGTCTGTCTTTAGCTGTCGATGAATGCAAATTTGCAGGGGCAGGAAACAGTTGGCTTCAGCCCACAGGGGTAGGATGGCCCGAAGTCGTCCTGAGTTCCTTTCGATACTGCTGCATAAGCGCCCACCAGGCTACCCGCCGAGCGTCTACAGGTTACCATCTGTCATCACTACGAAGTGCGCCTCTCCACCAACGGGCCTTATTCTTCCTGTGGTTTGTTGTGTGGAAAATAATCATGGGCTCATGGGAAAATGTATAGTACAAATGCATGTGGGTGGTATAGTGGAAACACAAGCACATGCTAGAACTGGTGTATCGGAATGGGAGAAAGGCGAGCAGGCGAGTACACGGCAAAAAACCAAAAAATAAGTCATCTTAAAAGCATTTTAGTCTTATATTTGGACTTAAAATGAGAGTGAGATTTGTGTGAGATTTACTAATTTCAAGATTTGCCAATGGGGTAAGATCATTTTTTGTCAAGCAAAATAACTTAAAGTAACTTAAAACAAGCAAATATTTTCTATTTTAAGTGTAATTACAAGACTAAAACACTTGTTAAGACAGACATTTTTTGCAGTGTACTGAGAAAGTGTATTCTATTTCCTGATATAAAGGCTCCATTATATTGTTCAACGTATCTTTCACAGGCAAACTGATCCCTTGGATGCTCGGATTATTAAAGTTTAATTAGAGGACACTGCAGACGATGAAAATAAAGAAAGATAACCACATGGCTCATCATAACCTTAGAATTCAGGTAATATCCTAGCAACCAAAAGCTTACATCCCACGGGTGCTTCTAAACGACGTTTCAAAAACAGAGGGCAATGCTAGATTCACATTACAAAGCCCCTTTCTGGCGTTAGCCTCTAGCTTCTCTCTTGCAACGGTCAAGATGAGATACCTGTCACTGAAAATTTATAAATGACACAAAAAACATATGTGTGTGAATGCACACACACACACACACACACACACACACACATATACAGACACACACACACATATATACATATACAGACACACACACCTTTTTGGTACACTCTTCTGACTTTCAATAAGACAGCTTTATAGGGATAGAAAAAAAACTTTATATGGATAGAATTTTCTTCTCTAGGTTTTGTCTGTCCCTAAGCTCAAAATTCCAAGTTAATATAGTACTCTTTTTATATTCTATTAAGCTAACCACAAAACAGGGTCCGAAATAGCAGATGGACAACTTGCCCTTTCTCTTCAATGTGCTGGAATTACCTTTTGAAGCATATTGGCTGTTTCAGGCAGATATCATTGCCAATAAAAATGCAAGCTCATACGTCTCCTCAATCCCGCAAATACCATTTTCATCAGCCGTCTTGTTGGAGCCTTACATAATCAGCTATGCAAGAGATGCACCTGCTCCTATAATCAGAAGGTTTCAAACACAGGAACTGATGAATAGTTTAATCTCCATCTGACCACTGTACAAAAACCGAAGGTGCATTTTTCATTCTCGTTTTCTTTAAGACAACATTCTAAACTGGGAAGTACATTTTTTAAATCTGCTTTACATGTTTTCCTGCTGACATTACAACTCAGTGATGTTGTACAGCACACGCAGACCTGTAACACATGAGGTTAAATAAATAAGAGACTAGGCTCTAGTGTCTGAGGAGTGGTATGTATGCAGCAGTGTGGCACACGCGTGTTCTTTCAGGAATCGCATGTGTTTTCTCATGTTATCACCTACCCCTCCCATACAAAGACATGTTTGCTCATTAAGATGGCTGACAGCGACATGCTCTACTCTAATTATGGTCCACCATCGCATCTAGAGGGCAGAGTATCTCCTCACCCTGGGGGAATCTCACACCTCACAGTGGCTCAAAAGGAGATTAGGAATGTCACAGAACAATGAGTGACACTCCATGGACATATTGGCTGGAAGTCTCTCTCTCTCTTTATCTCTCTCTCACGCTCTCTCTCTCTCTCTCTCTCTCTCTCTAGTGCTCTCTCCTTCTCTTTCTCTCTCTCCCCCCTTCAGTATTCTCTTCCCTTTTGCAAACTAATCCCTTCTTCTTTTTCTAACTATAGTTTTAAGATGGAGGTTATGGCTGAAAACAACTACAATTTTAAAAGGCATTACAATTCCCACTATTCCACAGCTCATTAACACTCGGGGGAAGGTTGGAGTTCTTCTTCTTCCAGTCCTATGATGGCCAGTAAAACAATCGAGTTTGCATTCGAAGGGCTGCCTCACCGGGAACCGACCCATGGAACTGGCACTGCCCGGCCCCCAACGTCAGATTTAGCCTTTTACAGATACATTCGTCTTCTGCACGCGCATCAGGACTGTGGGCTACCTGTTCCTGTCGAGAGGTCTCGAGGCTCTCGGGCAGCATCGGGGTGAGAAGGCCATCGCCATGACTGAGCTGTCACAAGCCCGCTTCCTGGCCTCGTTTTCCCAGAATGATATGCGGATCTTGGCTGAAATCACCCACTGCCCGAACTGGAAGAGCAGCTGCCTGTGATGTCACTTCTGAAACACGGGCCACATCAAAATGAATGACATTCTGTGACCATATGATGTTGGACTCTAAATTTAGTCTTCCCAACTGTCAGGGATTTGTAATGAGGTATACAATATATTTGACCAAATTAGCTTACTTGGCTTTGCTTATTCACAGCTGAGTTGGAAATGTGACACCGCAAAGTACCACAAATTAACAGTTGATTTTTTTGTCAGTGATGTATCCTAATGGCTGTACACACATAGACTATAAAACAGAGTGAGTGACAACTCAACACGTTTGAACCTGGACTCCTGAGAGTGATCCAAAATGGGTCAATGACTTAAAAATCACAGCATATTTAATTTCATGTGGACGCCCCACTGTGTGTAATCAGTGGATTCAACATTGAAAGTGTGAAGTTATAAAGCTAGAGAATCAGTTCATGTTCAACTGGAGCAACAGAACGTTTCTAAAGCAACATATGAGGGATTGGCAGGGGTTCTTAGAGGGGTTTCAAGAAACGCAAAAAATATGCACTCAACATCACACTTTTGACAGTTTGTTTGTTTTCCTCTTTGCCACATAAAAGCCCTTTGAAGGACTTTTTCAACCAGCTCGAATGTGGTCAGACTGTGTGTGTGTGTGTGTGTGTGTGTGTGTGTGTGTGTGTTCAAATATGTGTACGAATTGTGTGTGGTAGAGCTAGCTACAAAGCCTTTCTATTCCTTGGCTGAGATGGTGCTGAGAGCAGCTGAAAAAGCTATAAATTGGACCTCTTTGGTCTACTGTACGCCTGTGTGTCAGAAAACCAACGCCTTCCTTCTCCTGGCCTTTTTCTTTTTCATGCATCATTTCTATACAATAGAGAGCAAGTGCACTAGTTCAAAGGGACCACTCCTGTGAGAATATATCAGTCCACAGTGATTCATATCTTTTTATGGTATTATTTCATGTTTCAAAAAACATGTCTGATAATTCAGAAATATTTTATATTCCCACAGTGTCTGTCATCTATAGATACATGCTCTGTGGTAGGCAAACTAGAGGTCTAAAAAGTGTGGTGAATTTTTAGAAATCACAGACTTCTGAGAAAATCTGCCTTCCACTGTGAAGCAAGTATTTATGAATATTACCTTTTTATTTTAGCCATGAAGATGCTGACTGGTTTATTGTGTTTAGTCTCTCTCTCTCTCCTCTTTTTTTTCTCTTTTTCTCTCTTTCTCTCTCTCTCTCTCAGACACACACATGGTCTTCATCTCTCTCTCTCATACACACAAACACACACATACAGTATACACATACACAAACACACACACACACACACGCATACACACACACACACACACAAATGCAGTACATGTACATAAACGCACAAGCACACACAATGCAGCTTGAAAGCAAACAAGCAGCCACCATGATATCAATCAGTCAAAGGTACAGCGTGGCAGTGAAAAGCCATTCAGAGAGATTTAAAGCTGTCCACAATCACTGCACGTGTGATTGATCAGAGCAGCACTGGGGCACAGTGCATATGGAGGACTTAAAAAAAGCCCAGCTGAGGTCAGAGAGGCCTTCATGGTGTGGTAGCTACGCATTGGCGGGTCTTGAATTGCACCCGAGAACGTGCAGGCATAGAAAATCTTTCAGGTGGGGAATGACTGCCGACCAAAAGTACAATGAATGGAGGGAATTTTCTCGCCCTCGTGCGATCATTCTATTCTCAGCAATCTGAATGAAAATTTTGAGCTTCTGATATAGGTCAAGATGACATTTCAAAAGCAGTGTGACATTACCTTTCTGGGTCAGAGAGTTCAGAAACGACTCCAGTATTTCATGCGCTGAGAGAAGGGTTCCTACATTATCAGTCCGTCTGAATTCACCAACTTAGCCTACTGCTGGAGAACTGATTTTAGATGGTTCTCTTACACTTGGTGCACCAGGCACTTGGTGGAATTTCATATGCAAGGCCTCTGGCACTTCTTCTCTAGTTACAACAGCAATCAGGCTAGATAGAAGTGACTAACACAGCACCCTAAATAAAGTTATTTCACAAGTAGCCTATTTATACTTTTTCTTTATTTTGAAAAAGTCGACATAAGTGAAAGGCTAAATGAAGGCTGTTCGTCAGGCTTCAGATAGTTGTTTATTTACAAGTTCATCTGTGTCATTAGCCTTTTAAAACCTGGAACGCTTTCTCGTGTAGACTAGGTCTTGGCCTTACTGCCAGATTTGTGCTCCACAAAGATACCTTTCACAGTGAAATGCACACTCTCCCCCCTTTTCACCTCACAACAGACACGACTGATCCACTGAAGCCAGATCACAGCGGCCCTGAACACTCAGCTGACAAACTTGATGCAACCTACTGAAATGTGGTTTTATTCAGAAACCTGCTGCCTGGAAGCATCCAGAGACAAACATTGTAAATAATTATTCTCGCCTTCTCAAATTGCAATGGGAAATGGGGGAAAAAGGCGAGGTTCTTGGAATGATTATTGCAGCTGTCAGATGGTCAATCACTCAAAGTCCACCATACCTGAAAATGTACTCACTCACTCACTCACTCACTCACTCACTCACTCACTCAATCACTCACTCACTCACTCATTCACTCACTCACTCACTCACTCACTCACTTACAATAATACTACAGGTAATTGCACAGATTGCTGAAAGAAAACCCCTTTCAGTCATATCAACCCCATTACATATGTAAATCATATATACAGTATGCATGCTTTCATTCATATTTATAAGCGTTCTATTTCATGTCTTAATTGGCAGACAATGCATCCCGGTTTTTCAAACCTATTTTATTGTTGATGCTTGTGACAGTACAACATTCCCCATGATCCTTTTGGCTGACCAGCTGGTGACGGTCAATCTCTTCTCAGTGAAGTTTAGCCATTGTCCATGCCACCTGAAACATTATGGTAGTGTAGTGTAGAGTATTATTGAGGGAACAGAGCATGTGCACCTGATTACAGGTTCAAGAGCTAACAAAATAAGTCATATAATAATTCCAGTTTCAAATGTCATTCATAGACTGGCAGCTTTCCATTTTTACTGTGCTAAATATTTTTTATTCAATACAGCTTTTTAAAATATACATATTCATATTCAGTCATGCCCACTCTTGCACCTCACTCAGGAGACAGAAAAACAGTTACATGCTTGTGTAAGAAATACAATGAAATGCTCTGTGTTGTATGGCCAATGGTGGAACGCGGTTATGTTGGCCCCTCCCTTTGGCCTGGCTCTTTGACCAATGGTGAATGATGAAAATCCGCGATTGATGATGTAATCAAAAAGTGTGACATGGATTTCATCTGGAACGTTGGCTCTTTGACTTCTCATTTGATCTACGACATCATCCAGACCCATCTTCCTCTAATGGCTCCTCTTCCTCTCCCTGTCAGTTTTCTTGATTGCAAAGTCACTGTGCATGAAGCTGCAGTCTGCTTAATCATGACCATAAACTAAATGAGCACGATAATGCGTTTTATTTTTTTAAAAATCATTAAAAACAATCATTAAAGTAATTTCTCATTGCTTTCACAGATATTTTTTTTTTTGCAAAACAGAATACACAATTCCATACAGCAGACGGAAGTAAATCATATCAAACAAAACTGCTTCGGTAATTCTGTGTGCACTTTATTCATACAAAATCAGTCCTTATACGTGCATTACCTGTCCTGGGGTTACCTCTGAGTTGGTGTTTGCAAGAATGGAGCAAGTCAGAGATCAAGGACAAGTGCCGGGGAGAGGAAGAGGAGCCTGTCGAGGAAGATGGGTCTGGATGATGTAGTAGCTCAAATGAGAAGTCAAAAAGCCAAAGTTCCAGATGAAATCCATGTCACACTTATTGATTATGTCATCAACCAAGGCTTATCATCACTCACCATTGGTCAAAGAGCCACTGTAGATGTGCCAGGTCAAAGGGAGGTCAACATAACCACGCTCCAACATTGGCCACACAACACAAAGCGTTTACTGGCATTTTTTGCTGCATTGTACCAGAAAATTGTTCCCCCCAGTAGAGAGAGGGCAGATGAGGCTCGATATGTCGCACTTTCTAATCGTCCGGAACAATGTTTAATTTCATTAGCCCTGGTCACTGAACGGTTTGCATCCTACCCACATGCGATAATGCAATTTCTCCTCCATTTCTCAAGCCTATTTTGGAATTCTTATCTCCAAGGAGATAGACGGTTTATGACCATCGTTCGCATGGCCACACGTTCCTCCTTGAAGCGATGGATGCTGGTTGTCTGGCGGTTACAGTCGAGTATCGTCAAGGGTGGATGCGCCACTGCTTTCCTCGTTGTATTCGGAGGGAAAACATCTGATGTGATGTAGATGAGAACAAGCGAAACTAGAAAGAATGGAATAAAAAGGCAGAGGACAATTATGTATTTGTTTCGCCATTTTGATCTTGCTTCGGTTTTACAGAAATACAGAATTTCTTTATCACATTTATTTTGTTCTCTGTATTTGCAGCGTCATTCAATGTGTTAGTTGTAATGAGTATTTATATCATTTTATATAATTAAAGAAATGACTGTGAGGTAAGTTATGCTGTTTGGTCGTTTTTTCTCACATGTATTCCATGTTATGAGTGACTTTTTGCAATTTTCAAATCAGATACTTCATTTTGGCAAACATGATTCCGTTTTGGGGGCTGCGTTCGCAGTTATGCAAAAGTGACTCGTGTTTGGAGAAATACACTCAAGCAATGAAGAGAAACTACAATGGTTTCATTGAGCCAGTTGCTTTCAAACAGATCAATATGAGAAAGATTTGAGAGAAAGAACGATGAAGAAAATAATTTATAACAGATATGTGAATAAGACAGGCACAATCCTGAGTCTAATCAAGACAAATATGTTCCCAGGGCATCAAATGCAGAGTTATAGGGCAGAATGTCTTTTTCAACAAAAACTAACAGGCTTTGATTGAGATATTTTATAGAAATCTTCTCCGATTGGGCCACAGCAAATTCATGAGAGAATAATCTTTTCGCTGCCCTCGGGAGCTAGGAGCAAGTGGAGAACTTGGGACCAGTTGAGATAGGATTCCACCTCATCCTATAGTCAGTGACATGCACCTCTTCCCACCTTTCCCACCCTTGCAAAATAATTTCCATGAACCTGGTGTGCAAGTATTCATCTAAAACTGCATTGCATACTTAAATTTTCACTGTACATCTAAATATTGTGAAAAGTACTCACTGAGCCAAAAATCTCTGGCACCAAGTACATTATTTCAAACATAATAGTTTATTTCATTGGAGAAGGGACCAAACATTAGCTGGACACTATTTATTTAAACAATTACCCCATTTTGCCATGGTGTGCCATTGTCCAGAAGAAGGATGCATTTTGCTTAGGTCAGCAAACCTTCTTGCTGTAATTACAGCCGCTCAATAATAAAACCATCCAGACAGACAGAAGCGGGCTGTGGAAAATGTTACCACTTGGCTGAAGCGCGGAATGGAAACCAAGAGACCGTATTTCAGCCCAACTTTAGTTTGGGCTAATTTAGTTTGGCATAATACTCTGACAGTACCACCAACAAGAGTGTTAGCTTCCTCAGAGGGCTTGCAATGCTGCCGAAAACCTTCCGCAGTGCGGAAAGTCTAGCGGAACTGGTCTCGCGAATATGACCTTGGGATCTGTCACTCAGATACAAACCCTGGCTGGGACAGCTGCGGACGCTGTCGCTAACATTCCCCAGGAAGATCTGTCGCTCCTGCAGTGCATTCTCGTTGCGCTTCGGCTGTCATAAGGAGGGGCAGAAGCACTTTAAATGTGGACCAGTTTTAGTGTCTAAGAAACAGTATCCTTGGCAAGACTGACTGCTGGTGAAATCATCTTGGAAATATGAGGGCTGCTGTAGGCTCCAGTGCCCCAGTCCTGAACTGTCTGAAAAGGCAGAGGTTTTGTTGGCACAGCACGGATGCACAAACGGGTTGTTTCAGCAGCACAGGCGTCATTAGATTTCAGATGTGCGTCCACTTCAGGGTTTCATCTGAAACGTCGAACTTCTTTTACAATATAGAATTCCAGTACATCGATTTCACATTCCATTTCTTTTGTCCACAAAAATCACAAAACTATAATTTACGCTGAAAACAAAAAATAAGTGAAATGCTAAATAAGTGCAAAATAAAACAAATACAATCTTGGATTATTAAAACATTGAGCAAATATACACATACTGGTTTGGATGAGGTAAGAGGTACATTAAAATTAAAATGAACGGAATACAGAAAAAAACAAGCAAACAAGGACAGCCATCTGCTTAACTGCAGATCAACCAGCTTAGCCTTTCATTCCAGCTTCTCATAATAAAATAATAAGACTTTGTTGGTACAAGTTAGTATTCAGAGTCAGTATTGACCTTCTATAACACCCTAATCATTAATGTTATCCCTGTTCTACTTATAGAAGCACCCTGATGAGAGAGAGCCAGGAAGCATTTTTCAGTGAAAATGTGTTTTGTGTGTTTGTGAAACAACACTCTACACTATGGTGAAAATATGGTGTTCTTAATAATTACTTCTGCTTACATGTTGTAGAAAGCATATGATATTAGACACTTTTTAGTCCAGAATAAGAATCCTGGGTAGCTTGGGAAAACTGTAAAACCTTTGCGTAATGATCTCTCATCAGACAGGAGTAATTAATCTGCTTATTTTCAGCTGCTGAATGATAAGTAGACAAAATGTCATAATACTCAAGTGGAGAATATTCTGATTAGTAGCAGTACAAATCTACAGCAGTATAACCTAGTAAAAATTAAGGTCACAGTTTTAGTACCCAAAGGCCAACAGGATTATACATTGGTTGAATAAAAAAATAAGACAAATGTTTTCTTCTGTTGTTCCTTGTCACCTTTCTGACCAAAAATTGGGCAAATTCAGTTTGAGCAATAACTGTTGAACTTGGAACAGAAAGATACCATCGTCCATTTCCTATGGGAAATTAAAAACAATTCACTCAAATGTGTCTCTCATTACTTTAATAACAAAGTTTGATGACCAATCAAATAATTTCCATATCTAGTAACCGATCAGCATGAGAAGAACAAACGAAGCGCCTCTAATTTCCCGACTAATTGCCTCTGAAGTAGCTGGCAAATGAAACTATCCTTGTAGAAAGAATAAGAAAATAACCACATCAGTGTTCCTACTGCATCCTTGAGAAGTGTTTGATTGCTTTGGGCTGGAGAGCTGCATTTGAGTTGCACTTTGTGAATTTGCAATTGTGGTTTTGTATAAAAATGCTTGTTCTTGCTGGTATAAAAACATTTCTATAAATGCACTTCTTCATGCTTGTATAAAAGACTCAATATAAAAGGGCCATTCATTTGGACTGTGTCGTGGCTTTATAGCACAGTGACAGGCCTGAGGGAGGCTGAACTCACAGATGGCATCTACGGGTGGACAATTTGCTTTGTCCCATTTATCAATTTAAATTTATCTTCGTCCTGCCAATTTTTTATCATATTTTGCCATGTTACGCATCACAGCGAGGACATGATTAAGCCGACATCAAATAAGAAATACACCACTTTGTATTAAACAGCTTTTAAAAGCTAAGCCAATGAATATCTCAGACAAAATGGCAGTGCACTTGCTGTAGAGACAACATTAAATAGGACATCCCAAAGAGACCCGATTCACTCTTCCTAAAAGTGCTTTTTTTGCAATCTTAGTGAAAAGTAATAGCATGTGAACAATGGGTCTATTGGCGGCGGGGCTAGATTTAGTACGGAGTCTATGATTATCCCTGACCAGACATTTGAGGTTTATTAACAGACACTGAATGCAGCAAACGCAATACTATTTCTGATGTTTACAATAGTGTCCCATATGAGATTATGTTAATGACCATATCCTTCATGTGCTTTGGCATACCAGGAGGTCCCACGCACTTGCACAAGAAACATCAAGTAAGGCTTTTCCTTCTTTTTTTTAATAATGTCATGTCACATATAGAACAACTCTTGCATATATATACATTTCTAATCTCTATAGGAATGCAGTTCAGGCACATTTACATTGAAAAATAGAATAGATTATTCTAAGCAGCATTTTATGTTTGGAAAACATACACGTACGGTTTTAATTTAAAGATAAAATATCTACAAGTGCTTCTCATTACAAAAATACATCATATTGTTTAACGCAGCACAAGGACATTTCAAGGATTATTCAGTCTAAACATTTTTCTCAGCTAACAATTAGACCACCATGGGGTTTTGAGAGCAGGTTTTTAGAAACACTATTCAAAGACACCTTAAAACAAGTAAAAGCACATTTGTGAAAAGGTTATTATAAGAAGCTGACGCACAGGTTCTTAGGCTCTGTAGGAAAGGGTTGAGTGACGAGAACAATGTGAAATGAAGATGTACTTTCTAAGTAACATGTGAACTGCTGTAGCGGTGGAGATTTGTAAAGACGTCTGTCTGTACAAGCCATTTCATGACATCGCCCTGAAAGTTTGTCATCAGCAGTTGCCACAGGTGCTTTATGGCCGCAGGTATTTTTAATGTGCACTCGCACATAGCAAAGCATCAGTACGTTTGCTTTCAAACATACCGCCAAAATCCCAAATTCCCATACGGAAGATGAGTATTTGTCCTCCCCATGAACGGACCAAGTATAGAATTCTACACGGAAAGTGCAAACAAACGCAACATTCACTAAGAAGGATCCATTTCTTTACCTGCCTTCAATCACCGCCTCTTTCGGCATCTTCCTATAATCTTTGTTTTACTGCGGAACGTTGGAGCTTTTCAAGGTAGTGATGTTAGATCATCAGTTCGACAGGGTGTGTTTTCTCCCTGCTGAAAGAAAATTAAGATAAAAAAAAAAAAACGGCTGTCCTAATTCTGTGCGTTTAATTAAAGACAGCCACAGAAAAGAGGGCGTGTCTCTGCAGAATCCTGATCCTGCAGCTCAATGACTCTCTACAGCAGTGCTCTCCAATCCTGTTCCTGGAGATCTACCGTCCTGTAGGTTTTCATTTCAACCCTAATTTGACACACCTGATTCTACGAATTAACAGCTCAATGAGATGTCTAAGCTGTTGAATGGGATGTGGTTTGTTAGGGCTGGAGTTAAAACATACAGGATGGTAGATCTCCAGGAACTGGGTTGGGCATTACTGCTCTACAGCACCTTAAATTCCTTTCATATGTATGCACTTTAAAAATGAACTGGCTTATGATCTCAGCTTCTTCCATAATTCTTAAATAATGTATTTGTCCAAATTTCACTGGACATATTTTAGATGGTCAAATTTAAATTATTCACCGATATGAATATAAAAAATAACATAGTGAACCTTTTCATAAGCTAAACAATACTAGTGGGGTAAGAAATAGGGGTATCGCTTTAAAAAAAATACTTTCAAGAGAGGGATGAGGTTAATTAATAACAGGCATCTGATGAAATCTAGGCAAATGTAGGTCACCCTCGCAGTCTACGGTCTCAGATGCAAGGGGATACTGTCCACGAAAACGAGAGCTTCACATTCAGATCCATCTGACTAAAACCCATCAATATTCCTCTGCCTAGTGCCAAAAAAGCTATTACCAGTTCAAGAGATTGTCAGGAGAAGCCGCCTGGGTAATCATATTGCAGTCTGGCTGGGGAGAAGGTTCTCTGCTGTTCTCTGAACGCTTGCTTGTCCATGCCAGAGAGTGAGTCAAGCCATCAGAAATGCATAATTACCAGCAATGTGGAGTTTCCGTATTTAAGCATTATTCTGAGATGTCAGACCCGTGGCTTTGTGGAGTGGCAGGTCGCTGGGAGGCGTTTCTCTGCCAGAGGTGGGTCCGACAGCTGACGCCAGCCTGTCGATAATTCCGCCACCCCGCTAAATTGTCAATCAGAACAGGAAGATGGGCCTCTTCCCGGTCATGCTGTGACTAAAACATGTCTCACGGACGAGACCAAGTTGGATGACTCACGCGGCAATGGGTAGAATAAAAACACCACGCGAGCATTACAGCGTCCGTTTATCCTTTACCATTACCATTAAACAGACTGGGCCGTGAGGTACTTAGAGAGAACCGCCATGAGTCAGAGAGGCCTCAGACATGGCGGCAGCTTGAATACTGCACTTTTAGCTCGGAGGGGGGTTAGCCGGATCGTCAGAAGAGCCGAACAAAACAGAGGCTGTACAAATCTCCAGCATCTACTATTAAACCTTAATGTCCCAGTTGGCAAACATACATGTACAGGGAATTAGCCATTACCAGCATCTGGGACAGCTTCCTTGTTTTGTTTTTTTCCTTTTTTCTTTTTCTTTAAAAAAAACTTCAGTGTTTCTTACTTCACTTCCATTGCATTGAGTATGACTACAATAACATATATATATAAAAAATTAAATCATATACAAAAAGAGGTGTTACAAACAGACAGAACTGGTTACCCAAGTCCCACCAAACTCCTCTTACCCTTATTCTTGAGGCAAAACGTACCAATGACATGCTAAGTGTGTGTAAATTGGTGCAATACTTTTTGAGTTATCTACAGTGTCTAACAGAAAGGGTGGGAGTGGGGCATGAGGCTGCAGGTTAGGCCCGTGGCGCTGCCCAATCATCCAATCACGTGCAGCATTGCACTTCAGAGGCATGCTGGGTAATGCCTCCACAAAGAGATTTAGACACTACCACAAAGTGTTTAATAGACATTGACTGATTCAGTCTAGAGGTCCCACACAGCCTGTACAGGTCGATTGTTACTGGTCCCCTTTTCTTCGTTAGGACGGTTCATTTTCCCAGTGGTTGGGGTGAGTCAGATGTTTTTATATTTATTATAATAAATGAAAACGGTATGCATTTTCCTTTGGACGTAGGTATAATTAGAGAAAAGCATGTCATTAGTATTCCCAGCTTTATACCGTTAAAATACCCTTTCACCGTTAATCTGAAACATAGTCTCAGTTTTCATGCAGGTTTTACACAACGTATGGGGAAGAGCCCCTGCACTTGTCATCAAACGGTAACATTATAAAATATCTTACAAGAAAAGTGATTAGAGTAGTGGTTAAGAGTGCAATCATTTAAGCTTGCGCACTACTGTACCCTTAAGAGTCAATTTCATTAGGAACTGAATCTATCGTACTTTCACAAATTGTGAAAGAAATTAATCTCGAAGATCCGAAGCACTATCAAACTCAACGATATCCCTAACAAACAAGGACAGATTCTGAGCCATTACCTCTGGAGTCCTCTGTCCCTAGTTTCCACATTGGAAAAAAACTCCGCCATCCAGCATCAACCTTTTTGTGAGCTCAAAGTCTCTTTCCCTTTGGATCAGGAAGGGATGTTGTGAACCCACAAGGTGCAGTCATCACACTTATATAGAACTCTCCTCAATCAGTATGTCCCCAAATAACTACTTTGTGTGGGATGAGAGAAAGAGAAAAAACTAGAGAGAAAGAGTGAGAGAGAGAGAGAGAGAGAGAGAGAGAGAGAGAGAGAGAGAGAGAGAGACAGAGAGTTGAGTAGAGACGAAATGTATGACTACTAAAAAACACAAATAAAAATGAGGATAAGGCCAAAAAGGAGTTGTGACTGCATGCAGATGTGGAGCTGAGAAGAACTGGAAGAATGTGTTCGTCTCCCTGTGTCGGGCAGGTCCATTCATTGTGCGATCTGTCGATGGGTTGGAGTTACGGCAGGCGTGTTCTGCTTGGGCCTCTCCCCGTTTAACCAAAGTCAATCCGCGGCCGGTACTCCAGAACCATGGGATAAGCCTGAGAAGACGGTAGAAACCACATCCAGATTACTTCAATCACCCAAGAACTCAGTATAGACAACTACATTACAGCATTGATTCAATTTGGTTACATTTTCCAACTTTAATTCCAAATGAAAGTCTGCTATCCTTAGCACCAGTTTCTTTTTAAACTACCTACTGTGAATTGCCGTGTCTTGGGAAATGTCGAACTAAAGCTGCATTGGCCTTGACTTCAGATGAAACTGGCATCACTCTTCTGCTCTGTTATATCCCTCTGTATCTGCAGTGTCTTGTAGTCACTTTAAACTAAAGCCTTAAAGTTGTATAAAGTGTGTTTGCAACAGAAATGCAGGAAAAAACAGGTAAAGCAAGTTACCTCTTGCTGGAAAGAACTTTCAACCCCAACTTTGGATCATTAAGTCTGCACTGTGACATGTAGATCTACTACCATCTGTCAGGACGAGGTAATTCTTATTCTTGTGGTTATACCTGTGCTCTTCGCCATAGTAATTAAGCTGTTACACTTCCCTAAAACTTTGAAAGTTACAAATGTTGTACTTGATGCAGTTATAGTACTATATCCAGTGCCTAGTGTTCATATTCTGGCTTTGTTTGACCTTTTGTCTGCACATTTTATTAATAGCATTTTAAAAACTATGTTTTTCTGAACCTGCTAGCATTAGTGGAACTGTGAAGTGGAACAAATGCATACTGTGACCCATCCAATTAAACAACCATAGATTTCCAAAAGTCTGCCTCCTGACTTCTCTTAGCTAATTAGCAAGCTAGACACCAGCTGTAGTTGGTAACTGATCAATTCCTTTCCATTTTCAAAACTTTGGAAAGATAATTATTAACAAACCAGCTTTTGTACCACAGATTAAGCTAAATTATACATACATAAAATGTCTTGCTTCCGAGTTATAGAGGAATATGTATGAATATTTTATATTTAACAACTGGCAAGCTCACCAGAGCATATGTCTGTTGAGGAAGGATACATTATTAGCAAATTGTTTGTGAGCTTCCAGATTGTACTGCATTTATAAAATAGCTAGTTAGCTGCCTTGCATAAAAAAATGATACAACATTACTAGTAGACTTGTACTAGCAATTACTACACTGTGCTAGTCTAGAAGACACAGTTGTTTTAGCTATTGTCATTTCTGATCAATTTAGTATCAATTTAGCTAAGCACCACAACTAGGTTATATACGTAGCTCTCAGCTAAGCATAACATTCACAAGGATGCCATTTCCATCGATTAGCACTGCCTTAACGCTGACGTTGCGTAATATTTTTTTTACTACTGTAAATAGTAAAGGTTTGCATTGGTAAGTCTATTGTTTTTATTTAATAATGTAATAAGAAATGCTATAGAGACTGGCACTGCCACTGCTAAGTGCAGACATGAGGTTATTAGCTTTTAGCCCATTCATGGTTTAACTTGGTTCAACTAGTGTTTATTTTGTTTTAACTAGTATTTCTTGGTTTCCTAAAATAGATGCATTACACTTAATCGTGACTGCAGTCGATAAACTAGTTGTGTTTGTGAGACTTTGTAAACTATAATGTTTATGTGAATCTCCTCCTAGTTGCAAATACGGAACTTCAATGGGGTATAATAGAGACTGCAGTGCTCCCTAATCAAATTTTTTAAAATAAAAAAGGTTGTTCAGGTATATAAGACAACGCAACGATTATACAGGTACTGTTAATACGCTGCATGAAATGCTCTTGCTCTTGCAAACTGCAATGTGTTACATCTTGCCCCTCAAGTTTATTATCGCAGTATGTAAGCATGTTTTATGGATTAGGGGCAACTGAAGGATAAAATACCCACAGGTAATCTTGAAGTAATCCTTCTTCAACAGTACACTGCTCATGTAACGAATGGTTTGGTTTCCTGGTCCAAGAGGCAGAACTGATCGTGAGTGACTCAGCTGCAGATGTGAACACAGTGAGAGGGATAAGACAGCACCTGCGGTTCACTCCGGTTGAAAGGCACGCAGCCAGGCCTCCTATTTTTAGATGCCAATGGCAGGATATACACACATGCCCAGCAAAGGTGCAAGATCATGTAGCTCGGTTTATGCCATTTCCTCTGGTAACACAGCAGTATATTATCAGTTCGAGAAGCTGTTTTGCCATAAAATTAAAAAAAATGTCATAAAATAAAATCCCACACTGATGTTTTACCACAAACACTGAATATTGTACTGCCGTGTGTTAAAAAGGTTTTAAATACACATCCTGTTTTAAATCAGAGTAGCTACGCATTAACTGTTGGCTAATGCTGGTGTGCGATCAAGAACGTTCTTCTAACACATGGATGATTACACAGTGGTCTGGTTAGCATGTAGGCTACTGATGCCATCTGTCCCAAGCGCTTGAATGATTCAACACTACACGTTGTATGAACTCTACGTACTGCAAAATGCAGTGGCGGGCCGTGCATTTCACACCTAGGCCTTCAGTGATGTCCTACACAGTCCTACCTGAATTATTCCACCTCTTAATACCATCATTATGACGCCATGGCTCTAGAAACTATACATTTAGACAGAAACGCAGTATAACCGGGCGTTGCATCACCTTAACATAGTCAAGTACAACAGTTATATTCATATTTCCGAAGCATTTATAATCAATAAATCCGCATTTACAATTAAGAGTGTTAAACTACCAGCTTTAAGATCGCTTGGATACTGTCAAAACTTTAAAATAAAAGGCGCTTTTAAGGGATTAGTCTACAAAGTTTTATTAAGTCCACCAAAAGTATGTTAGCTTTAACAAGTTTGTTCGCTAAACAGCGCATTGTCGCACCCAAAGCAGTTTCATTTAAGAAACGTGACGATAAAGACACATAAACTATTCACTGAAAATAAAAGAAAACAAACAAATAATTTGCATTTGTTCATAAGGATATATTTGCGACAGTGGTGAAAGTGTATTCCTAGCCTTGAATGTCCACTTTGACTCGCTAGCGTCGGCTCGCTAGCGTCAGGGTTGGCCGTTCTCTTCTGACGATATCTAGCTTTTCTTGAAAAGTTCGTCTTGAAAATGACGTTGTAATTATATCTGCGACCAAATCGATCTCTTCTCCTCCTTCAGCCATTGTGGGTTGAAAAAAAACACCTTGTAGAAATCTACACAAATGAGCTCGTTCAAGTTCAGTTTGCTAGCTATGCATAGCTCTGCCTCTAAATAGTGCGTATCCAATCAAAAGACGTGCACGTGCTGACGTTATCGTACGCCTGCTAGCTGGCCCCGGTGTCGCCAACTCGAAATCTGATTGGTTAACGCCACAGTTAACGTTCCGTTCACTTTAAGCTACAGGCGCCCGCAATGTTTATTCTGAAGGCCTAAGGGCAGATTTCTTGGACCCTGGCAACACATTATGGCTGAAATATGATTGGATAAAAGCTCTAACATAAAGGCCAGCCCTCCAAATCTCGATCTGAGGCTGGAAGCAGCGCAACCAAGAGGAAAGCTATGAAATGCGAGAATAGACTATGGGGAATAATTTAATACATATTTGTGGAAAAAATATATCAAAATTAAATTTATATTCTGATGATGTTTAGGCCAGCAGAGAAGGCCTTGCTGGCCCTGACGGCCCGCCACTGGCAAAATGATAAAAAAGGAAAAGATTTACGGATTATCTGATTCAACCTACGTATAGTACAGTCTGTCAGTCTACAGTCAAGCCGGAAAGTCTGCCCACCCCTTTCACCTTCTCCACGTTTTATTACATTACAGACATATTCTACAATAGATTGAGTTCCTTTTTTGTCTCAAAATTCTACACAAAATAGCCCATAATGACGAAGTGAAAACATATTTTTAGAAATTTTTGCGAATGTATTAAAAATCGAAAACTGAAATCTCTCACAAGGGGTGTTCAGACTTTCCGGCTTGACTGTATTTACCACTATTTTATGTTTCTAAAGAAAGTTCACTGTTTGAAAATTTGCTATAAAAACTCATTGGCGGTATGAATGCACTGTAAAATGGAATTTATTTTGGTCAAGTTAGTTCATTTTGTTTCTTGATTTTCATCTTGCCAAACGTTATTTGAAATATGCACGGTTACATTTCTTTTGTCATTTTTGATTTGAAGATTGCCATTAAATTTACATTTGGCATTACGGCAAACAACAAACTACATACTGTATCCTCCTAAGAAACTACATATCCTACAAAACTACAAAACCCGGCTATTCATTTTCTATTTGGTTTTGCTATTTCATAGCTTAGAATGTATAGCTGACTGTATTCTGTTGATGACTAGCGATAGCTCCTACGTTGTGAGAAAGTTGTGCTTTGTTGGATTTGCTTTGTAGATTGTGTCTATGACCTTCAATATGCACTTATTGTACGTCGCTTTGGATAAAAGCGTCTGCCAAATAACTGTAATGTAATGTAAATAAATTTCTGTCCCCAGAACCATATATTCTACTATGCTGAAACCACAACGGACTTTCGATAAAAATAAAATAGGCGTAAGAGCGCACACGGTAAGCACGCCGACTTCGGTCGCGCGGCCGTTGTAGGTTCGCCGCCCGGTGCGGGCCCCGTGGCCTGTGCCAGCCGAGCGCCTGTGGAAGCAGCGGGGGCTGGGGGGGGGGGGGGGGGGGGGGGGTGGGGGACAACAGAAAAACGCGTTGAAATGGGGGTCTGGTCATGAGTGGGTTGGAAGGACGAGGAGAGAGGAGCCCCTGTAGAGGACGTGCGCCCTCCCTCCTACTGACAGCTGACAGGGGCGGGGGGTTTAGCGGTGGGGTTCGGTTGCTGGGGGGGGGGGGAATTGAATTAGAATAGGGTTCAAAATGGCTACTAAATTGGGAGAAAAAGGGGAAAAAATCAGAAACAATTTAAAAAAAAAATAATAATAAATAATATTTTTGAAAATAATTTTACTGCAACATGTTTTTGTCATCCACAGACACTTGTATTATGTAACACTAATTTAAATACTCAGGAGGATAAGGACAGTTAGTGCTGCGCCGATCAGTCCCAACCGCCACTCAAAGTGAATGAAAGGGGATGCTACGCGCACAAATGCTCCACACAATGTGCTCAGAAACAGATGAAGGGACTCCACGTCCCAGGTAGGAGATCCACCCGCAGCACAGGGGCAAGCAAGGACAGAACGCTTCTCTGCTAACTGTGTCAGTCGTTAAGGAGCGCCAACTCCCTACAGTCAGTAGGCTACTGTGGAGAAATGGGAGACGGTCAGGCGATGAGGTTTTTTTGAAGACGGCCTCCCGCGTTGTGACAGCTGTCCAGGGTCTTCAGAGTTGCCCGTGCCCGTCTCTGCTGGGTCAATACCGCATGCCCTCCTGTCATGATCTTCCACCCCCTGCTGCAAAAACCTGCCCAGATCGTTTTAAGGGCACCAGATCACTTTAAGGGGACAGTCCTTTTGGCCTAAATTAGTGACAAGGTATCCTGCAGGAGAGGGCTCTCGAGGTCAAGTGTGGCATTCAAAGTGCAAAAAAAAAAAAAGTCAGGTTCTCCTCTAGAAATAGAAACAACAAGACAGACCTATTCTGGGTGAGGCAACAAAAATAAATTTAAAAGAGGAAGTGGATCTTGAAATTTTTGTTTGCTGTGTTCAATTTCTCTTGATCCCCATGAAGGCTGCACGTTAGCAAAATTATTCGGTATCGAGTCAATTGCAATTACGTTTTCTGGAGTTCCAAACAGCTGGGCGCACAGACAGAAAAAAGAATATGGCACAAGAAAAGCTTATTAGAACCTGGGAAAAGGCTCTGCAGTTGTGGTTTCTCTAACTATAAAGGCATATTAATGACACTCCGGTTTCCCCGTCACAGTGTTTGCCATTCTCAGTCAATTCACTTCATTGCATTTCAACACTTTCACCGTTGTCACAATGGCAGCAATCGGCTTTGGTGAAAGCTGCTGATATTACAACGAGAAAGAAGTGAAATGAGAGCCCCGTTCTGTGGCGCTGAAAAGCCGCACGTGTGAAACGCCACATTGGGTGATGATGCCAATGGCAAAGAATATCGTTTGAAACAATTAAATTAAACGTAGTACATTTTCTGAATGTACTACTTAAGACACATAACTTAAGACGCGTGAAAAGATTCCTGTGCCGTACAGAAGGACGATGTTTGATTAATGGGCGAGATGAGTCCAGACACTTCAGAGATTGCATGACTTTAGCTAAGATGACACATCCACAGTCTTCACACGGTACCAGAGAAACATCATAAGAGTGTTGTTTTCCCTCAGCGAGCAGTGGCAGATACCCTGCTTTCTGTTTTTTCCTCACCCGAAGAAGAATGAGGAAGAGAAGGAATATTTGATTTTCCATAATGTTGGAAAGCTCAGGGTGTGTCCCAGGTTTCTTTCTGTTCATTTACAGAAAGATGATGTAGCAAAAAAAAAAAAGACAGTTCATCCATTTTTCATTGGCTCACAAATGGCAGACAATTTCACAGCTGGCTGAGCTACAGCTCTAAAATGGAGAATGGCGAATCTACGAAGAAAGCCTTCAAAGAGACCCACGCACAGAACTGCACTACAGCTACCACCAAAAAGCAAGTATAGGCCTAAGTATTAACGGACCCCTCGGGGACCTATTCTTGGAGCAGTTGCCTCACAAATGTAATTTTTCGCCTTTTTTTCTTCTTCTTTTCTTTCCTCATTCAAAGAAACTCAACCACACGTCTAGTGATCTAGCTGCCTGGCATTCCCTTGAAAGTAATGCAAGGTCTTAATCGATGACTCAACGGGTTATGCAGCTGGCCAAAGATGAGGTTTCTCCCCGGCCTTCCTGCTTCAGGTTTCCTATTACAGGTGAGAGCCTCCTTCACATTAATGCCATTTAATGGAGGCTAATATAGGTAACCGGCTTAAAGAGTTCAGTGAGAGTGATTGTGTATGAGAAAGAGAGTGAGAGAGAGAGAGCGGTGTTCAGTGAGAGTGAGTGTGTATGAGAAAGAGAGAGTGGTGTTCAGTGACAGTGGGTGTGTATGAGAGAAAGAGAGTGAGAGAGAGCTGTGTTCAGTGAGCGTGATTGAGACAGTGAGTGAGAAAGAGAGAGCTGTGTTCAGTGAGCGTGATTGAGACAGTGAGTGAGAAAGAGAGAGAGCGGTGTTCAGTGAGAGTGAGTGAGTAGCTGTGGTGTTCGGCGCCAGAGCCTGTTTGAGTACAGAGCCTGTTTGAGTGCAGAACAGGGATGATGAAAATTCATAGCAGCTTACATTTTCGACCCGAAGTCTCCACCTGGTCATGTAGATGAATTCCATGGTGTGGTCTTTCCCCATGATTTCTCCATTGCATAGAACATCCAGCTGTGGAGAGACGAGCAGCTGGTGACTGTGGACGCGGGGGATGAACGGGGCAGAACAGCGGGGGCTTGCCACAGCTGTACCTGCACATGTACGCTAACAGAGGCAGCCAGTCAAAAGACTCTCCATATCTCATGGGAGGAAAAGACATTCCAATCCATGGCAGTTTGAGCCATTGCAGGTCTCATCAGAAGCGTGCTAGCGAAGCCACCACTCGGTGGTTTCCGATCGGTGCACACACCGTCCTTTGGTAAGACCTGGAATGGCTCTAAATGCTGTTCACTGGAGTTGTGCTAAAATAGACAGAATGAGACCGAGAAGCGCAAACAATGCGCATCAGGTAACTGACAGGTAACAAGGCAAGGACTGTAGAACACAGATGCTGTTTGGGGCATTAAGCAGACGAGGGGTATAAACTGTATACAAAGTGGGAAGCCAACAAACGGCAGCGTGTGTTCACGCACGCACAGCGTCAACTGCTTTCTTCATTTGCAACATTAGAAGCAATACAAAGGTTAGGTCCATTCTGCAGGTTGAATCCATTTCTAGCTCACCTCGTAAGAACTTGGAAGCTTTAACTTCAGACTAAGAAACTTCTTAATTGTTCCGACGGTCACCCGAGTCGAGCAGCGTATAAATTTCTTCATTAAGCCCTGTAGGTGGGTATTAAAACAGGATTACATCAATTCAGACTCTCTTATACACACCACTCATTTGCATTAATGTAAGGCTCTTTCATTTTGGGATTTTCAGCGTGTGCTCTCATGGTTTTACCAACAATGCACTGTGCCCCTCTGTGACAGTGTGGCCTTTTGCAGAGAGGCAAAATATGGTGAGCATGACCACTGCATTATAAACCATTAGAAGCTTTTGTAAATACAAAGGGAACTTCCACTGAGTTTCCTAATTACGGATCCCAACTACAGGGCTTATAACAAGGAGGCCATGTATTAATGGAAATGAGTGGGAAATTGGTGGTGAAATGCATTAAATCCCGCTGACAGTGCTGTACATCCCATTCCACACAGTAGGAGTTCTGCAAAATAAATACTTCACACCATATGTTTTTTCCTCAGTTGAAAGCTGGAACATTAGCTTTATTGTACATTAGGAAAGAAAGGCACATTAAGCCGGCACTTTTTTGTGTGAAGTTCTAGACACTTGAACAGATAAGAGCAGAAATGTGTGGATAAAAGAGCGTGTGAAGTGGGATAGGAACAGAGGAAAAGAAAGGGGGGATAGCTGAAGGCTGGGAGGAGAGGAGAGAGGGAGGAAGAGGGTGAAAAAAGGGGATGGAAAAACAAATGAGGAGAGGTGTGATAGAAGAGAGTGATTTTCTTTGAATGACTTTGATATTTCCCCTGGATATATTTTCAGCAGTTAGTTAATAATAATAATAATAATAATAATAATAATAGTAAATCACGGCTGACCTTCACAATGTTCTCCCCCATCTGCCCATTGTTACGGAGGCAGTCCAGACAGATGGCTATCTGGGGGTCGCTCCTGTGGTAGTCCTGGTCTCCACCTTCCTCATCTTCATCATCCATCCTGGGCTTCTTGGATCTGGGGCCATCTTCTGTCACAACACAATGCTCACAGTACACTTTCCCCAAGCATACATCATACAGCACTACAACACACTGCTCACAGTACACTTTCCCCAAGCATACATCATACAGCACTACCGTTTGTCTTTTCTACCACTACGCTTTCTGTGAGCAGACAGCCCGGACTGATTGCGTTTCTACTGTTTAGTTTCCAATTCATTCTATTGAGGCATTACGAATTAAAAATACTGACAATGGGTTTGTTTTAACATCAAACATTTCCTGAAATAGATGGAGAGCTGAGATAGAACGACACCACGTCCGCCCAAGACTGGAACCGCAACGTTCATACGGTCACACATATGATTTATCTCGAAAACACCTGCATGTCAACGATTTAGATGCTCACTAAACCTTCCCAAAAGAAGGGGACACAATCTCCACTTTTGCAGCCCTGAACCACACATCAGACCTACACTCGTGGCACACAGCAAGTCTTAATCCTTGAACCTGGCAGGACAGAACAATGGAACCTGGCGAGATGTGTACACACTGAAAACCTACTTTAACCTGCCAGATAGAGAACAATGGGGTTTCACGCATAAATCTGTCTGGTCTGTAGGTATCTTAAGCCTCATTTGCTGGCACCTTATAAAGGACAATGCTGTTGTCAGTAATTAATTAGTTGAAATTAAGAGTGTAAACTCTGCAATTGACAGGTCACAGGAACTTTTCATCCCTGTCGGTGAGGAGAGTTATACGCCGGCTATAGGCGGCTACACGTGCTCTGGGGTCCGCTTCAGCAGAAACAATCGCCGCAATTCTGATAATGAAACAGCAGCCCGATCTGTTTTTGTTTGATTTGCAATCATTTCCAATTGGTGTCACATCATTGGTGATGATCCATCATTGCGAGAATGTCAGATCATTCGCTCGTGCGGCATTTCGATGGCTGATTAACCCTTCCCCTTCCCTTGCAGCGCACACTCCAGACGTTTAAGGCCAGGTGTGGCCAGGTGTTCCATCCTAAAGGTAATGCCGTGGCCGAGAGCATTCGGGGACCACCTTAATCACACGCAAATTAAGAATATGGGCAGTTCAACCTGAGATCCTGTGTTAGGACAGCAAGTGCCAAAGACATTGAAAAACTATTGTACACTTTCACGCATCGTTAAACAGTAACCGTGCTTCATACAGGTATAGCCATCCTGATAAAAGTTTAGCCGCAAACCACATATATAAATGTGTGGGTAATATACACTAAACATCTAGACATGTGAGGATCCTTTCTGAAAAGATCTTTTTCATACGGGAATTCCGTACGACCTCCAAATGAAAAGAACTGAACTTAATTTTAAAAATGGCCTGCACCCAAAAAAAGTGTGCCATACCACCATAATCTTAATAAAACTCCACAGTTCTCTTCCAAAAAAATGCATTTTTCTTCATTAGGAGATGGGAATGGGATTGCGTGAGACTTTAGGACGCCGTCCATCGGCTCGGTCAATCAATCAATCACACCGAGCGCCTCACCGACGCTGCCTCGGCTGTCTCGGTTTAAGACGGATTCCCGCTGATTGAATCAGTCTTCCCTCCGAGAGCCCCCCCCCATTATCGAATCGCGCTCCACGTTTTCCCAGCCTCCTATCGTGACTCACCGCCACCTACAGCATCGCCCACGGAGCTTGTGAGTCAGAATAAAAGGCCGGCGCTTTTGTCTCCCGCCTTATCGCGCTTCCTGCCAGGGGCTTTCATCCCTTTCACCTGAAAGGCGGTTCATTTACACCTTCACCTTCCATCTCCCGCCAAACGACAGCCGCGCGGCCAGAAAAGATCCTGACAGGCGATTACCGTCCGACGAGGCCGGTCAGAGACAGCTGAGGAGGAACCGGCTTATTGGGCAAAGAGAAATGGCACTTTCTACACCCTTTTCTTTGTGAAAATAGTAGGGCCGTTTCTAACTTTACAGGCCCAGAGTGCTAGGAGAGAATGGGGACTTTTCATAGATGCTTCACTGCAAAACTGACTGGAAGGGAATATGATTGGGTGTGATGTCATTTCCAGAAGGGGTTTGGTGATGCGTGTGTGTGTGTGTGTGGGGGAGGGGTCTAAGAACGGCACAGGCACCGGCCACAAAGCGCTGCCGTGATCTCACCGTTAATATATAAATGATGACGCACTCATACAGAGAGCTTAGTGGGTAAAGCGTGTCGAACTGACAAAGACCCAGAAAGGACCTGTTGATCCATGATGGAGGTCACTCTTCATTTACAATGAATGAGGAACTGTCAAGGACACAATGGTTTGAATAACAATTCATGGAAAAAAAACACAATCAGCTTAAAAAAAAAAAAAAAAACTTTTTTGTTTTGTTTACTGTGAGGCAGCCATTATTCTATGGGTACCGTTCAAACCTTTGATTTTCTCCAAATCACATCATATTGAGGCTGTGCACCTTTACAGAAGCGGATTGTGATGTTGTGAGTGTACAGGTGGTGTTTACCTTCATTATCTCTTGACTTGTTCTTCCTCCAGAACTCGATCTCCTGTTGTTCCTCCTCTAGTCAAACAAAAAAAAAGAAATGGAGTAATTGATATGGATGTAGCAAAAAAACTAAATCAAGACTGCGAGTACTGAATCAATCAGAAATTGTTCATTTATCTATATGTTGTATGGATTTGTGTGTGATATGATCTGTTTTTCATAAACAGCTTGTGTATTATAGCAGAAACCAACATAAAACATGGCGAAACTTAAAATGAAATGTGAAATATGAATATATATTATGACTGTGTTCCTCATTTCTATTTACTCAATAACTGAACAAATGAATGACTTGAATTACATATGACATTTGCTTTTGTGAATGAACGTATTGACAATATACTGCATGCAGAGGACGATTCAGAGCCGTTGATTCACTTTAGCATTAGTTCCCTCTGCCAGTCTAACCAAGGCCCTTATCTGCTATCACGTAGGAATTCTTAAGATTGATTCTGGGAATGATTTACATTGATTCTGGGAATGATTTTCACATAAATATATCCTCATTCTCTCCCCATGACACAGTCCTTAATGTAACCAAGGTCATTTTGTACAGAACAACACCTGATTGATTGATTGATTGAAACCTTTATTTCGACAGGGAAGAACATACTGAGACCAGGTCTCTTTCACAGATGTGCCCTGCCCTTGTTAATTCAAATTCATGTGCACCCGAGAGTACACCATATGCCACCTCCAATATTTTAATCATAATCATTTAGATTTTCTTAATTATTATGTAACTGTCAATTAGAGCCTGCATTTTCTAAATGTATAATTCTGGCCAACTGCCACTCAGAAAGAAAGCTCATTTCATTATGGGAACATTATACAACTCTTGTTCATAGACAGTGGAAATTGCGAATGCAGAACTGTGCAAGAGTACAAGTGCAATTATGAGATTACTGAAGCCAATGGCGTGATCTTGTGATTCAATAAAGACAATGAACTGCACTACTAGCCGCATTATCCGCATGAAGGTCAGTTAAATAAAGTTTTTAAATATCATTCTTTATAAAGGTAAATCTATGAAAGCCCATCTGGCTAGATATACGTGAGTGCATGGACATACGTGTGTCTTTTAATCATTGAAAAGCTTTTATGTAATAGCCCTAAAAGCTTCACAATCGTTTGTACAATCAATAAAAATATATACCAGGCTGCAAGCCGCTTACTTTCTCTAAGTCCAGGCACAAGTTTGAAAATGATTTCTTCCAAGGTGTTGTCCAGCCTAGAAAAGAAGAGGGGTCAATGTGGCTTTGCAGAGAGCTGGAAAGAGGAACTGCAAAGTGTCCGTCAATTTTAGAGATAGATAAAGAAACAAACTAAAAAAAAATAAAGGTGAGAGAAGCTAAATGTTACTGCAACTGACAGCACATGGAACATTTTTACACTCTGCACACTTCAAATAATGACACATGCAACAGTGTAGATTCTGAAATAATGGGGAATAAACGCATGTGATCTTGTGGTACCTTTTTTTCAAAATCTGACACCACAAGATAACAACTCTGCGTGAGTACAATGTGCACGGCAAAGCCCTACAAGCCAGATTTAAGGCCACAGAACACACTTTTTGATTGTCGGCACTGCGTGACCAATTCTCAAGTGGGAAGCGTGAACCGATTAGATCAACCCTTTATACTACATGATGCTGACACTGGGCACTCTTAGCCACAGATTCATTTTTGCTGAACCACTGCCATCCATGTTTATCTCTCTTTCTCTACATTTTACATTCCCAATACAATAAAATACACTTTAGTGTATTGTGCAGTGTAAATAAACAGCAACTCCCTGGATATTTAAAGTCACTGCTTATATGAGCTGGAGAGACACGAGGTCAAGCTGGGTGGGGGTTGGGCCTTGAAGGAAGAACTGGGCTGAAGCACGAGGTTCAGTTGCTGACTGAAATTCTCCACCCAGACTGTGTGTTTTCAGAACCGACTCTCCCACAAATCATTCAGACAACTGACAACGATGTCATAAACCTTGATTTGTCAAGCCCCATATCAGAGCAGTCCAGTGGTACAAAGGTCAGAGTCTTATCTATTACTCAAGTCACGCTATTAATTTGAAACATTCTTCAATTTTTGATACGATATATGAGGGATCGGCCTTGCTCCACTTATAAAGCGAAATGGATTGCAATAAAACCAGAAGTATAAATATGAAATGTTGAAACATTCAAATCCGACAGCACTTCTTAAATCAGTCACCAGTCAATTGTAGATATGATGGATCTCCACTAAAGGAAATATTTTCATACGTAGTACGTACACACTTCAGCGATTACCATTTTTTCCCAAGATGGAGTATGAAGTATGGAGTATGGAGTACCCTACACGTTCAGTGCATTAAAGTGGTCGCCTAGTGGAGTCGTAAAATTCTATGGCTCAAACCTTAACCAAAGTACTTTGAAGAGAGAGACAAACCCAGAAATTAAAATCCTGCCTGGAAATTTCCTCTCCTCTCTGTTATGCAAATTGCATGCTGAAAAAAAACAGCATTTCTCTCAAACACCAAGAAAATGTCACATTGGCAGCTGTGTTTGCTGTGCAGCCCATTGCCCTCCAAGAGGTAAAATGGCAAAACCACGTCCTTGAGGATTAATCAGGTGGCTGGTCACTGCTGAAGGTACGTCACTACAGTTAAGTTCACCCTCGCCTTTCTGCAAAGGCCAAAGGTCTTCAGATGTCTTACCGTAACATTTCTAGAGGGTTCGTTTCGTGGACTTGGATCCCGCATTTGGGACAGTCGTTACTGTCTTCAAAGTGCTGGACGATGCAGCTTTTACAAACTGGTGAGGAAAGAAGAAGCAAATTTAGAAATTTATCACAATCAAAATCACTGACCAAACATGGTGCTTTAATCACACAAGACAAAGCCACTTTTTCAGTTGGCCAAAAGCTTGCATGTGTAGAGACTGTATTCATATAGTGTCTCAGTCTCATGACCTAGGCTCAGGTTTCCCCTGCCCGTATCCCAACATTATCCTGTATGAGCCAAAAGGCAAAACTAATCCTAGCTGAGCCTACCAACTCAAATTATATGGGCCCTGTTCTTGTAAATCAATCCAAAAAACAAAATGAATAAATCTTATTATAATTTTGAAAAACATATGGTTTTCTTCAGAGCCAAAAAATAACAAATGACTAATATCATTATGAGAAATATATGTGGCTGAACTTCACTTTTACAGTTTTTCAATGACAACACTGTCTGCTTCTAATTTGTTCCATCTATTTGCCTGTGTCAGTGTGTACATTTTCAGATAACATATAAGAAAAAAAAGGTTTGATTAAAAATTATATGTTTAAAAAATAAATAAAAAATCGCCTGGTTTTATTTCATATTGAGGCTTTTCCATTATTTGCCAAAACAGGAAGGTAACATACACATGCCTTACCCAGTGTTGACTGGTAACAAACATACACACGCCTTACCCAGTGCTGACTAGTAACAGACATGCACACGCCTTACGCAATGCTGACTGGTAACAGATATGCACACGCCTTACCCAGTGCTGACTGGTAACAGACATACACACGCCTTACCCAGTGCTGACTGGTAACAAATATGCACACGCCTTACCCAGTGCTGACTGGTAACAGACATGTATGTGATTCACTCAGGATATTCAGGATAAGTATTTCCTTCTTTCTTTCATCCTCTCTACCCACCTACTCTATCTCTATCTCTTATTCAGTCACTTCAAAGCTGCACATATAACACAACATTTAGTTTTATCTCAATTACGGAACTCACCTGCGCAGCTCAAAAGTTGCACTGCACAGTACATTATGCCCGATGCACCGTAGTCTCATTACCATCTGATGGGTAAAAACCTAAACTCGGTCAGGAGAAAGAGCTGAAAATGCCCCTGCCCCCGCCCCGTGACAGTTCCAGCAGGACCAGGGGATCACCACTGAGACAGGGCCCGAGAGGACAGGGTCAGGCCGAGCCACAGCGCGTGGCGTCACATTCCCGATGCCCGCCGCCGCAGTAGCCGACACGCAGACGCGCGAGCACGGCCTACGCGCACAAACCTCTGACCGCCGCGCTCCTACGCTCGTACGCTCGTTTCCCCCCCTCCCATCAAAACTCATTTCAATTCTGCTGAGGTGACAGCTGGCTTGACATTTAGTAGCTCCTCAGCAGCCTGCAAGTTGCCTGTTAACGGCACACCATTCTACTACTACATAAGCCCCTTACTGAAGTTAGTGCGCTGTCTGAGGAAAGCAAGCATTGTAGAATAGAAGGCTCCAAACCATAAATATAAAAAGTTAGCTTCATTACAATGTTTCATAATATCACTGGTAATATTCCCACACAAAAAAAATTATTAAATCTGTTGAGTTGTCAAGCTATTATAGACACAATACCCAGTTAATATTCTGAAACGGTTGTTTTCAACCCTCTCCGTCATGATATGATATGATGTGGGCCTATTTCATATTGAGGCCTATGTCATGATATGATATCACAACAATGCACAGCAACCTTCAAGGTCAACAACATCTGAGATGGCCCGTTATGAGGAGGGAAATATAGGGCACAGTCTCCCCCTCTAGCCATCACCACTTTCAGGCATGCGTGGCACGTAAGTAGATGCTTAGTATAGAGTAGACTGACCTACACAATACAACCCAACACACAGAAACCCTCAGAGAGCTGCTGTCACAGCCAG
The DNA here is from genome assembly GCA_022702515.1 of Ilyophis sp. 1 JC-2022. Lineage (NCBI taxonomy): Eukaryota > Metazoa > Chordata > Actinopteri > Anguilliformes > Synaphobranchidae > Ilyophis > Ilyophis sp. 1 JC-2022. Next base: position 91,583,422 of record CM040405.1, read on the forward strand.
CCGTCCACTAAGCCTCAGGACACTTGCCTCTGATCAAAATATAACCCGTGACAAGCCACGGTGCCTGAAATATTCAACAAACATCCCTACTAATAGTATGCTCTGCAAAATGTCGGCCTAGAAACCAAAAAAAAAAGAATACATTTGTGAATTGTTACAAATACTAAATTGTTACAAATATACAAATGCACAAATACGTGTAATGGATTTTAGTGGCGGATAATCAAACGCGAAGGTAGGGGGATCAGAAACAAGTCACTCACACAGTGAGGACCAATAAAGAGAATAACAAAATAAATGCAAAGAAAGACAGAAAACGAATTCCTTGTGGCTTAACATAATGTCACAAGGTCGCTAGTACCTGGCTATACCTGGCTCAATGCAATGTCAAATGACAATAAAGCACCGGGGAAGCGGAAGTGAGGAACTTAAATACCCCGCAGGTAGAAGCACAGGTGAAAACAATGATGAGGGAAAGCAAACCCCACAGCAGAACGTGGAAAAGATCAGATAGATTCTCAATTGGGAAATAAAGACAAGAACCACAATGGAAAAGAAAATAGAAACACACGAACTATGACAATATGCATATATATATATATATATATACAGTAATACCTTGACATACGAGTTTAATTCGTTCCGTGACCGAGCTCGTAACTCGGTTTACTCGTATATCAAATCAATTTTCCCCATTGAAATTAATTGAAATACCATTAATCCGTTCCAGCCCCCCAAAAAACACCCTAATTTCTTTGTTACGTAGTTATAAAAATGAGAAATGTATTTATAAATAATTAATACAAAACATAATACAAAGATAATAAAATAGAATATAAAGAAATAAACTGGTTCTAAACTTAATTGCTACATTATTATTCTTCACTTACACTTAATCTTCATCAGTGACGTTTGCATCTTTTTCACTGATTTTTGGCTTTTTCGTCACGCTTTTCTGACTCTGATCTGCAGGGCGTTTCGATAAAAACCTATCCATGGTGGTTTGTTTCTTCCTTCCCTTCAGAATTTTTCGGAAATGCGTTAGGCAAGTGTCATTACACAACGCCAACGCACGACCAGTTGCCACTTTTTCTGGATGTTTATTTTCTATAAATTCCGAAACTTTCTCCGCTTGCTCGGCTCGTAACTCGGGTCTAGGCTCGTAAGGCGAAGCAAGAAATTGTCCGAGCAACGGCTCCTAACTCGGAATACTCGTAAGTTAGTGCACTCGTATGTCAAGGTTTTACTGTATATACACACACACACACACAGTGAAGCCGGAACGTCTGCACACCCCTTTCACCTTCTCCACGTTACAGACTTATATTACAATAGATTGAGTTCATTTTTTGCCTCAAACATCTACACACAATAGCCAATAATGACAAAGTGAAAACAGGTTTTTAATAAATATGCAATTTTATTTTACTGACAAAAATAGGTTATGTAGGGGTTACATATCTGTACACACCCTTAGCCTAATACTTGGTTGCTGCACCTTTGGCAGCGATTACAGCTTCAAGGCGTCTTGGGAAAGAAGCTACGAGCTTGGCACACTTATTTCTGGACATTTTTGACCATTCCTCTTGGCATATCCTTGCAAGCTCCGTCAGGTTGGATGGGGAGCGTCGGTACACAGCCATTTTCAGCTCTTTCCACAGATGTTCAATCGGATTCAGGTCTGGGCTCTGGTTGGGCCACTCAAGGACATGCACAGACTTTCTCCGAAGCCACTCCTTTGTTCTCTTGGCTGTGTGCTTCGGGTGGTTGTCATGTTGGAAGGTAAACCTTCGCCCCAGTCTGAGGTCCAGAGCGCTTTGGAGCAGGTTTTCTTCAAGGATCTCGGTGTACTTAGCTGCATTCATCTTTCCCTCTATCAGGACTAGTCGCCCCGTTCCCGTTGCAGAAAAACATCCCCACATCATGATGCTGCCACCGCCATGTTACACTGTAGGGATGGTACTAACCAGGTGATGAGCGATGCCTGGTTTCCTCCAGACGTGACGCTTGGTATTCAGGCCAAAAAGCTTAATTTTGGTTTTATCAGACCAGAGAATCTTCATTCTCATAGTTTGAGAGTCCTCTAGGTGCCTTTTGGCAAACTCCAAGCGGGCTGTGATGTGCCTTTTACTAAGGAGGGGCTTCCGTCTGGCCACTCTACCATAAAGGCCTGATTGGTAGAGTGCTGCCTGGATGGTTGATCTTCTGAAAGGTTCTCCCATCTCCACAAAGATACGCTGGAGTTCCAGGACCCTCGGGTTCCTGCTCACCTCCCTGGCCAAGGCCTGTCTTCCCCGATTGCTCAGTTTGGCCAGGCGGCCAGGTCTAGGAAGATTCTTGTTGGTTCCAAACTTCTTCTATTTACGAATGATGGTGGTCACTGTACTTTTTGGGACCTGTAAAGTTGTAGAGATTTTTCCATACCCTTCTCCAGATCTATGCCTTGACACAATCCTGTTTCTGAGGTCTGCAAATAATTCCTTTGACCCCATGGCTTGGAGTTTGCTCTGACATGCACTGTCAACTGTGGGACCTTATATAGGCAGGTGTTGGCAATCCCCAATCATGTCCAATCAATTGAATTTATCACAGGTGGACTCCAATTAAGTTGTAGAAACATCTCAAGCAGTATCAGTGGAAACAAAATGCACCTCAGCTCACTTTTGGGTGTCATATCAAAGGGTGTGCACACTTGTGTACATATGATATTTAACATTTAGATTTTTAATAAATTAGCACAAATGTCTAAAAACCTGTTTTCACTTTGTCATTATGGGCTATATTGTGTAGAATGAATTTTGAGACAAAAAATTAACTCAATCTATTGTAGAATATGTCTGTAACGTAATAAAATGTGGAGAAGGTGAAAGGGGTGTGCAGACTTTCCGGCTTGACTGTATATACCTAATGATGAAATAAAAATAAAAATTGCGAAGGCAGGCTTCTTGAACAATATAATTCTACACTGAAATCATGTATGGACAGAAAGATAAACACTGATTCCTGTACAGACACATGTGTCTCAGGCCAGCGTGTGGTTCAGTTACTCCTTCACATTTCTCTCTGTGTTGTGAAAGGAGAGAAGCTGTTGATTGACAGCATCTCCTCCAATCTAAACGCTCATCGCACTATGGGGGTGGAGTCACAGTGGAACAGCGGGAAGCATGTTCCTCTTCCTCAGACATGTCACACACTGTTAATTATTATATTGATGGATTCACGCATCTATAGGTCCTACAAAGCATGTGGCCATGACCTGATGCGCGCGCACACACACACACACACACACACACACACACACACACACACACACACACACACACACACACACACACAGCCTCATGTGTTCGCTCTTAAACATGCCGGGGCATTTCAACTCCAAAACATGACCTTACATGTTCACCCCCACAAATGATCTGATGCGTACGACCCTTAACACTGGCTGACATGCTGACCTCAACACGTGACCACGCATAAAGTATGATGTGTTGTGTCAGGTGATGGAGAGGCTACTGGGATGTTCAGCTGTGCTTCGGGATTCCACAGATGAAATTCAGGCATACAGAACACGCTGAACATGCATCACCACACGGAAGAAAAGCGAGGCAAAAATGGCGGCTTGACGAAACCAAGCAAACCAATAAAGTAACTCACTTTGTAACTTAATATATTCACACTGTTAATACAACAAATACCAATCGAAAAGTGCACAAATGAATCATCACTGCAGTGAGCGAGCTGCCTAATATTTAAAATTTTCAGTTATTCTGAACAACCTCCCTCTCTTTACTACTTTTACAACCTCCCTCTTCTGTACTTCCCTCAGGATATTCAGGATAAGTATTTCCTTCTCTCTATCATCCACTCTACTCGCCTACTCTACCTCTATCTTATTCAGTCACTTCAAAGCTGCACATATAACACAACATTTCGTTTTATCTCAATTACGGAACTCACCTGCGCAGCTCAAAAGTTGCACTGCACAGTACATTACGCCCGATGCACCGTAGTCTCATTACCATCTGATGGGTAAAAACCCCAAACTCGGTCAGGAGAAAGAGCTGCAAACGCCCCCTCCCCCCTCCTCGCTCCCTCCCCCCGTGACAGTTCCAGCAGGACCAGGGGATCACCACTGAGAAAGGGCCCGAGAGGACAGGGTCAGGCCGAGCCACAGCGCGTGGCGTCACATTCCCGATGCCCAAACTCGGTCAGGAGAAAGAGCTGCAAATGCAGTAGTAAAAAAGTAGTAAAAAATAAACACGGTCAAAACATTGCGTGTCAATAAAATTACGCATTTTGGGAGCTTATAAATTCTCATTTATTTTTGACTATTAGTTGTTCATTTTGGCCTGCACCTGAACCAGAATTGGGTCGAATGTGACCACTAGCCTACTGCGTTAGTTTCTGCAGTAGTCCGATGGCTGTTTCTCATGAACAACTGTGCTACAAAAAAAAAAAATTCATTAGCAGAATTTGTGGTTTAGTTAGAATCAATGGGTCAGGTGCTGCAGTGGAAGTCCACACAAAGGGTCATCACAGATTTCCATACCCAACACTACTCCCCTGTTTTAATGCCTGCATACACTTATCTTCATGAAGTACCATCTCACTTAACATGAAAATTAGTTTGGTAAAAAGCAAAAACTTTTTTTCCCCAGCAGTGGTGACGTGGAGATGTTATACCAACATTTTCAGACTAAAATATGCATATACCTCTATGAAAAAATACATATAAAATGTACTCTGTCTATACTACAAGATTACTTGCCCCTGTGGGATATGCAAGGCACAGCACTCTACCTGCCATGGCAAGTACAGCTCCTGCCAATTTCCTTATAGGCAGAAACATTTGGCTCCGTACTCCAGCACATTCGATTTGAAACAAGAACTATAATGTTACAGTGCAGACTGTCAGCTTTAATTTAAGAGTATTTAGATCCGTATCTAGTGATCCATGTAGGAATTACAGCCCTTTTTATACATAGTCCCCCCATTTTAAGGGACCAAAAAGTAATTGGACAAATGAACATAGTTTTATATAAAGTCGTCATATTTAGTGCTTGGTTGAAAATCCTTTGTATTCAATGACTGCCTGAAGTCTGCAACCAAGACATCAACAGATGCTGGGAATCTTCCCTGGTGATGCTTTCACAGGCCTGTATTGCAGCCATCTTCAGTTCCTGTTTGCTTTGGGGAATTTTTGTCTTCGGCCTTTTCTTCAGCAGGTGAAACGCATGTTCAATTGGATTCAGGTCGGGTGGTTGACATGGCCAGTCAAAGATATTCCACTTTTTGGCCCTGAAAAACTCCTTGGTTTAGCAGTGTGTTTAGGGGTCACCGTCCTGCTGGACAGTGACGCGCCGGCCAATGAGTTTTGAGGCATTTGGTTGGATCTGAGCAGATAAGATGTTTCCACACACTTCAGAATTCGTCCTGTTGCTGTCGTCAGCAGTCACATCATCAATGAAGAAGTGAGCCGGTTCCAGCGGCAGCCATACATGCCCAGTTACTTTCCTTTTTTTCCCCACACTTTCCTCTTTCCACCGCTTTGGTACAGGATATCTGTCCAGAAGACTTTGTTCCAGATTTTTTTGTTTTACAGTTTAACATATTTTTTGAGCAAACTCTGGCCATTCTGTCCTCACCAGTATTTTGCATCTTGCATTGAACCCTCTGAGGTTATGCATGTGTAGTCTTCACTTTGTGGTATTTTTCCATAGGTTCAATAGGAAAATGAGTCAGGAGAAACAACCCTTAAAGTGATCCATCCATATCTACAGCAGAGTGATGGTTTGAGGCTTGTTTGATACGTCAGACCCGTGATGATTTGGAGACATTTAGCCAACCATGTGTTCCATACTGTTCCAGTGTAATTTACAGCAAAATCTAGTCCAACCCCCCAATTCCCAAAGACATCTATTCAAATGCAGAGAAGTTATAGTATCGCTTGTAAGAGTACCAGAAAATAAGATATCAAAAGTCTTTTGATATTATTGGGTCACAGACATCAGGAAGTCATGGCATGCAAAGAATATGCGACCAAATATGAAAAATTATGACTTCATTCTACATTATGTTAAACTGTTCAATATTTTTTGATGCTCGAAAATGTGGGGGGGGGGGACTATGTACAAGGGGTCCTATCATTTCTAAATGGTTCATCTGACATGGATGAAAATAGCCTCAACTTAAAGCTGACAGTCTGCACTTCAACCTCATTGTCATTGTATCCTTTCAAACTCAGTGCTAGAGTACAGAACCAAAATAACAAAAAATGTGTCACTGTCCAATGAATTGTGGTGCTCACTGTGTGTATATATATATGTATATATACAGCTCTGGAAAAAATTAAGAGTTGTCTCATTGTTATTTTGGTTCTGTACTCTAGCACTTTGAGTTTGAAAGGATACAATGACAATGAGGTTGAAGGGTTTCTTCTCCTGACTTATTTTTCCATAGAGTTCAATAGAAAAATGTGTCAGAAGAAACAACCCTTAAAGTGATCCAGCCATATCTACTGCATATCTGGCAGCAGAGTGATGGTTTGAGGCTCGTTTGATACCTCAGACCCTTGATAACTTACAGCCATTTTACAAACCATGTATTCCATACTGTTCCAGCATAATTTACAGCTAAATATAGTCTAGTCTAATCTAATGCTAGAGTACAGATCCAAAATAACAATGATGCAACTGATCATTTTGCAGTGGTCTCTTAATTTTTTCCAGAGCTATATATATATATATATATATATATATATATATACACACATAAAGTATCAACTGAACACAACAACATATTTATAGAAAGACATTTGTTGTCATGGTGACTGAACTCACAGATGACAGTGCTCACCCTGACAACTCAAGATCTGTCTGCCCTGAGTGTTCACATCTGCCACGCCATTACATCAAGCATGTCATTCAAATAAAAATAAAGGCTGGTCCACAAAGAGCAGTGAAGACCGTATTTAAAAAGGGTAGGCAACCGATGTTCCCCTTGTGCACAGCGGCAATTTCCTACGATATCCACAAGCGCTTAATGCCCATGGGAATGCATGAGCAGAGGCCTGTTCCAAATGGCATGCAGGATTTCCATTTGATTCACGTTTTCTGTCAGCGTTATTTTGATGATATGAAACCTCAATAAAAATGTGAGTTGGAATTCTCTGCCACCAACTGCTGTCGAGCTCTAAGCATTTAAAGAAGACGGGACCTCGGTTTGTCTCTCAGAACACTCACCTAAGCACACACTTATTGAGTTATGTGCCTGGACATTAAAACGTATCTTTGATAGAACATTGCTGTAAAATCCATACGTACTCTGCGTCAGATGTATAGATAGGCATTGTGATGCCCAAATAAAAATCTTGTTTCTTTGAAATAAAAAAATATATAGGCTAATGGCAGGGGGAAAAAAATCATTTTCACAGAGAATGCAGAGTATAAGAGTACAGGGATACAACCTGAAGTCTAATATCCTCCTGTCAAAATAAGAGTTGGCACAGTTTGTAAGTGATACTGAAATCATGTTTGTTAGAGAACTGGAATGGTCTATTTAACTGACTTAATTTTTTAAGAAACCCCATATATCCACTGAAGTACAGTATTCCACTGAAGTGGATATATGGGAAAGGGTTGCCCACCATGCATTTTTCATTGACCATTAGTGCTGTTAGTTGTCCATCTGATTGACATGGAGATTAATAATTTGATTGACGGATCTCTGACCAGCTGTAACCCAGAAGGGGGAGGTACTCACACGTATGGAGGCACTCGGTCACTGTGGTAGGCTTGATCAGGTATCCCTTACACACGTAGCAGGTGATGAAATGGTTAAAATCTTTGACCAGGTGCTTCCTCTGTGCAGCCATTTTCAGCCACGGCAGAAGAGGGAAATATGGGGAGAGAAGGGCAGACGGAACAGAGGAAGAGGACGGTGGGTGGGTGGGGGCGTGGGACAGGGTTCACAGGAGTGTCTGCACAACCCCACGCTGCTTGGCTTCCCCGTGCGTCCGCCTCATTTCAAGCATGTCTTCACCTCGCGGAAAACGCATTCTCTTCCAGACAACACAGAGGGTACTTCATTTTAACTTCTAGCACGGAAGGAACTGCCAAAGAGAAAACACATAATTATTAGATGATTCCTCACAAAGTCAAATATAGGTAACCTAGAGTAACATGCAGGGCTTATGTTTAGAGGGTTGCACTCAAATGCCTTTTTAAAATGCTAAGTTATAACATTATTGCTATCTGAAGGATTGCTGAAATATCAATCTGAGAAAAAGTTAGTAGGCCTAATTCTTAATATTTCAATAGCCAGCAGGCCTATATTCTCTGTAATGTAATTCTAACGTAATATAATAGGCAGATAATTAGTCACTTTACGAGTCGTCTGTGTCCCTTATTTTGTGAGATATTTGCATATAGCTACTATATGCATCGCAATTCACACAATATTACAGGTGCATGTTATGTTACAGTGATGAACCCCGCCCCCTTCCCCTGCCCCTCCCCCGCTATCCCTGAACACACACGCACACTCACATACTGGGGTTTTGTGACTTTAAGAGTTAGAACTTTAGGACACTTTCACACAATCGACTGTCAGCACGTATCATTTAGGCATTAAATGAATCTTCCGCGGAAGAGCATGTCAATATTTTAAAATGCATCTAGGTGGTCGACTTTCCACCTAGATCCAAGTTTCTGTGCAATGTCAATATACATGCGCAGGTGCCCGGTCAAAGCAACCTAACTAGCTACATTTTGACATTGGCTGGCTGTAGCAACACCCCTTAGTGCTACAGTAGCATTTTATTTTGGCCCAGCGTTGGTATACTACCAACTACGGGACATCAGTTACAACGTATCAACCAAGAAAACATTCTTTTAAAATGCTAATTATGAATACTACCAAAAGTGTGACGATCTACCGAAAGGAAATAACAATTCAGCTCACAAACGTGCAGATGCACCGAAATGGACAAACGTCATAGAATTGCCGAGGATTAGACTGCTAGAAAAATCCTCAATACGCAGCAAGTAAATCTAAAGCGTGCTTGCTAGCCCTCTAACAGTGACTGTACTGTATCTGTCCCTCATCATCACCAGGAAGTCACAAGCGTCACAATTTGCGTCACCTCCCTTAAAACAGGTTTACTGGACGATAAACGTATGAATGTGGCTAGTTAGGCTACTGTGAGACATTACATTCATATTGGTTTTAATTGCTTCGAGCGCAAGTTGTCGATACGCAAAAGTATTACTTTCCGAAAGGACGGGGGAGCGAGCCAGTACATTTATCCGAGGACTAGCTAGTTCAGACACCGTATCTATAGCTACACGCTATCGAATAGAACAAGGTCGGACACATGCCTAGCAACTTGATATATATGACACACGATACCATTCCCATCCCACCCCAAACTTTACTAGTACCTTGTGAAAATGAAACGCAATCGCATCTGCTGCTCGGCGGCTACTTGTAATAAAACCGCATCCATTCGCCTACCTTCCAGTTCTCACGAAGCCATGGTCATGATAATTAGATGTAAATTCACAATTTGGTAACCTTATGCTGGTAACGGCGAGTGGATGATGTGTGGCAAAGTAGTACAGAATACGGAACTAGCTTCTGTAAAGATGATAGAAGGAAGGGGCGGAGGAGTTTCCAGCGCTTGTTTACGCATTGCTGCTTTATTCATTCCCCGGCAGATACACTCTGATTGGACACAAACTAGGGCGCAGCCTTCAATTACCAACTACTCCAGTAACTGTGTGTGATAACACCAGGCTTTGGGGAAAGTGTGCTGTTTATGAACAACATAGAATATGCACAAATGCACTGGCAACGGATGATTATTTGTTTAAGCAAATTCTTTGGCTGAGTAAGCAGTTGAGGGGGACATGAAAATATTACACTATGACCTCAATGCCTTGGAAAGGAATATCGTTTAAATTATTTCGTATTTCAGTAACTACATCAACTAGTCGGCGTGGCTCTATGACTTATTATCTAAGTAACTTTTCTTAAAGGGCCCACGCGCTAATAATTTAATCGTCAAAAAATGTGGTTTAAATAAATAAAACGAACCCTGCCAGTTGAACCTGCACTACCCTTTGGACAGTGTCTCGCCACAGTCGTAATACCCTCTTAATGCATTGCATTCATCTAAAATATCATGATAATCGAATGAGCTGTCTTTACCGACTGTCTCATTAAATGCTTGTTTAATAGTTTATTATACGAAGCTATTTTTCCTGCAGTTGTATTATATGTATATTTCTGTATATATGTATATTGTATGATTGGATAAATTGAGAAAATGTAATTAAAAAGCTGGAATCTCATTCAAAATACTGTTTTTTAAAGTACGCTGAAAGCTATAAATGTCTCCAAGTATTGGGGTTAACTATTTTAGTTTATGAACATGGTTTCAGTTCCACATTTAACACCATTTAATTCACTGTATTTTGGGTAAATTTTTTGTTAAAATCATACTTTTTTGTGTGTAATTCTTAATTGATGCACTGGCCTGTGGCCTGTGTCCTCAGTAGGCTAAGTTATGACGGCCTAGAATGTCAATTGTATCAGAAAGGAAAACACCTCACAGTAGGTTTAAAATGCAATGTAAACTGTTCTGTACAATATTTGGACACATTCGACACACACACACACACACACACACCTGATGGGCCTGATGGTGGCACTAGAGGAAATGTGATGGGGTCACCAAAATCAACAGGTTTCTTCTTCTTGTGAACAGAAATGTGCACAGCAGATTTCATGGCAATCTGGCCATTATGTTTCCAGATTACCAGTCTGTTACAGACGGAAGGACTGACAGACGGACGGACAAATTGACGTTGTTGCATAATGTCCTTGGCGGAGCCTGTGTGATCACTCAGAAGTAGTCTCTCTCTACCCTATCATACTGAAATAGTATGTTTTATTGTGAAAAGTTTCCAATTCCCTTTGTAGAAAAAATTACAACAGCTGTTGCTGACATTTTGCCAACTTTCTTTCTGTTTCATCCCAATGGATTACTGAATTATGCTTTTTAGTATGCAAATTGCTTATTTGCAAATGCTGTGCATCATTGAAACTACACTAGCATTGCTTTTTAAAAATTTCTCAGACATATGAACTATTTATATCTTCACCAGTACAATGCAGCAAATACAGCATCCTCTGAATCTAAACAAAACACAACGCTGGTTATATACAGGGAGTGGAGAAAATATCGACTGAAACACCCCTGAAGAATGGCTTTTACTTTGAAGCATCTAAACCACAATTACAAAAGCATCTACACAGGTGATTCATTCATTTGAATGGTAATTAGCAGCATGTGTCTGCTTAAAAGAGGTCTAACCAGCAGCACTTTGCTAGGTAAGTCTCCAAAGCAAGATAAGGATACTAACAGAGTTCCAAAGGGGCCAAATAGTTGGTGCGGCGGTCACAAAAATGGCGAAATTATTTAATGTGGCAAGGGGAACAGTGTCAAAAATGAAAGCAAACATTATGCTCTACACCAAAAAAATGAATCAGCAAAAAAATAACTGTGGCCCCAAGTCAAAGCTCTCTGACAGAGACAGACAGACACTTGGTAGGATAGTTGCTAATAACCACAAAACTACAGCTCTAAAAATTACAGCAGAATTGAATCAATCCATGTCTGAACCAGTCTCAACAAAAATAGTACGTCGTGAGCTTCACAAAGCTGGTATTTATGGCAGGGCTGCCATTTAGAAACCATTTGTATCCAAGGCTAATGCACAAAAACACATAACAGGGTGTAAGCAACACAAAACCTGGACCCCTGAGCAATGGAGAAAAGTGATATGGTCTGATGAGTCATCTTGTACTCTTTTTAATACATCTGGACGTGTTTATGTTTGGAGAAAGCCTAAGGAGGCATTCAATCTACAATGTCTGTTGCCAACTGTTCAGTATGGTGGTGGTTCTGTAATGGTATGGGCAGCCGTTTTATGGGACTCATTGGATCCAATGATTGCTCTCCATGGACGTGTAATGGGCAAACAATATGAAACCATTTTATAAGACCAGGTGCACCCTATAGTGCAAACACTGTTCCCTCATGATGTGCCCATATTCCAACATGATACCGCCCCCATACACACTGCTAAAAACACAAAAAAATGGTTCCAATAACACGAGGATGACGTCAAATATCTTCCATGGCCTGCACAATGGCCAGATCTAAACATAATTGAACGTTAACGGGAAGTTCTGGAACTATATTTCCACCTCCTTCATTCTTCAAAGAACTAGAGACTGTCCTTCTTGAACAATGGGTCAATATCCCACTACACACAGTTCAGAAATTGTATGACAACCTTCCTAGAAGGATTTAAACTGTTTTGAAGGCAAAGGGTGGGCCTACTCGTTATTAGTTACTAGATATTCAGTTTTGTAGATTTTTCCAATATTTTTTCCACCCCCTGTAGGTATTAGCAACAATTTATAGTAAAATATGATCATAACAAAACTCACTTGATTTATAACCATTACTGCAATTATATACTGCAACATGAAGTATTTTCTAAAGAAATAAAGTGAGCTGCAATTGTACATGAACCACATTACACGGTATGCATGCAACACCTCGAGAAAAGGCTATAAATAAACTGCATGTGGAGATAAAAGCGCATTATCACAGCCACTGTCTATATTAAAAACACTGTTTACCTGATGAGCAGACTGCTTTCGGCAGCAATTTGTATCTTTGCGTAAAGCCCAGATTTTTACCAACATCAAAACACACAAGCTTGTTCCGTAAAAAAGTCTCATGGTAGATGTCCTTTTGCCTTTTAAAAAATTACAAATTAATATGTCTAGTCAGACATGATTGATATGTTTGTCTGTGATTGTCCTGGGTTATTCTGCTTTTTCAATTCTGTCGACCTGTGTGGAAAATGGAAATGGGTATGGTATGGATATATGAAAACTCATAAAACATATTATTGTCTGCAGTATCTATGCATCAAGGGTCTTGGAATATATATTTAACAAAGCAAGAAAAAAAAGCATAGCCACAACAACACAATTATATGGACGAACATGCAGGTTTTAAAATATTGTTCTGATAATGAAATTAACAACATATTGTACATATATGTGTTTTATATTATGCATATGCGTATTGCAATTTATATTGAGCATTTGTGTAATTCTGTGAGGTACTTGAATCAAACAATAATTCCATCTGTGTCACTTCTCCAAGATATAAAACAATATTCCCTATACTTTGAGTATTTGATAAAATGGCGATTTAAATATTATTGTGCAAAAGGCTGTTGGATGAATTGTTCTCTGCCCATATATGCTGGGTCAATCAGCATGTTTCTTTCACTCAAACTTACTAGTAATGGAAATACCAACTCAATTTTCTGCACAAAAGTGTAAAATCCTATCAGCTGACTGATGTCGCTCCACTGCGCATTACTGCCAAACCGACCATAGCGAAACATCGTTTGCATTTTTGCACCTGATGCTTCTGTTTTTAATAAATCACACTGATCCTATCTCTCCTTCAGATATTTGCTGACAGTTGCAAAGCTGAGGCAGTTCTCAGCACTACACTGGATCAAAGCATCAGTACCTCAGTAGTTTGGCCCAACACAGGAGGGGAGCAGAATTGTGTGCCGCTTAAATTTCTAATTTTCGTTTTTCAAAAATGTTAATCAGAAGAAGAACCTGACCATTGTCATCCCTAGGATGCATGACATGGGTCAAAATGACCCGTGTAAAAATGGGTCAAAATGGTCATAAATGACCGGTAATATTTTGAGGCGCATACTAAAACAATTCTCGTGCTTATAGGTTTCTTCATCCACAGTGTTGCAATGGCTTGTCACAATAGTTTCACATTCACAGTTGCCTTACAAAGTTTTTGAGGAACAGGATCACGTTGTTACTGACGAGGTCAGGTTGTTGTTGTTTTTTTACATTCACTACATTTCCTTATAGTTTTCATATTGATGTTTCATGGTCATCTATGACGTATATGTGCTGAAAACTTACAATTAAAAATATTTCAAATGTCAAGGCATTTTCATGTTGTTCCAATCACTGCCAAAATAATTGCTTTAACAAAATTACTAATATAATATGTATATTTTTTAAATCAAAGGGTTATAAAGAAAGCATACCCCCAGACCTATCATTGGGTAGACCCATCTCAAGTCAATGTGTCTGCCTGTTCATCCTCATTATATCCAGTACAGTTAAAAGTAAGGCTTCTTGTTTTTCAGTTATGAACATAAAATCAATACACTATCTTCATTGAATGGAAGCGTTCAAATAGGACAATGTCCCAATTCCCAAACTCGCTGTCTTAAAAATGTCTTGCAGATTTAATGCTATTTAATAATATTAGTGCATACGATGCCACCAGATCAAATTTCAAATCAGCCTTGGACTGGAATCCTGCTTAAAGCAGTTTTTTTTAATTCCACCTTACAACAATAAACATGTACCGCCTTAAAAAATATACGCACGCAAACTCCACTAACTTACGACTGAATAATTCTTTCTCTTTCTACTTCTCTTATTAAAAAAACCTGTATTCTTTTTTTTTGCGCTATGAAGCTCTCAATTTAATAAAAATCCAAAGACAATAAATTTATTAATTTTCTAAGTAGAACTTGCTATTGAATTGTTATTTAAATCACATTTTTATTCCAATCAGTAAGACGAGAAATGTTCCCTCATCATAATTAACCTCATCATAACTGAATAATATGTTATTTATTACATTATTTATTTTTAAATCATAAAAAGAAAATGAATAAATCCTTGGAACATCAATCCCATAGCAAAAACAAAGCATTTTGAATTAAGTAACATTTCTGGATGTAATCTTAAAGGTATAAATACTAAATCCTCTCATAAGCTGTAAGGGAGTTTTGAGGTCATTGGGCCATTTGGGCCTAATGGAAGAGTCTGTTAAATTCAGCGCTCTTCCCAGCGATGTGTCATGCAATGGGATACGCTGTCACCAAATGGGCGTCGGCTTAGAGAATTCCTATAAAACAAACCTCTGCTTATAATTCTCATCCTGACACCTTAGTCCAAATAATGACATCAGAACAGATGGCAGGCTCATTATAAGTGCTGATTGAAAGTGCAGTTGAACAGCCTTCAATAGATGGAAAGAAAAAGCAATCCTTTGAAAAGCACATTAGTCGGTCTTTGTTTTTACCCCCGTGGATACAAACAAACCTTCCTTAGAGTGGAAAACTTTAATTGTATTCCAAACAAAAAACAGACCGCAGCCAGGTTTTTTCTTTTTGCAGAAACAGTTTGAGTTTTGTGCTCCCAAGTGGCTTGGTTGGTAAAGGCACTTGCCACAGACGTGGGCTAGCCTGGGCGATAGTATCTCATTAGTCATCTATGACAGGTAGTCTGCTGCAGCAGGAGATAATTAATGTCATTCTGCCAGGGGGAGGCCAGGATTGAGTTGGCCAGGATCCCTTGAGTCAATGCTGAATCTGTGCCCCTTAGCTACTTTCCATGTGTCCACAGTTTACAAGGTGTCATCAGCGAGAGACGGCCTCTGATCGCTGCTAGCTCGTCGCTAGTATGCTGTACGGCTAACAGCGTAGAGCATAGCACAGTATTGACACGGGAACATGATGCTATTGGTTTCAAATTAGTGAAAAGTGGGGGGTGCGCGGTGGCGCAGTTCAAAAATGTGAAGTTCAGTGGAGGTTTTGGACGACCAGCACATTATTTATATGCGGTCGAAAGATATTGGTAACTGTGACTTCCGAACTATAGTTTATACTTCTCAGAACTGAGGACTGATATTGTGTTGCAATAACACATAGATCACACTGGCAGCTCAGCGCATTTTTCATTCCAGTCAAAACATAACGCGTGAAGAATAGGCCAATGTGTCTTGGATAACCCTCACTCTTGGTGCGTCATTTCTTATTGATGACACAGGTAATATTTGTACAGTAGCACACAGTAACTGTGATCATGAGGGTAAAAGACTGGCTCGATCCAGCACAGTGCTCATTTTCTATAGGCCATGAAGCCAGGTGAATATAAGTTCATGAAATACAGATGAATACAGATTTTCTCTCACTCAAGGCATTCGGTGGTAGGGAGCAGTAAAATCTGTCACTTAAATATCACAGGATGCATTTGCAGAGTTTGCACATTGTTAAACGCCATTTAAATTAATTTTATTTGGCACCCAACATAGGCCTCTATATATATTAAATTCCATTCATTCGGAATTCAATCTGCAACCACATCCGTTTTAGTGTGCAAACCTCAGCGCACGTTCGGGAGAGTGTAGACAACCAGGGTCCTCCTCCGAAACATGATGTCCCCAGCTGCTTCTTTTCACCAAACAGACTACAGCCAAGGTTGCCTAGAGTGGAGTTGGAGGAAGACCTTTTATATGTCACTTTTTAAAACTTGTTACTCCTATGTACTATTCGTGACAATACGTGTTATATATGTACAGTCTTCCAGAAAGAAAACCAAAGATCTTTGTCAAGATTAGCACTGCAACTTAACTGTCTATCTTGCACTAAGAGACCATTATTCTTATTGCTTCAACACCATCAGCATGTCTCAGGCAAAAGATATTAATATTTTCTTCAGAAATGTGATTAATCTTGTCTGTGTGTGTGTGTGTTTTTGTTGAAGGATGATGAAAATAATTGCCCCACAAAATATTTTTTTAATGAATGGGTTCTTGACAAATGGGTTAATGCCCAGTGTTTAAATGAAAGTAAACGATAAAACGCATTCAATTAATAGCCCAGCATTAAAAGCTGCAAGCACAACAGTACCCTGGGGCTGCTTGATAGCCACGGCATTGCCCTTCAGACCAATAACGGCTCAAGCATCATCCCGGGAGTGTGTTAAATGCGGGTGGGCCGGGTGTTCAGGCAGAAGTTCAAAAACAGCTGAAAGTCAGATATAACTACGGGGGTGACAGCTGTGAGAGCACATGCTTCACCATTGGCCTGGACCCACCTGCAATTCCCCTGTCGAAGGGTCCATTTTGTGGTCCAAGTGTAAAGGAAAAAGACACTGACTTTTACCATGACTAAGACATTTTAAGAGTCGACTGCTTTACAGAAACATTGTCAATTAATCAATGAATTAAAGTTTACACGAGCAAGCTTTAAAAAAAAGGCAAAAACAAGAACAGACACAGAGGCAAATCTTAAGGTACCTTAAGTCTTCATTAGTTTGTTTTGTAATGGACGGAGAATTATGGGAGATACAATCTCCGGTTTATAGCTCACCCTGCAATTCAATTTTGTGTTTTGGTAATGTTCTTCGAAAAAATATAGCTTTTTCTGAGAGTTGTTTCCTCTAACTGCAACTTCTGCCATTTTATAAATGTCTTACTTGGTGGTGATGTTATCCATAGGTTAATCAATTGCAGCATTATTCGTTCATCACTCATAGTATATATACGCATCACATGAGCTGTTGCAATGATTAACAGGTTTCTACAGAAATGTTTATGTCATTTGTAATCAATAGTAATTTATCAAGCATTTAGTAAGTTATTCACTTGCAATTTAAATATACAGTATAACCTTAATATAACAAACTGGATAGAAAGAGACATTTTTGAAACAGAAGGCATCATAACTTTGGATTTGAAAAGAACAGAACTTGACCTAGTCTTAACCTTAACTTAGTCTTAACCTTAACTTGCAGCCTGGACACTATGGTCAGTACTAAAGACAATTCTATGACTGCTTAAAATAAACAAACAAATACAATAATGCAATTCAATAATATGACACATTTTCCGTGCATATATTTACATTAGCTAAACATTCATAAAGCATACATAACAAATGCACAAGCACGACATAAGAACAGCTATGCAAGGTATGCATTATAACATGACTTGTGGAGCTTATGCCTTACAACAATGTCTCGTAAAACTCCACCTCAGGTGGCTGCACTTGGTTCCTTTTTGACATATTGTCATGTCCATACTAACCTGACCAGCGAGGGCAGAAGGGCATCCCCTCACCAGCAACTCATGTCAAGCCAAAAAATGTCCTGACACTGGGAATTCTTGGGTGGGAGAGAGGAATCCGACACTACATCTTGCCACAATCTGAGTCTCGGACTGTCCATAATGAGCCCGCGCAGCGTTAACTACTCTGGAGAACAACCCTGCTGACCATTCAGAGGGACATCAACGCCAATCCGCCGTCATTACCCTGAACACTGCAGCCAGCTAAGCATGAGCCAAGGGTCCAGCGCGGAACTGCAAAGGTAAAGAAGGCCGATTCATCTGTCTTTTTCTGCAAGAAAGAATTGGTCAGATTTATTTAATGCACCATTGCAATTATTTTGTCAAAAATGCTGGGATCTTGCAAAGAACATTGCAAAGATAAAAGAGAGAAAATTGTAAAGTTCTGATGAATGTTTCAATGATAATTATCATCTGAGTGCATAGCTTACATGTTGCTGTTTTTCTCATTACTGTAAATTAAAGTATTTTCAGCAATCTGCACCAGCTTGCTTTTTTTAATTATTTTTGGAAGCATTCATTTATGCTATTTATTTATTTGTTTATTCATTTATACAAAAATTTATATTTAGCCTTCACTGTAGATACTTATTATTGTGATCACTAGCATGATCATAAACTGACTTTTAGCACTTTGCGATAAAATTACACGTGAAGCGGCTTTGTCTTCCTCACTCAATGTTTGTCTTCCTCACTCAACGAACTGTGCTCTTTCAGTCTGAAATGAACCTGCTCTGAACCCAAATATCAGAAGCCAGGACACATTCTACACATTCTACACATTCCTTTTCATTCAAGCCTGCTGAGTCAGCAGCTCGGCACTGCTTGTGTAAAAAAGTACTTCCACAAGGTGAAGAAAATGCGTGAATACAGTTGTATGCTGAAGTTGGGCTGTCAGATGGGTTGGGTTGAAACTGGATTTTTGGCAAAAATGTCTTGGTACTTGCTAGAGTTTATGACTCAATTGACCTCAGCAAGAGTCCCAGGACTCATAAAGGCAAAATAACCCCATAACATCAAAGATCCACCATCGTATTTCACCATAGAGGCGATATTCTTTTCAATGTGAGTGGCCTTCTTCTTAGGCCAAACTGCTGAGATGAGAAGATGAGACCAAAAGCTAAATTGTGGTTTCCTTCTGACCATAGCACCCAATTTCAATCGAAGTTTGGAAGAAGGAAACTTATTTTGAAAAGGTTGACATACCTATGGTGAGGTATGGTGGCGGCATTATGGGGTTATGTATATATTTTTTTTTTAAATGGGCGTCACTGCAGAGTCGGTTCTAGGCATAGGCAACAAAGGATGTGGCCTTGGACACCATACATCCGGTGGTTGTGTAGGGGAGAGGGGGGCTGTGCCAAAAACAAGAGAGGGGGGGGGGGTTAAATCCACGTGTTGCGTCCATGAAGGTTTCCAGCCACTGTTGGGGACCATTGACTTGATGAATGAATATCCCATGAAGACTCAAACATGCACTGCATGCAAGTACACCTGCAAAAAAAATAGTTCTGCAAGGAAAAGTGGGCAAAAATTCCTAAAGCAAGAATAGAAACAGGAATCTTTTTTTGTATTTGCCACGTTCACTTTAGCACAGCAACCAAATTTAATCAGCAAGCTGGAGTGAGATTTAATATTACCGGGGTCGGTGGTTGTTATCACTGACCAGGGGAGCAGATTGTGTTCGCTGACCGAGGGGGTGGGGTGGGGGTTCGGGGGGGGGGGGGCTTGGTGGTTGGTTGTTGCGATTGCAGACAGGGGTCTGGGATTCCATTTGCCAATTTATCTAATCAGGGATCCGGGAGCTGGTCTTTTAATTGTGCTCTTTTTACTTGGTGTGAGATGTGTTTGGGTTGCGTGAGATACAGCCTGAATGCGTCGGCAGCCCTGCTTTAATTTATTATTATGAATCTGTAAGAAATTAAAATAAATTGTATATCATGCATTAACATTCATTGTGACATACACCTCTTTGGCGAGGCGGGTCCAAACCATTGCACATAATATGCACATGTATATTTGTATATTTATGTTGGTGTGACTCAGAGTACACCAAGTTTTTGAAGCATGATTATACTTCAATACAGTTTCACAAGATCTCTCATCTCTTCTGAAAATTTATTTCCATTTAGTTTTTTTGGTTACACATACTACACATCTTCAAAATATGTCAAAAAAAAGTATAATAACCTTGTTCTTACGACTTTCTTTTAAATGTTTTTTTACAAACATTTCAGGATTAACTGATGTTTGCGTTCTGAGTTTCTTTTCTACCCAAGAAAAAATCCCAATTAAAAAAACATTGGTGAATGTCTGAATGTTCATAAAAAACATTTTATAGACAGTCTTAAAATAAATTTGTGCATAGAATGGTTGGTGAATGAGGCCCATTGTCTTTTATCGTCTTCTTAATGTCAGGATTAGTTTGAATTCTCCAAAGATTCAAAGGTAACCATTAAATACAAATTTTATTGAAGAACAAATTAAACACTTGAGAAGACCTGTGTGACTCCAATGCCATATTTCTCAAACACGTCTTTGCAAAGAGCCGTCAGATTGACTTATTAATGAACTCAGTGATTTGCACTTTTGGCCTTGCTTTGTGTTTCAGGTCTGCCATGACTTCTCCTGAGATTGCGTTATCCGAGTCTGATGATGAAGATCAGATCAGTTTTATTATGGTAGGTAACATCCCTTCCTAAACCCAAATAGTATCGCAAATGAGGAATGAAATAACACTATATTGTAAACTGGTGGTGGTATATGTGCATACGTACTCGTACTTACTACAAATGAGTTGCTCTTGCACTCAGCTGTTGCTTCGAATGTGGAGCAGAAGGTTCAGTGTTTATGTTTTTCGATAGACTATGAAATTGATCAGGTGATGAAAATAGTAATGGTATTTAATTTAAAATAACCCAGCCGTCAAAAAAAAGAAAACAAATGTAAATTGTTGCATTTTTATTTCGTCTATCATAACCGCATACCAAAATAAATATTTTGTATGATAATTACATTTATAGTTTTTTTCCTCTTCATCCTCATTTAAATAATTTCAGCCAACCAAATGTAATGCTCTCTATTAATCACTGGCAAGCAAAGGAACTTGTATATTTTGTTAGAATATAGGGAGAGAAAAACAAAATTAAACCAGACAAAAACACAGCCCCATCCATTCGCTAGTGAGCAGGTACGTACATAGCAGGGTCCATCAGTAGGTCAAGGTTTCTTCAGGCATGTAGAAGGAAAGAGTGTGCTCAGTGTCTAAAAAACTCCCCAACAAACAGACATGACTAGCTCCCGCTGTGAAGGTATTTTTTGTTTTCAGTGGCCTAATTGTATCTCTTGTCTGAGGGCTTTGCAGTGGCGATGACGTTTATGGGTACTATCCAAGCTCTGACTGCAGTGCTTCATATCTAGTAGAAGCCAGACTCACTCCCCAGACAGCACATATGCACAGGGCTGACGTAGGCGCTCTGTCTGTGGGAGGTAGTCACGACGTAGCATGGAGGTAGCTTGCCCATTGGGAAGATGTCGCGGCTACGTTGCTCATCACGAAATAAGATTTGTGTCAAAAGTATCAAAGAAAAAATGACAGATTTCTGTGAAAATTATCAAGCAAAATATTCCTGACTGAGAGCAAAAAAATTTATATTGCAAAAAAATATATTAATTTCAAGAGGACTTTTGAGTTTGGAACAAAAACAAACAAACATTGCAAGTAATTTATTTCTGCGCCTGTGCAAACTATCCGTTTTGTTTGATACTTGATATGATGCTTTGTTTGATACTTTTGACACAAATCAGATTCTATACCAGAGCAGCAGTAAGCAATGTAGATGCAACATCTTTCCAATGGGCTAACTCCTTCCACGCGACGTCGCGACTCTCTCCGACAGAGCGCCTACGCCATCCCTATGTATATGTGCTGTCTGGGTCATCAGAGCGCCTACGCCATCCCTATGTATATGTGCTGTCTGGGTCATCAGAGCGCCTACGCCATCCCTATGTATATGTGCTGTCTGGGTCATCAGAGCGCCTACGCCATCCCTATGTATATGTGCTGTCTGGGTCATCAGAGCGCCTACGCCATCCCTATGTATATGTGCTGTCTGGGTCATCAGAGCGCCTACGCCATCCCTATGTATATGTGCTGTCTGGGTCATCAGAGCGCCTACGCCATACCTATGTATATGTGCTGTCTGGGTCATCAGAGCGCCTACGCCATCCCTATGTATATGTGCTGTCTGGGTCATTTTTCTGTTGAATGGGGCCTACTGTTGTTAGGACCCAGCTTCTTTCCTTGTCATCCAAGTCAGGACAATGCAGGAACTCTTCAACACAACAAACACTTTACTAGACAAAGTAAAAGTTTATTGTAGTAACGCCGGCTAGCGGGAAGATCACTGAAACCCAACACAAGTTTGCGGTACAGTAACCGCCAACACACTGGTCATCTAATCAGGCTTAAATACCCTTAGAGGCCTTGACCTGACACACATGTCCATATTACCTGCGAGGGCATATCTTTTTGTTCCAGAATGACTTTTGTTCACCAACAACATACGCCATTAGTCATGCCCGAGGCACCTAGATGTCCGGTCAGGGAGGGCAGAGGCCTGTCCAATTTCGGCCTTTGCCCTCCTGCCATACAATTTACAACCAAGGCCCCGACAATCATCCCTCAACTGCTATACTAAATCACTGATCAATACACACACACATACACATGCTTACCTACTCTTAAAGACAAAAACTCATCCCATCACTGTGATGCAAAACTCTGGTTTGTCCATGGTGATAGAGTTTAGCACCACTTCAAAGTTAGAAAACTTCCTGTTTCTAGAAAATACTAGTGTATTTATTATACCACCACAAAGTTCTCCCCACTTACACATACATACAAGCACACACACACACAGGTGCTCTCCCTCTCTCGCTCTCTCACACACACACACACACACACACACACACACACGCCCATCACACACACAAACACACAGCAATCAGTGCCCAACATTTCCATCTTTGAGATTTGCATGAAGCTGTTTTAACTTCTTACTGCTCCTCTGAGCCTGGGGAGAAGTCCATAATAGGCTGATGACATCATGATCATCATCATCACGTGCAGTCGTTTCTAGGGGCTGTAGTGTTCGGTGAACAAATTCCTACATTTCCCACACCCACTGCAGTCTCACCACTCCGCCTCTTTCATCCCGTCATTGCCCCTCCCAGCTTTGGATCGGGGGCTTATGGGTTATTTTTAAATGTGTGCTAGGATCCTTTCCATACCTTGGATATTTGATTGCAATCCACCTGTTCCCACAGTCACGGCTCAGCATTGTATCCTGGTTTTTCCCGCACAGCGATATAAATCTCTCCGTAGTTTTTTTTAAGCAGAACACGTAACCCAGCCCCTATGAAAAAAAAGGTAATTGACAAGAAAGTTTGGAACGACATGGCAAAGATTGATTAGCTGAAATAGGATGGGAACACATGAGCATTAGAAAATTCCAGAATGAGCAGCGATCGACACTGCACTTCCTAGAGATTGGAGAAGGCACATGCTAAGCCCTCTGCTGATGTGTGGCATACGGAGCCGTGAGTGTTTAAGGCGAGAGCCGCATGCCTCGTGCTTGTAGGTGCATTACAACGGGAGCTTCAGCTGTCCCGAGTCGCCGGCAGCTAAACCCTAAACTTATAGGTGACACGGTTATTTGTTTTTCTTCAATCTGAACTCTTTGCCACGCAGACCTGTGGCACCACGTGAGAGCAGCTGCAGGCTAACGCCACTAAATCACACTCACATGAGCCTCAGATCACGGCTCTGCCCCCCCCGTGCAGCAGTTGACTAAGGGTATTGGGGTAACTATATTAGGTCTGTAGGACACATTTTTAAAGCCTAGATCCCAGCACGCCACATTTCAGTGCCTGTGAAACACTCCCATTTGTAAGTGTGGATACCAGCTGTGCTGATCGCCACCTCTGAGCCAATGTTTGGATGCTGGAAATATATCCATTATATTCATAGTACATGAACAAGGTTAGGTCTTAGGCTACAAATTGTGGAGTGCAAGAAGATACACAGGCACAGGGGCGTCGTAGTGGCAGGTATATATAGTGGAATATATATACACTGTCTGGCCAAAAAAAAAGTCACACACTCTAATATTTTGTTAGACCGCCTTTAGCTTTGATGTTTCGACAACCTTATGCAACTTCACAACATTTATTTCCATCCAGAGTTGCATACATTTTTGGCCGAGATCTTGTATTGATGAGGGGAGAGTCACTCCGTAAAGTCTTCTCAAGCACATCCCAAAGACTTTCAATAGAGTTAAGGTCAGGATTCTGGTGGCCAATTCATGTGTGAAAATGATTCCTCATGCTTCCTGAACCACTCTTTCACAATTTGAGCCCAATGAATCTTGTCGTCCTGGAATATGCCCATTGATGAGATAACCTGGTCATTCAGTACATTCAGGTACTCTGCTGACTTAATTTTATTGCTGCATAATGTTGCTGAGCCTAGACCTGACCAATTTAAGCAAACCCAGATTATAACACTGCCTCCAGAGGCTTGTACAGTGGGCACTATGCATGACGGGTGCAACGGCGACTTTTTTTTTGGCCAGGCAGTGTATATACAGTGAGCATCATTATTCATTGGACAGTGACACATTTTTTGTTATTTTGGTTCTGTACTCTAGCACTTTGATTTTGAAAGAATAGAATGACAATGATGTTGAAGTGCAGACTGTCAGCTTTAAGTTGAAGTTATTTTTATCCATATCGGATGAACTGTTTAGAAATTATAAAACCTTTTGTACATAGTCCCCCCCATTTTCAGGCATCAAAACATATTGGACAGTTTAACATAATGTAGAATAAAGTAATCATTTTAAATATTTGGTAACATATCCTTTGAATGCCATTACTTCCTGATGTCTGTGACCCAACAATATCAAAAGATTCTTGATATTTTATTTTCTGGTACTCTTACAAGCGATACTATAACTTATTAAAATTTTTTTTTTAACTTAATTTTTTATAACCCTTTTCTACTCATCTTTACCAGGGGAGCCAATAATAGTGGAGGGTACTGTATATATAGAGATAGAGATGATATAGGTCAATAAAATATTTTTTAAAAGCTGGAATTGGAGACAGCCAAAAGCACACCATTCTTTCTCACAATAAAAATCAGAACCTTAAGGTGGTGTTACAATGTTCAAAGCTCTACTTAACTTATTGCATTATTTGTACAATATAATTATGCATACAACTGAATGTACAATGTTTCAAATAAAGAACATAATGCACATAAATATAGAACAACAGTATTAATCATCTGTAGGGATACAGTGTTATATATTTCTATTTCATATAGACTTGTTTTTAGTTGGAGGGAGTGGATTTCATTTTGGGATACTGCTATAGATATGTATATTTGCGTAAAGACAGATGTGTACAGGTATTCAGTATCGCTTACAATACTACTTGTTGGTAATTACAGGTTTGTTTTGTAAACTCTAAACTGTACCTGTGTACAGTGCCCTCCAAAATGATGCACATTTAATAAGGATGAGCACAGAAGGCTATATTAAATAACTGCACTGGTATTGAGCTATACTGTATACTCAAATACTTATTTTATCCTAATACATTAGCTCAAAGAAAGATATTTTATTTAACTATATATACATGTTTACTTACTAATAAGGATGGGTATCTGCCACTGAGTAATGTGCACAGAATCTAGGCGCTTGGAATTGTGTTTCATGTTCTGTAATATAGTAATATCTTCAGTGTCAAGGCATTACACAAATTTACAGTGTCATGATTAGGCTACTTATGTCACTTACAAATTCTCACAGTTTTGACCCCTTAGGACCACTCATAATGGATTTCCTCATCAACAATTTAACGAGCAAAAGTCTGAACTTGCTCAAAATGGCAGCTGACAGATGTGCTGATGTGCTTGTGACTAAATAGTGTTTTTGATATATTACTGTCTCTATTAAAACCAGTTAGAGGCCATTGTTTTTAAATTAGCGCCAAAGGGCTGAATGTGAAAAAAAGAAACATTAGAAGAAGAAAAGAACCCAGTCAACATGTTCATTACCATTTGAAAATATTCGCTTACTGAGGAGAAACAACCGACCAATGATGGTAATGAATCAAAATTTTCTGTAGGCGGTGCTTTTCTTTTATAAATAGTCGCACGAGGATGAGGTAAGCCTCTGGTGTCACCCTGTCCCGTTTTATCCCGGAGCTATGTGGAGCAGTATCCTGTGCATCGATGCTGAGTGTCAGCTCTTTCTGGTAAACGTGCAGTGTGGATGAGGGTCCTGCATTGCTGGACTCTGTAGTCATTATGCGCGGCAGCCTGGCGGTTTCAGCGGGTCTCCGGTTTCAGCGGAATGCCTGCTGCTGCCGGGAGGGAGGATGTTCGAAAAGGGTCTCACCCCTCAACCTTTTTTTCCCCCCCTCCTTAAAACCTGGTGACATCAGATCACGCAAGGCTACATGCCAAATGTGTCAGGACACCTTGCTCCACGGCGGGGGGGGCGGGCCATAGGCTACACCCAGGTCGAAACGTGATCTCGGTTTTTTAGCTGCCCCCAAACACATATAAGTGATGCAGGATCGGGGCATTACAGAGCAGATTTGACACTGGTCAGTTTGGGAGATTTGGGAGCCTCTTCAGTGGACTACTACACAATAAAGACATGGGGATGCTAAGTGTTGAAGAGCTGGTAGGTGTCCTAATTCCGCGGAATGGGGGTGTTGGATCTAACACTTCTTGTGATTTTTGTGATTTTCATGATTTCATATACACAAACGTACTTTTTGTGGTATTACTTTTTTAGGCATTCGTAGGCGAAGATGGCTTGATCACATGCATTCCACATAATTTATATTCCATGGTCTTTACTGTTAAGTTAGAAAGTGGGTTATGATTGGTCAATAACGATTAACATATTTAGTCTGACAAAATGTTATTGCATGTTTTTACACACACATATAGGTTCAAACTTTAGGAGATTATGATGTAAAATTTAGTTTCACAAAATATATTTTATCTCAATGGACATTGCCCACATTTTTCAGAAATGACAATGTACCAGGTCCCTAGGGCAGTGCTAGGAAAAAACAGTGATAGCTGATGCTCTTAGCTGGCCTTAGTAGGCCTATCCATTTATACAGCTGGTACACTGAAGGAATTCAGGTTACATACCTTGCTCAAGGGCACAACTGCAGTGTCCTACCCAGAGACTGAACCTGAAATATTTGGGTTACAAACCCAGTTCCCAAACCATTATCCTCCACTGCCGCAATGATATTAATGTCAGCCAGTTAATGCCACTTCCCTCTGCCCATCACCGAGCACTCTAATAGGGATAACTAGTCAGGATATAGCTCCGGTTTCTTGGAGAAAAGCAGGGTGCAAAATTAACATTCAACACCAGCCAAATGCTGGTAAAATTTAGATTGTGGCTAGGAAGATTTGCTACTGTACTAGCCACGTTAGCAGGTAACCATCCAGGTTGTGTTCAATTTTAAAGGGTAAAGGTAAATGATTTTTCCAATCCACAAGCCACTCTGGACAGTGGATGAAATAATACATTTCATGCACTGGAATAGGTTCAGCACCATCCCTGGCAGAGGCGAATACCCTTCTAATGGTAATGAACATGTCGACTGGGTTCTTTTCTTCTTCTAAGGTTACCGGCAAGAAGAGTGAGCGTAAGGAGCACGGACAGTGCTTTCCAGAGGACTCGCCAGAGGGGGAGTATGAGACCGCCGTCACCCAGGAGAAACAGGATGACCTGAGATCACACACGGACCTGCTGCCCACCTCAACCTGTGACCGTGGGGTCACCACCAGACCTTTAAACGTGAGCTCAGTTTCAGCGTCACTTTACTTCACAGAATCTAAAACATTTCGCCATGGCAAAGCCTAAGACAACAACACAGATATTTATTTTAAACATTTAGTGTTTTATGTATCACTTTTTTTTAAAGCTCCAGTTTACACTTTACTTTGTTGTTCCAAATTGAAATGTAAATGTTCTACTTAGGAAACTGCCTGGATGTTTTCTTTAAGGCAGTGCTGCATCTGGATTGTTTGTGGTTAGCCTTAATTAACGCCCGACTGTATATGAGACATCTCACTTGAGGATGCTTAATAAACCATCACAAAGGGGTGCAAAATAAACCTGGTATGGCGCGCATGCAAATATGCAAATATGGTTCAAAAATAGCCCAAAAACAGTTCATTTACATCACAATAATTTTAAAAAATGTTTCTGGCTTTTTGCAGGTAGATATAGCCGGCCGTCTGAAACTTGAGACTGTGGACGACCTCTACAACATTTTGCAACTGAAGAAGAGGAAGAGAGCGAAGAGGGTGCCCGTTCAGAAGACCGCGCCTATCCCAGTGGTCTTGGTAAGGACCGTTTCCCTGTCAAACACTCGCACACCAATCACGACAAAACCAGCATGTAGTTTCTCTAGATCTGGGGTCTGAGCGAAACCCCTAATTAATATTTTTTAAAGTTCATTCATGAGAGGAAGAGGAAGAGCTTGCCAGTTAACAGCGGGAAACCTAAAATGTTACTAGTCGCATAAATCTTCCCCCTTCTCATTTTTAGCCCGACGTAGTGGACGAAATGACATTCCTGAGTGCAGCTGTGGACAACAACCTGCCGCTGGTTGAAAAGTACCTGGCGGATGGAGGAGATCCTAACGTCACTGACAACGTGAGCGCTTCAGTGACAAATAAAACATGCTTTATTGCCCCTCATACAGCGGCCGAAATGGAAACCCCTGAAACGTACAGTTTGAACGTCTGACCTTTTCCCCTTTCCTTGTGCAGTTCAAGCGCACGGCGCTGCACAGAGCATGCTCCCAGGGCCACGTGGAGGTTGTGAAGAAACTGCTGGAGGCTGGGGCTTCGATTGAGAGCAAAGACAAGGTACATTTGTGGGGAAAAGATCTCTTATTAGCCTAAACATTGGCTTGAACAAATAATAAGGTCACAATGCTCTAAATGGCCAATTTAGAATAAAAATAATTATATAAGTCAATATTCCAAATTTGAAGCTCCCATATATATCCACACATTTATTATTCGTAAATAACCAACACAATGGTATCAGCGTGATTTGGACAGGAACAAGTTAAATACCCTTAACGTCTCTAATCTTTCTTCCTCACCCTCTTCACTCACAGCTGGATTCGACAGCCGTGCACTGGGCATGTCGGGGAGGAAGTCTGCCATCGCTGGAGCTACTGCTAAACAACAACGCCAACCTCAGTGCCAGGGACAAGGTAGGGGTGCGGGGAGCTCTCTTCTCTATGAGACAGTCATCCTGCAATGTGACACACCTAATACAATTCTGTTTGGTCCATAGTGAAGTCGAGTGTAATAAAATAGTCCTTTTGCGTTCGGTGTCCCGCAGCTTCGCAGCACTGCCCTACACGTAGCGGTGAGGACCGGTCACTACGAGTGCGCCGAGCACCTCGTTCACTGTGGCGCAGACATAAACTCCAAAGACGGGGTAGGAAAGCTACTCCAACACCTCTGTTCACTTTTATTTTTTCAAATGTTTGCTTAAAAGGACAATTGAACTAAGAAAACACTGATATACAATTCTGGAATGATCTGTCTGTCCACTTAGGAAGGGGATACACCTATGCATGAAGCTGTAAGGACAAACCGATTCAAAATAATCCAACTACTGCTGATCTCTGGAGCAAACATGAAACTCACGAATTTTGTAAGTCTTATCTCGCCGTCTCATTTCTGCAAATATGTGCTTCAGTTTGTATCTGTTCACAAAAGATACTTCTTAATTGTGTATTTGACACAATATGTATGCGACTTTTAAAACTTTACATCATCCTCACAGGCATATTTATGACACTAATGATAACAGCCAACAGTCTGAAACCTTGCAATAACATAAAAAATATATATATATATAATTCTTAAATTTTGAGATTTACCAATCATACTTTTTGCCTTTTCTTTCATAATGTATTACAAATAATTTGGATTATTTTCTCACTCACACTGAAGCGCTAAACAGAGCCTCTAGCTGTGTCAAACTCCAGTTGGGCCGTAGCTGGCGCAGCATCTGCTGGCTTTCGGTGTGTACCAGAATGAGTGATTCATTTAAGTCATTGGTTGGCTAAAGAGTCCACACCCCTTGTTCCCAAGGCCTTAATTGGCTGCCGATTGAAAGAAAACCACATATACCTGCAGACACTTCAGCCCTCCAGGACTGGAGTTTCACACCCCTGCTCTAGCTGGTGAGCACAGTGCCACCTAGAGGCAGGAAAAATTAACAATTAGAAGAGTGACGGTAAAATCACTGTCAACACAGGGAAATTAAATATTGTTGTTTTTTTTCTGATGCAGGAGGGAAAGACTCCGATGGAGAACGTTCTCCAGTGGCAGAACGGGGCTAAAAACATTCTTTGCAACTTCAAAAAAGAGAATCAAGCCAAGTAAAAAAGTATTTAAAAAATATCGTCAGGAGCCACGACATTTCAGGAAGAAAATGCGTTCTTTATAAAGCCAAACATGCTGGAAAAACTGTAGCTTTAAACATTGTGCTCCAAAGCTTTATTTATTGGACTGGATCTGACTGGATGACAGAGTGACTGATGAGGATGTGAATATGAATTCAAATATTTAGACATTTAAAGATGTCTAGCAATTTGTCAGAACTGCATTTTATGAAAAATAACGAGAAGTTGAATTCTGTTAGGGTTGCGTCCATTAAAGTAGTGGGGTAAAGGTGAAGTGTTAAGCTTACCAGTTTTGGTATATTTCATGAAAGAAACAATAAACAATCTTGATGTACAATTAAGATTATTTTAGTGAGATTCAGAGCCCCATCTAGAGGCTGTGTTTCTTAATAGAGAGGCAAAATGAATGGAAAGCTAGGGTTTGTTTGGTTTTGGAGAGAAAGAAAACACAATGTTTATTTATATGAGGAGAAAAGCTGCATTGTGATGCCAGTTTTAATGTTAAGAAATTAATATCTTAGGAAAGGAATACTGGGTAATCTTCACCCACAATCAAAATGGGGGGTGGGGGGTGGGTTGTGCTTCTTAAAAAAAGATGCAAATGAAATATAATACTGGATTTAGAAAACCAGGAGAAAATAAAAAATCATATTTTAGAGGTCAAGATTATGGCTGTTCTGAGAGAGATCAAGAGAATGCTTAATAATTTCTTAACACTTGTTAGCATTGCTAATGAGGACTTAATTTTAATGTTTCATGTAATAATAAAATAAAATGTTCTACTTTGCTGAACTGAAATTACTTTTATATACAGATATTTTGGGATTTATCGGTTACTTAAAATGTCACATGCAAATGTCAACGGTATCTGTAAACACTGAAGGTGAAATAGAATGTGCCAGCCAAGTAAACAAAGGATGTTTAAAAGACATTTTTGTGTGATATTTTCCATAAGAAAGAGCATGTAAAATGAATGCACTAACTGATTTTATTGTATTTTTTGTACTTGTAAATTTAATATGTACATTTTTTCATTTCTATTGTAAAATATTTAGCAAGTTTAACAACGGCATTTGACTGCTTTCAAAAATAAAATTAAAGTTGATAACACTGCATACTTGTTTTCAGTTTCACTAGCATTCAAATGTTGCGTGCATATTTCCATTAATTCACTGATGCACTTGTCAAAGAGCAAGACGCCAATCAAAAGTCAATGTACACAATTAAATGGCACTGAAAAACAAATCATACAAAATGTGTTAAATGAGACATTTTTTCCAACCTTAACCAGAGTGTGGGTCTGATTCAATCCAATTACACGGCTGTTCGCTTTACATTTTCATCTTAATTTAAATGCTGCTTTATTCTGCCAGAAAGACAGCATTTCTTTTTAACATAAATCCTAAAAAGTCATGTGAACATTAAGCCATGGTTAGTGACAAACAGCTTTATGATTGGACTAAAGCAAGCCTTAGTCACAGACATCCATCCACTCAGTGACGGGCTACATGGCTTCTGTTTTTGCTCTTTTAACAGCTGGGCCCTCCTCTTCCTCCTGCGTTTCTGCAGTGGGACGGGGTTTTTTCACAGTGTGAATAATTCCAAAAGCTGTCTTTCTGGTTTCTGTAATGACATTGCAGTACATTAGCTTGAACACAAGCTGCATCCAAAACATTCCCTGTGCTCAAACACATTCTATACTTCTTTCCTTAGTTAATCAGTAGGTACTAGATATGGCATATAAAACAAAATGGGAACAAATTTTTCATATTTAAAATTTTAGACTAAAACATAGCCCAACACATGTATGGGTGATGTCACCCTGCATCTGTATAATCTGTAATATACATGGGTCTTTGATTGGCTGTATAAATGCATGGGCGGTGATCCATTACATTAATTTTGCAGACACTTGCCCAAAGAGACATATAATAATAGAGACCTTTAATTATATCCAACTGAAGTTTGTGAACAACAGTGACAGACCAGACCTGGCTAACAACATTCCCAGACTAGCAAGTGCACCACCATTCAAGCACTAAATGTAGGAAACATGCCAACTCATAACCATAGCACGTATCATAGATCCGTACAACTAACATCCACATAAAACCATAAAGAATGCTTTAACAATCCTGAGGTAATTACATAAGAAGAGAGTGTTGGGAGAGGGAATGGGAAGTTGTAAAAGGTTCGATTGTTAAGGTTAGTGGGGGGTAGGCGATTGCAGGCTAACTGTACCTCCATGCAAAACGACAGCTCGGCAGTTGGTAGAAACGGCAGCTTTGGCATCCCCTTCAGACAGACCGAACAGCAGTCCTCTGAATTCTTACTTCAGGATCACAGTAACGACAGACCTGGGGCTTTTCAAATATCTCAAACACCGTACGACTGCCAATTTTTTTTTTTTTTAATGTTGTTAGATAC
The DNA here is from genome assembly GCA_022702515.1 of Ilyophis sp. 1 JC-2022. Lineage (NCBI taxonomy): Eukaryota > Metazoa > Chordata > Actinopteri > Anguilliformes > Synaphobranchidae > Ilyophis > Ilyophis sp. 1 JC-2022. The sequence goes on from CM040405.1 coordinate 91,616,447, forward strand.
TATTAATGATTATGTCATGAAACTTGAACAGCTACACTTGATCATCTAATGCTGCCATCTCCATTCGGAATCATTTACTTCCATAGCCAACTATTATTACTTCCCAGTTATAATACACATAGAATAACAACGCCTTTTCATTCCCAGACTCCTTTGTGATAGCCCTACACAAATACAATTGTTTATTAGTCCAAATTGACACCAATTCAGAATTTGTTTACATTAATAGAACTATACCATTTAATGAAAAGTGAAATATAACACTACCCTACTTGTTTACAACAGCTTTTTTTGAACAACAATTTTGAACATTGGCTTATTTGTTCATATTTTAGTAGCCATTTAAAGCATTTTATACATAATACATTTTTTTAACAATATATCGACTGAAATGAGAATATGTGTGTGCATGCAAGCAAACCTTATATTTACACATGAGTACTAAGGAACAAGAATGCATTTCAAACAAAAAAAGACCACCAAGAAGGATACAGATTAGCAATGTCATATGGTCCTCTTAATTCAAGGGGCTGAAGAAACAAACAAGCATTGTCACTTTGATCAGAAATTCAGCTCCGCATCTTTTAGGCACCACAGTGCAAGAATGGTCACAAGTTTCTCCATATTTAAGAGCACACGGAAATTCTCCAGACTCTAAATTTGAGATAAGTGAAATACCAGAACACAAGATGAATGTTACATACTATTCAAATACTTCATTTTATGGGAATACAAGACAATGTTGTGGAAAGTCTTGCAGGACGATATTATCAGATAATTGATCTCACCTTTTCTGCCCCACTGGATACAATAACATTCTGTTAAAGTGGAAGACAATCAAGTATTAAAGCATCGTCAAAAATATGAAATAAATATAAAAGTTCCATGAACCTGCAGTAATAATTACCTTTCCCTTGCTTGTCTCCATAAGGCTGTGTGCATTTGAGATGGTGTATCTTCTCATGGTGGAATCTTTAATAGCTGCCACATAACTGATCTCAAAGAACACTCCTCTTTCAATTGCCTAAGAAAATACATTTTAATTTTGGTGGGCAAAACAAATTCAGCATTCCCCCAAAATAATTTTAAGCCATAAGAGAGGACTGAAAAAAAACCTCTCATGAATGTTGTACTCCCTCTCACACCCACCCCACACACACACACACACTTAACCAATGCATTGTCTCCACACTGCTCTAATGTGGGTATCACTTTAAATGTTAAATGTATTGATTCATGAATGAACATGGTCATAGTTTTACTTACACCATTTACTGGAGGCCGTTTGAAAAAAAAAGGTTGCTTTTCTGTCACAGCAATACAGATGATGTCAACATCATAGGTCATGCAGGCTGCCTGTAGAAAAATGTTGAGACAGATATGTGGGTCAAGGTAATCTCACAGATAAAATGACATGTTCCATGAAGTGAAACACCCAAACTTGAGGAGCAAAGCTTAAGCTTACGTGAAACAACTTCTCCGTTTTTGGGAACACGGCAACTATGTCATAGGACTTCACCTCATTGGTTGTCCTCTGGAAAAAAAGTAATACAGATGAGTAAATACTAGAATTAACTTTTCAACAAACAAACTGCATTTAAACTACATTTCACTTACAAAGTGAGATGCTTCAGAAACTATCACAGTCAGCCGGTTCAGCACTTTAATTGGCCGGGATTTACCCTAAATAACAAAGAGACATAAGATATTTTAAGGTATGGCTTTAAACTGTTAAATGTATTACACCTGCAAAGAGGATGATATACCATTACCTGCACGATGGGGAATTGGTCGAACAGTTCAGAAATACATTTTGGTTTTCCAATTTCCTGTAATCATAAAAAAATGTAATGAACTGTGATTACAAATCTATCACGGAAATGTAGCATATGTGCACAAGGGCATAAAGCGACCCACCCTTGTCCCTGCAACTTTCTGGCCCGATAAACCAGCTAATACATTAAATCAATTTAATGTCCTTGCGTCTAAATGTTATAAAGTAGTCTCCTTAACAGGAGCGTAGACTTCCAACCAAACCTACTGAGACATACCTGTTTCTTCTGTTGAAAGTCAACAACGTGATTGATAGCAACTGCGGAATATCCAACTAAAACACAAATAAGTCAAGGTGTCATACAATGTATGAAGACTCATATATTAATATTATATTGTACTGTATATTCATTATTAAATATACGTTGGGCTGCTTTTTTGTCACAGCAGCATTTCATCAACAAACTGCAGCCTGTTAAGAAGTAAACAGGAGAACCGGTGTTTTAAGAGGCTAACTAGAATGAAACAGGCATAGGATGAAATATTATGACTACTTCACGATTATCTTTTTATTTAACTGAAGCTTGTAAAGTATATTTAACTGAGCTTTCTCTAGCAAGCAATCGTATTGCTAGCAACTGGCATGCAAGGAACGAGTATGTAGTAGAAGAGCTGACCATTAATCGACATTTGTTTTCTTTTATTTCTGATGTTCTGATACGTGGGGTATAACTACACGTAATGATAGCGATACTCACGGTGGGCAGCGGTTTCAATAATGTTCTGAAGTCTTTTCTTATCTGCAGTGTAGCTGATGTTTAAATCTATGAACACAGCCATGTTGGCCCATGTGGTTGCCACTAGACTACAATGTACCAGGGGAATTGTAGTCAAATTGTCTAAACGAGTTTCCGGTTCCATGAGCCATTGCGGAATCGCAAGGAAGCTCCCGATTGGTCAAGTTTAAAAATAAGACCGCGACAGTTTGCGCTGAAAAAGGGAGATATTTCTGTGGGATCAATGTTTTGGGAAAAACAAATTGTCTTCTGTCACGTAAGTTAGCCGCTTAATAACAGTATTTTGGTTTTTACATTTAGGTTGAATAGTAAATTAGCTAAATGCTGGAAATGTATAGCTATCTAACCATACTTTGTACGAATACATAGCTAGCTAGTTAGCTGCTCAACGAACAACACAGGATTTGCTAGCTGCTCTAAACGTTAACGTTGGATAACGTTAGCTTAGCTTGCTGTTGACATGTCGATGTTTTTCTCTGAATAACGTTAAGCGCACAGCAGTCTAACCGTTCCATTTTATCTTATTGGCTACTGTAACACATTACACAGTATATATTTTTGACTTTTTTTCTCACTGGTTGACGACACGCATATGTGGATGAAACATCGCCATACATTGTAGCATTAACGCTGGCTAGCACTAGCTAAACTAACTCGGTGATTTTACCAGTTGGGATTATCTCGCCTGTTACAGTAACGTTAACTAGTTATACAAATAACGAGTCTCATTTGCTGGCTAATAAATCTAACGTTAACGTTGCCGATTTGTTTCACAGTAAGTTAACTCACTGAGACGAAAATGGTGTGAAATGAACACCTGCCACCAGCCAAATGCTGGTAAAATGTTGATTGTGTCTAGTGAGACTTTCTACTAACCATCATCAGGTAACCAACCAGGTAGTGTTATGTGGCTGGTAAAATGTTGAAAATGGCTGGTGAGTAACGTTAAAATCCACAAGCCACTCTGGCCAGTGGGTGGAAACGTTTATCCATCAGTGGTCTTGACTCTTGTTGCGATCACGTGTGATGTTGTCACCTTAACGTTATGTGGAAAAGCTGTTTTCTGTCTTCTCAGGATGATGGATTCTTGCTTTAATGGCAAAATGGAGAGAATAGAGCCCGTAACTGTAGATGATTTGAAGAAAGATTTATTTGCAGAATTCTCTGCCATACCCTCTGCTTCGGCACAGGTAAGGTGCTTTGTAATAATTCTAGATGGTACGAAATTGGCGATGGCTAACGTTATTTGTCGAGCGTTGATACAATTTGTTGCTTTATGATTAGTCATTCAATTGCCAATTCGTTATCTATTGTCAACTTGAATCCATGCCGAGGTTGCAGGCGCACCATTGGTCATGTGACGCACCTCGACACTACCATTCTAAATTAGTGCCCATTATAAGAGTGCTGGAGTGCACACTAAATGCAGATAATATTTAGCATCATGCAATGTAAGTCTTAAGTTGTTGAATCCCAATGGAAATGCCATTTTGCCTTGGAATATCTAGTTCAGGAAATATTCAGTCTTGCCAAAGTATGCTCAATTCTTGGCCTAAGGCCCCGGGCCTTGCGTAATACCGGTATGCTAAATTTATAGTGACAGGTTGACTTGAGGCCATTATTAAATGTATGTGGTTTTAGTAGTACTAGTACTCCTGTGCATGATAAACAACATTGTTTTGTCATGTCACAAATGCTGAAGCTTGCAAATTATCATTATAGGGTTCATCTGTAGTGGAGAAGGAGCATTTACAGGTGTACCTCCGGATAAGACCGTTTTCATCCGCTGAGAATGATAACGGCGAATCACAGGTAACTACCAGTATTTCTACTGTTCTAGATGTTCACAATTTACACGGCCTTTTTGCAAACGTGCAATTTTAAGACTTCTAAAGCAGTGTTTTCTTTGGAATGATAATTATGTAAATGGAGACAAACGCTTATATTTAGGGGCGTTTGAGTCATGGTTACTATTGTGTACTCTGGAATAGGGGTGTGGAATTATGTTCCTGGACCAGTACTGTTCCCTGCTAAAGGTTGCATGGGCTGCAATCAGAATTTAACCGTAGCATACCTGCATATAGTGACCCAGAGCTTTGAAGAAACCTAAATATTCAAGAATACAGTAAGGGATGGAAATCATTATTTTAAAAAATTGAGTTATCTTTACATTAAGCCATGTATGTAAACCAAAGAATGCATTGATTAATGTTATGTTAATTAATTGATTACTACAACCTCTTGGCTAGACTCAATGTTCCCAGTTAAGGCTCTGGAAAACACAGATAAGCGATTAGGCCAATAGTGAAATGCCATTAAAACACTGGAATTGGAACTAATGCAATGTCTTGTTTCTGGGTTTCTTCTGTAAATGATTCTTAAGGTAGTCTAGCTGAGTAAATCTCCCAGTCGAGATCTTGTCCAATCAGACGGCTGACGGAAGGTGGGATGCATTGGTAGTGCCAGAAATACCGGCCAGGCTTTTCCTCAGAACTGTGTTACTTATTAGTCTTCTTTCTCTCCCATGCAAATTTAGGAGTGCGTCGCAATTGAGCCCCCAGACGTTGTTTTGCTCAAGGCTCCAAGGGCGTCTCTGTCAGCTCGGCTCAGTGATAAGTCCGTACTTCAGACGGCTCAGAGATTTCAGTTCTCACGGGTGAGAATGTGTTTTAATGTAGTTTGTACAAATAACTGTACAAGTCACCGCCATATAACAGTGTTTCACCCATTCTGCTCCTCTCTTAGGTTTATGGCCCAGAGGCGACCCAGAAAGACATTTTCGATGGAACGGTGAAATGTCTCGTCAAGGATGTTCTTGAGGGAGGAAACTCTCTGGTGTTCACATATGGCGTTACCAATGCTGGGAAGACCTTCACCTTTCTAGGTCTGATTGTTTTTAAGTGCTGTGCATAACGCCTTTGTCAATGTCCTGATTTAATTATACGTGATCAGAATCCCTCCAGTTTAATATGCATGTTCTTTTCAGGCTCTGAGGCTGATAGTGGGATCCTGCCCAGGTCTTTGGACGTAATCTTCAACAGCATTGACGACCGAATTTATAAGCAGATGAACATCAAGCCTCACCGTTGTCGAGAGTACACAAGACTGACTAAAGACCAGCAAGACGAGGAGATTACAAATAAACGAAACATCATGCGATTGTCAAAAGAGGTACAGTTTAGGAAACTCTTTGCAAGTATCAGTTTGATGTACTGTTGTAAAATTATCATAAAATTCAATAGATTTAATTCAAGTTTATTTCCCTTTCTCAGAGTGATTTTCAGAGAAGCATCACCAGCCAGTTGAGTTCCACTGTCAGGACGACTATACTGGAAGGCAAGAATCAGAGATTAACTTGCTTCTCTTTTTAAATGTGGCACAGGCTGTTCTCTTTAAATATGTAGTCTGCCGTCCTTTAGTTATTTAACCTATGGATAGATTTTTAACCTAATTAAAAAGCGCTTGAGTTGAGTACTACATTGTTATCAAATGCAGTAACTTCTTGTTAAGACAAATGTGCTCATATTTAGGTTATGTATTTCTTTTGGTCTGCTGTAAAGGAGAAATATTTGTCTTGCTAATGGTTATGTCCATGGTGTCTTATTTACAGGCTCTACTATGAGCGAGTTAGATGGACTGACTAGTGCAGATGGTTACAATCTGGATGTGGACAATCACACAAAATACTCTATCTGGGTTTCATTTTGTGAAATCTACAATGAAAATATCCATGACTTGCTTGAACCTACACCAAACGGCTCCCTGAAGAGAAACGTGCTTCGACTGTCACAAGATATAAAGGGAAATTCTTTTGTGAAAGGTGATGTTTTCAGAAATGCTTCCCGTCCGTATCAGAACATGTCAAATACAGCGAACCTGAATGACTGCCGAAACGCGTTGTTCATCTCTCGTTTGTTTGTGCTTCTTTTTTAATTTTAACAAATTAAAATAATATATTTATAATAAGGTTGTTCCTGTGTTGAGTGTGCGGTTTACACTGAACCATCAATTATTGGATAAAGCTGTGTGCCACTTCTTTTTTGGACGTACTTGCTGCAACCTGCACCTCTATTGAAGAAACGCGTGTGTATTGAGCTATTTTTCTGTTAAGTAACTATGGGTCTGACTTTTCAATTTTGTTATTTCAAAGCGTTAATTGTGAAATTTCAAGCGTGCTTTTTATGATTTCCTTTAGATCTGAAGTGGGTTCAAGTGAACGATGCGCATGAAGCCTACAAAGTGGTTAAAGTAGGAAAGAAAAACCAAAGCTTCTCCTGTACAAAGCTCAACAACTTTTCAAGCAGAAGGTACGTTGTGTGTGTGTATCATTTATTTCCATTCCTTTTTATTTAATGTAAAACTTTAAATAAATAGGAAGTGACTTGCACGAAGATATTTCTATCTTAAATAATTGTATGCATTTCATTAATAAACGGTTGTTGTTTTTTTTTCAGTCATAGCATCTTTTCCATTCGGGTCCTACGGATTGAAGATGTCGGCATACCCCGCGTCCACACAATCAGCGAGTAAGTGTGGTCCCTTCGTTGCTTCTCTCCCTGCGACGGTTTGATGTTAATGATACGTTTTCTCTGTATGTACAGGCTATCGCTGTGTGATCTAGCTGGGTCGGAGAGATGCGCAAAGACACAGAACCGAGGGGACCGCTTAAAAGAAGCTGGAAACATCAATACCTCACTGCTAATTCTTGGGAAATGCCTCAATTCATTGAGACACAACCAACAATCCAAGTTAGTGCTGGTTTTATGTTACCAGTGCAGAATTATTTATTGATGTAGCTATTAATAATGTGTTCAATGGTCACCAAGCTGCAGTCTACATATTTTGCAGTCTACATCACGGTGATTCAGGTTTTATACTTGCCATTATTACCAGGTTATGAAATTAACTGGCCAGAGCGGCTTGTGGATTCTAAAAATCATCACATTTTACCAGTCACATTACCTTTTACAATAAAAAAAACTACCTGGTTTTTTACCTGCCAAAGTGGCTGCTAGTGTAGAAACTCTTACCAACCACAATCAAACTTTTACCACCATTAATTTAATATCCTGACTCTGAACCTCCATTCCATTCATCTGAACTTATGGGTTATTTTTTAGATTTGTTTGCCTGGGACTTTTAGCATTCATTTGCGAGTAGTTGATGCCATAATGGCTGTGCGGGTTAATATGGTTTCAGGCTGCAGCAGCACGTGCCCTTCCGAGAGAGCAAGCTGACTCACTACCTGCAGGGCTTCTTCTGTGGTCGAGGAAAAGCTTGCATGATCGTCAACATCAACCAGTGCGCCTCCATGTACGACGAGACCCTGAACGTGCTCAAATTCTCCGCTGTCGCTCAGAAGGTGAGTGCCAACCTGTGGGAAGACCCGCGAGCGCCTGCCGGAACGGGCGAAGCAGTCAAGGCCGTTCTTTACCTTCAACCGTGCAGGTGGTGGTTCTCAACACAAAGCCGGTTCTCGTCGTCCCCAAGAAGTCCAGTCGAGACGTGTCCTTTATCATCAACAACGCGGATCGCAAGAACCTGTGGGTGAGACGCAAGAGCTCACTGGTGGGGTGGGAGACGAGCCTGGAGGACGTGCAGGAAAAGGACGACGATGATGACGACGACGACGATGATGATGAGGAAGATGAGGAGGCCGAGGAAGATGAGGAGGCCGAGGAAGGAGATGAGGACAGTTGTGTTGAGAGCAGCGTCATGGAGCAGACCGTTCAGGAAGCAGACGAAGCAGATGAAGAGGACATTGAAATCGATAAGGATTCTTATGAGGTAGGGGATTGCAAAGGTTGCCCTCAGGAAATCTATTTTCATTTACTATTTTCTGGATTTGGAATTGGTTGTTCATTTTGTCATTTGTAGAATTGTTCAAGTGGCATACTTCATCTTCAGTTCTTTCAGCCTATTGTGTTGGTAGTAAATTGGCATATTACATATGTTTATTTATTATTATTATTGTATTGGATAATCAGTATTTCCTTCCTCCTTTCTTTCAGAACCAGCTTTTACTGATAGAGGAGCTGAAGAGGAAACTACGTGCTGAAGAAAATGAGAAATTGACCATGGAGTCTCGCATTCGTGACGAGGTCACCAAGGAGTTCATGCAGCTGTTCTCACAAATGGAAGACGATTATAGGTGAAGCCACGGGTGTCGTTTGCATTGACGTCCAATGAAATCGGTGTGCTTAACATTGACCGGTGTATACTGAACTTGTTTTATGTCTTTCAGTGAACGTCTCACCAAAGAGAAAGAGATAATTGAGGAGAGAGCAGAAAGACGTTTGGAAATACTAAAGAATTTAGTGAGCAAAAATTCTGCTGATGAACTTCCCATGAGAAACTTTACAGAACAGACTAAGGTACAGTTCTACAATGATTAACAAATGGCAACGAGCCATTCGGCCCATTTGACAGTACGAATCCTGAGATTTTTGTCGACTAACTTAAGAAATGCTTTCCTCTACCCTCCGGTTCTGTTAAGAGTTTGAAATGGATTGTGTGATCCACCTTATTAATACCATAAGATCTTCAATACTTCCTTCAAATCCCCTCAAGTCTTCCTATACTGAGATTAAAAAAAGACATGTAGTCTCAAGCGTCTCTAAATGATAAATTTGATGATCGTCACTTGCAGTACTTTAGATTTTTTGCCTGCTTGACACACTTTTGGAACTTATGTTCTAGATCTTGAAAAGCTGGCGCCCCCGGTCAGTAATCCCTTATGTTGTTTTAGTCCACAGTATTTTGCCTGTTCTCGATAAACCAAACATTACAGACAACAGCCAACCTACACAATGTAGTACACGGCACTGTCCGTATTCTTATAACCGTTATATATTCACCCGGTGGAACTCACCAGAATTGGGCAAATAACTTCACTTCAGCTGCCAAAAATTAAAAAAGGAATTTGTAGGATCAAAGAGTGCCACTTGAATGCATAATACACTGCACCTCAAAATGAAAAGCGAAGGAAATGATGGAGATTTATTTATTTATTTTTAATCAAAGGTGTTGCTATTGATGAACTTTTTATTTTTCATTTTATTTTTTTAGAATCAAGGTGACTTTGACGGGATGATTGATTCAATGCAAGGTGATCTGGAGAGGATAAGGAAAGACGCGCAGGCTGCACAGACGTGTCTGGTCGGTTTGCCTGATTCCCACAACACCGTCGCCAACCTCGAGAAGCGGGTCGCTGAACTCTCCGAGGAGCTCCTCAAAACCCAACAACTCGCTCTCAAATCCAAGGGTACGTTTAAGGCCCTCTCTCCACCTGTGAATAGATGCCAAGCGGTGATACTGTTTGAAAGGATCTCAATCTTGACCCTCTCTTTTTCTGTTACAGAAGTGGATACCATGTGCAGTCAAACGCAGCAATTAAATGAACAACTTGATGAAGCAAAAAAGGTAAGGGCTTGTGCTAGTATCTACTCTTTGCATGCTTTCTAAAGGGCTTGTGCTAGTATCTACTCTCTGCATGCTTTAAGGGCTTGTGCTAGTATATACTCTTTGCATGCTTTCTAAAGGGCTTGTGCTAGTATATATTCTCTTTGCATGCATGCTTTCTAAAGGGCTTGTGCTAGTATATATTCTCTTTGCATGCTTTCTAAAGGGCTTGTGCTAGTATATATTCTCTTTGCATGCATGCTTTCTAAAGGGCTTGTGCTAGTATATACTCTCTTTGCATGCTTTCTAAAGGGCTTGTGCTAGTATATACACTCTTTGCATGCTTTCTAAAGGGCTTGTGCTAGTATATACTCTCTTTGCATGCTTTCTAAAGGGCTTGTGCTAGTATATACTTTAAGTTTATTGCATGCTTTAATGGTGCATACTCATTTGCTTTGTCCTTTCTCTCCCGTAGATGTTCGAGTCCCAGACGCGGAAATTCCAAGAACTTATGGAAATCTGTCAAGAAAAGGATGACATGATCTTTAAGTTGCAAACTGCTATGGACCAACATGTTGAAACCACCACAAATGATGTAAGTGTGAAAGTTTCTCACTTTCTTGCAGGGGGAAAAAAAACTCCTGACTGCTTTAAGAAACCGGTGAGCTAGTGACCGAAACATGGCTTATTTTTGAGTTGATCAGGGTTGTAATATGTTGGTAATTAATGGCACTGAGGGTATAGCATTAATGTTACAGGTAATGAATAGCATTAAGGTGTATTATATTGGCAAGGAAAGCTTTCAAATCAGTTGTAATGGATATTTTTTGAACTAATAAAATCTGTGAAACGGTATTCTTTCCCCTCAGTTGATTCATCCATGACCACAGATATGATGTTAGTCTTTTTAATCAGTTCTTTAGCTTTGACTTTATACAGAGCAGTTGTCTGGGGCACATACTTCTGTCAAAGCGGTCTAGCTGGCAGAATTGCTCTGCCTTTTATTACGTTGAATTGCAAGTAAAAATTCCACAATGGAGGCAAACTGGTGTCCTATAATCTAATTATGACCGTTATTAGTATTGTGCTAAATTCACGGCTGACATTGTTGGACCTGCTTCCATTTACTAGAATATTAAATGTCCAATACACTGTAACCTTGTAGCCTTGATTACATCTTTGGAATCTTAATATTAATTCATTTTAGTTAATATTAATATTTTTTGTTGACAGAGGGCCCTGATTGATGCTATCAAGGAAGAAATCCTCAACTTGAGGGAGAATTGCAAGTGTTCAAACAGCAGCAGCTCTCATGCAGAGAGCCGAAAACGCTCGCTTGACCTCCAGGAGGATATCGGCAGGCAGCCACCCTCCAAAAAAGGTACAGGTTCTACGCAAAGCGGTGGAAAATGTCTCCCTCAGTTTGTGGGAACAAGACCAGGGCCGAGAGATGCTGCTCAGAAAGGACGTAATTATATCCGTTTGAAAAAAAGGCTGTCGTTTATGCGGAAATGGCATTCATAATTGCGCTTTCGTATGTGTTTTGGGGGAGGGGGGGGGGGGAATATTTGTATTAAATGTATTTTATTATTATTTATTTAGAATTTTTATTATGAATGTTTTTGTGTGTCTTGAATAAAGAAATTGCTTTCTTTGTTTTGCTGTGTTTGCTTTGCACATAGATGCATAATTCTAAGCAGTTCCCATACACATTATAGCAGTGCGGGTTTGGTTTTGCTCTCTGCTTGTGTAAACGCACATTTTACATATTCATAAGTGTTGTCAGCAGATAGTGAAAATGAAAGGGACAAATTACCACTTGAGCTATTTGAAGTGGAAACGCAGAGCCGTGCTCTTTGAATCTAATGCAGTTTAATCCTTCCGGCTTATACAACTACTGAGAACTGAAATACATCATTGGAATAAAGGTCTCGAGTGTTTCTGCAACAAACCATTTGTTAAATACTATAAAACGCTACAATAAATCATATTACATAAACAGGAATGTTCAACATACTGAAAGAACTACAGGGAATACAATTCTAGCTGTTCAATAAGACTTTTTATAAGGTTTTTTTTATCTTTAGAACTCTGTTTAGAATGTTTAAGTATAGACATTACAAGTGAAGAGGCACACTGTTACAGGTAGATTGCTGTAAGGGAGGATTGTATGCTGGCTTTCATTTATAATTTAGATTGCCTTATTAGTTCAGAGGGAACTAAGAATGCATATATTTAAAAATCTGACCAAAAGCTTTTAGGTTTTCTGAAGGCTATGTTTTTTGATTTCCCACTAGCATAATAAATGTGAGTGCAGGCACACAATAACTTTATTTATATAGCACCTTTAAAAACACAGTTTAAAGTGCTTTGACAGTCAAAATAAAAGCAGAATACTCAGGTCATGAATTTAAAAGGCAATGAAACTTAGTTTCAGTAAAGTACACAACCGAGCTTAAGACCTAACAAAATTTATGAGGGCAACCTTTACAGAAGAATGTTAATACTTTTTGTTTGGTCTCAACATCCGTGTTTCAATGTTCGATTATTGTATACAGAGATGGCTCCTCATTCATGACTCTTCTCTTCCAAGGAACACAAGAGGACTTCTCTACCATGGAGAATGAGAACAAATACCAGGAAGAATGTAATAAAAAGGAATTGGACGTTATGGCGATCAACCAAAATCATGAAGCACTGCAGCAACAACTAGAATCTGCGAGGAGAGATTTTCATAATGACATTAAGCTGAAGGATGAACAACTGGAAGAACTCAAGCAGGAATCCATTTCCTTGGAGAGAAAAGTCAGCAAGTTAGTTGATGATCTGGAGAAACAGACGTGCGTTTCTGAAGCTGCCGCGTTGTCCTTGGAGACGGAAAGAAAGGAGAACGCTGAGCTTGTTGAGGAAAAAGAGATGCTGGCCACTCGGGCGAGTGTCCTCCAGCAAGACTGTGAGAAGATGGCCAGAAGGATCACCGAAATGGAGAGTGAAGTCCTCGAGCAGAACGTGATGACTGAGACCCTCTCTGAAGAGTTAAAATCTGCTAAATCTCTCCTGATGAAGCACAACAACGACTCCAGGGAGAAGAGCAAGCTGGTGGAATCCTTGACACAGGATGCTGCACAGCTCAGGCAGGAACTGGAAAAATGCAAAGCCGTGTTGGTGAAAAGGGATGGCAGCCATTTTCACCAGACGATGGATGCCCTGCACAAGGAGTGCGAGAACGTGGTGAAGGAGTCCTCTCAGAAAAGCCAGCAGATTTGCGACCTGCAGCAAGAGGTCAGCCGCTGCAGGCAGCAGGCCGCGGAGCGCCAGGAGCTCTCCGAGCAGCTGGAGCGGGAGCTGGGCGACTTAAGGGAGAAAACGACCTCTGACCTGGAGCGTGTCCAAACCGAAGGGCGGGCTGCCGAAGAGCTGAAAGGACGTTGCTCTGAACTCAAGGCTGAGGCCGCGAGCCTCCGCGAGGACGTCGCCTCCATGCAGGCCTCTGCTCAGGCTCAGACGCAGGCTTCAGAAGCCACTTCCACTGCGGCGGCCGAACTGGAGAAACAGCTGGCAGCGAAGGATGGCATAGTGGAGGCCCTGCAGAAGAGCTTGGAGGAAACTCGGAGCAAGCTTGAAGACGTCAAGTCTGCGTCTCTACAGGAAGCCAGGAGGGAGGCGGCAGAACGACGGCGAGAGCTCCTCAAAACCGCCGAAGAGGCCATCTCGCTGAAGGACGCTGAGCTGGAGAAGAAGGCAAAAGAGCTCTTGGGGCAAGTTGTCTTTGCAGTCTCAACAGGGGTAGTTATCAACCCCTCATGTAGGAAACTTTATTTGTCGCTCTACCGTTCTTTTTTTTTGTATGCTCAACTATGTGCCTTTTCTTCCCTGACAGGTTAAAGGAAGAATTGACCAGTAGCTCAGATAAAATCGGGACGTTAAGTCTTCATTTGCAGAGAAAAGACGAAGATGCTTCCGACATGAAGGAGAAGCTGGCGGATTCTAAAAGACAAATACAACAAGTTCAAAAAGAGGTCGGTGGCCTTCGTCTACTTGTACTTGTTTTAAAGAAATGACTTGTACTTATTATGACAGATCCTCCTGTGCACATGTATGCAAGTCCCCTGAGAAAATGTCAAGGTACTTTACTTCCTATCACCATTCAGATCTCCTGCATGCGTGAAGAGGGAAAATCGCTTAGGCAGAAACTCAATGACTCTGAGAGGCTGAGAAATCAAATGCTGAGTGACCTGCATAGTAAAGACCAGCATGTTCAACAGTTAAAGAATGTAAGTGCTTCACCTTGTCATCTTGCCTTTTCACTGCTGTAACATCCTGTGCTGTTCACTCACTCTGTGACTGTTTCTTTCATTCAGGAGCAGGCCAGCAATGCCAAGGCTAATGAAAATCTCCAACGTTACCAGAAGGCTTGCACTGGTACTGTTCTGCAATATACGCTATGAATTGATCTGCAGAGTGATCGGTTCTCCCCTGTTCCAACCAATGAGTGCACTTTTAATAAAGATGAACACTTTTAGTAGGCTGGCTTTGTATTTTTGATGTATGCTTTTTTTTTTGTTTATTTGTAGATCTTCAGGCCAAAGAACAGGTTATTGAAGGTATGCGTCTTGCACTGATGGAGCAAGAAGAAACTCAGGCAAAACAAGACCAAGTTCTTGAGGCCAAACTGGATGAGATTGAATCTCTCAACGAAGGTTTGTTTGAATGTCTGACTGAAGAATTTTTCCGGAATACCACCTCCAACCGGCAGGTTTCTATGTTGTATTTTTATTATTAATGTGTGTACTGTATATACGACAGCATTAGTGTTGTTATTGTTTTTCAGAAATTAAGACGTTGAAAGAACGGTTCTTCCAGAATGATGAAGGTTGCAGACGGGATCCGGTTCTGGAAGGATGTCATTCTAGTGAGTGTAAACATACAAAAGAGGAAATTGAAAAAGCAGAAGAGAACCTGAAGGTAAGAAATGTGTGCTATGGGCTCCGTTAATCCTAGCTGCCAGTTCTACTGCTTCTGGACCATGTCCAGTGACGGTCAGTTGAAACTGTAAACCCAGTAAAGGGCTAAAGGCATGCAGGACAGCCGGGCAAGCTAAGCGGCTAAATCAACCAGCCGCTTATGTAGCGTGCTATGCATTTACGCAATAAGACATAGTGCTAGTTGGCTACCGTACACGTTGCCTAAAGTTAACCTCCGATTTTGTGCAAGCCGTTTGCAAGTTTTTAACCTAGATGCTGACCGTTAATAAATTAGTGTAGGTAGTAACTGTCTTCATTCAGATATTATGCTCAATGTTATTTCTCCAGCCCTGCATGCCGTTAACTTTGACAGGCGTTTAAGAGGGTATTTCTTTTTAATGCAGCTCTCTAATGACAAGTATCAAAGTGATAAGAAGAAGTGGCTGGAAGAGAAGTTGCTCCTAATACAGCAGGTGAAAGAGGCAGAGGAGAGGAGGAACCAGGATATGAAGAAGTTTTCTGAAGACCGCACGCGACGTACCAAACTGCAAGCAGAAGTGGTAACGCTCCACAGCTATTTTGTCATGTATTGAGTTGTAGCTCATCAGATTTAATTTATGAAGTACAAATGTATTCCTTAGTTGTGTTCTCTGATATTGACTGTGCTGTGTGCTTGCGCGCAAATACAAATAAATAAAACAATGAGCTTGAGCACATTGTAATGAACAGGGTATACTGATGTTTCAACATCTCTATCCCCTTTTCCCCCAAGCAAGTTTGAGGGCCGGTTCGGAGCCGATGCCTAATCTCGAACCAGTTCTTCGCGTCTCGACAGCAAAAGAACGGGCTCTCGGCCAGGAAAATTGTTTCCAGTGCGGTACCAAAACTTGGTCTAGAACCTAGAACCACTTACGTCAGGGACTGGGGGCGGGATTATCGTGACCAACCAAGACCAACTAAAACTTTGTGATCGCCATAAAAAAAAAAAAAAAAAAAAAAAACCAGCTTCCGCATAGACGTGAAATCAAAACCAGTCGTGTAGGCTCGCAAAGCCAGGAGCAACACTAGAGATGCGATGTAGTCCGCCATTGTTGCTGTGCTTGAAGTTGGCACTAGCGTTGCTGGGAAAGCGGAGACGTATACAGACACATACAGTGACGTAATGACGTGGCTCTCTAGCCTGTGGAAAAGCAAACCGGTTCTTACAAGGTTTGCAAGTTGAACCAACAGCGAACCGGCACTAGCACCAGAACCAGAACTAGGTTTGAGTTGGTGGGAAGGGGGTTTATGATACCTTTCTCCCAGTCAAAAGAAGAAAAATCATAATTTTCACTTTGTACATTGCCGATTTTCTGTTCAATGTCCTGATCAAGGGAGAAACGATAGCATGTTTTCTGTAGCAAGTTGAAACATTTCCAGAACCTGACCCACTGGCCCATAAAGCTATCTTGTTCACTTTACTTGTTATGTCTATCAGGTTTAGCAAAATATTGGTGAAAAAAAAACTAATCCAGAGTGCTAGCAGACAGTCTGTGTTTGTCTGTTTATTTATTTATTTATTTATTTATTTGCAATGGGTGTTTCACAGGAGTCTCTATCAAAGCAGCTTTCTGAGAAAGATGATGACCTTGTGACGTGGAGAAAAGAGAGAGACTCTCTGGTTGCAGCTCTAGAAATTCAAATGCGGAAACTTGCAGCAAGCAATCTGGAGAAAGACCAACAATTGAAGGAACTCCAGAGCAATTCTAATTCTGTGCCACAAGAGGTCAGTATAGCCTATGAGTTTAAAATGCTAATTGTTGCACGTGTGAGTGCTCCAGTACAAAACGTAAAAGGAGAAGTTCGGTATTTAGCATGTTAAGCCTTGTTAAAAGGTTATTTACGATCATATAAGGGTCCATATCAACATTTTGACAAACTGCAGTCTTGAGATATATTGTTTATTGCTCATGTCAGAGCTAACTTACACAATGGATCTGGACATGCATAATAGAAAATTATTCGAAAAACACCATAAACTCTCGTTTTCAAAGACGGGAAACTCACAGAGTGGTCCCTGGTGTCCGTTGATGTTCTGACACAAAAATTGTCGCAAAGTATGCTTCATATCGGATTTTATTTATCATTTTATTAAATCCATTGACTTGTTAGACACCAACGTAGGTTTAGATATACATCCGCAGCCGGAAACTGGAAATACTTCTTAATTGTTTTGGAATGTTTGTAGTTTTCCGTTGCTCACTAGCGGTCTTGTGCGCTCGCAGTGAAGGAATCAGTCGCATAAATGTACACTAATTTAGCAAAATGGATACTTTTGAAGAGTAACTAACGATGAAAGATGAGCCGCAAAGCAAACCCCGACCTGGTGACCCGGAAGCAGCTCTTCTTCTTCTACGGTAGAATTCAAACTCAGCCAAGACCTCCCAAAATTTCAAGCAGAACTTTACGCGTGGCTGTATGGCGACTGAAAATAGTTCTATAAATCTTTAAACGGTAAATATATCTTAAGACTGCAAAGTTTGTCAAAATGTTGATATGGACCGTTGTATATGATCGTAAATAACCTTTTAACAGGGCTTATAATGCTAAATACCGAACTTCTCCTTTAATAACTGATACCATGGGCAGAACTGAGGAGGCAGTATAGTGGTTGGAAGTGAACAGAACACTTGCCACACTTTTTAAATGAAATTAAATGATGTGTTCATGTTAATAATGAATGTATACTTATTTTTTACCTTCAACCATTTCCCCCAACCAAATGACCTTTCTCATTTGCATTTAATGTTTTTTAACTTACTATGGATTTGTGTTTAATTTTAATAATGTTTTTAATTAGTTGACATTTCAAAAATATTCTTTCAGAATATAAAGGAAAATGTTGCTGACATGCAGTGCATTTTGTCAAAGAAGGAATCAGAAATTTTGGAGTTGAGGAAACAACTGAAAGCCTTATCAGACACCGTCAATACACGTCCTCAAAATAACAGATTATCAACCCTGGTGAGGTTTTTTTTTTTTTTTTCTCACACAAGAAAACAACATCTTCTTTCATGATTCATACTAAATTACAGAGTACTGCCTCACATACAGTATTCTGTCTTGAAAGAAAAGATGAGAATCATTACCATGATATAAATGTCGCCAGACTTATTTTTATTTCTGTGTTATACAGACGGAAGACGGTGAAAGTGGAACTGATATAGACGAGGTTCCGTTTAAGAAACCACAAGATATCAGTGCTAAAGCGAAAAGTGATTGCAGCTTGCGGAGCTCTGAAGAAAATGAGGTAAGCGGTCAAATGAATCATTGACCTGGTTAAAGAGCGTTGGCCAGTGAAGGCTTGGCTTTGGAGGTTTCTCTCCTGTAGCATGAGACTGTGTGTAATACCACGCTGCTCCTGCAGGTGTCAGTGCTGGACTCCTCTGACCTCTCCACGGAGAACGGGAGACCCAGCCGCTTCCCCAAGCCCGAGGTGGAGATCCAGTTCACTCCACTCCAGCCCAACAAGGTGAGCGTGAGGCAGCAGGGCGGGGACTCCGCCGTGACCTTCAAAATCACCCGGAGCGGGAGGAAGAGGAAGAGCACTGAGATGGAGAAGGTACGACCCGCTCCCGCCAGGCAAAATAACATTACGTCATTGTCAAGTGTTTAAATCCACAAGTGTGTTTAAGCAAAAGCAAGACAACAAAAAATTGTACACATTGTGTTTTCAGTTAAAAAGTAACAGAAATGCCAAATCCTGAAATACTTGGAAAATGTGTTTATTTTTCCAATGGCTAGATTATTTACTAAAAGTAAAGAATGAGTACAAAGTGAAATGTCAACTTAAATTGGTATATCTGACAGCCGCCTAATGGAATTTTATCCCAGAATCACACGCAGAAATGACAAAGGCATAATTGCTTGTATGTCTACCTTTCTTTAACCTGTTCCTCTCCTTTGAAGGGAGATATGCTTTCAAGCTGCTGGAAAAATAAGGCTAAAATGAAAGCAGCTCACAGACACACTGCCCAGGTATTCCCTGCTTAGAGTCAATCTTCTCCATCCTCCATCAAATGGTCCCACCATTCCCCTCCAATCATCTGTCCCACTTCTTCAGCAAATGGAGCTCTTTACCGCTTTAACCGCTTATCCAATGAGCCTTTCCCAACAAGAGCCGTGAAGCTCGCCGTCTCTCCTTGTGTTGTATTTCCAGAGGTCGGAGACATTATTTTGACAGGAAACCCCTCCAAGAACATAACATGTTGTTTATCTAATGCCTCTGTGATCAGTGTGCTGGCACTCCGGAGCCTCTGGGATCTGTGGATTCTGTTGCACTCACTTAGAATCAGAGTGAACTTAGAGTGAATGTTGGGCTAAACTTGTGCTTTCCTCATTAATTATTCTTTTTTTTAAGTAGTCCAGTGGAAGCAGGACATTTATATCTGCGCTTTGAAATTGTCCCAAAGATTTGTCCTGGATTCTTCAAGGCCAAAAAGATGTTGAAATGAGAGATGGCTTACATACTGCATTTGAGGAGAAACCCTCAGAATCGTGCAGTAAGATATAAATAGTTAATCAGAGAGAAATCCCAGATGAATGGCTGAAGATTGAGCTACGCTCCTAGCCTTGGACGTTCAGGGTCGTTATCTGCTTTCACCCCAGCGGATCAGTGATCTCGAGTAGATGCAAGTTCTATTTAGCTCATTGGCAATGGTGACCTTAAAGTCCTTCTGCCGTCTTGTGACATCAGTACATTTGTACGGTCACTTTTCAGCTTCCCACATCAGGCTGATTCCTGATATGCACATAAGCAGCATAATAATCATTTTTCTCTTTTTGTGGAATTTCACTTCTGTGGAATACCTTTTTTTAAAAAAATGTAATAACTACATTGCCTGGCCAACAAAAAAAGTCGCACACTCTAATATTTTGTTGGACCGCCTTTAGCTTTGATTACGGCGCGCATTCGTCGTGGCATTGTTTCGACAACCTTATGCAACGTCACAACATTTATTTCCATCCAGCATACATTTCTAGCAGAGATCTTGTATTGACGACGGGAGAGTCGAACCGCTCCGTAAAGTCTTCTCCAGCACATCCCAAAGACTTTCAATGGGGTTAAGGTCAGGACCGATGAATCTTGGCATTGTCGTCCTGGAATATGCCCATTGATGGGATAACCTGGTCATTCAGTACATTCAGGTACTAAGCTGACTTAATTTTATTGCTGCATACCGTTGGTCAACCCTGACCTGACCAATTGAAGCAACCCCAGATCATAACACTGCCTCCAGAGACTTGTACAGTGGGCACTATGCATGACGGGTGCAACGGCGACTTTTTTTTTGGCCAGGCAGTGTATTATAACTTTTTGCGGCCAATCAGTCATGCTTTTCATATCTCAATCCATGGTTATTTTGCAGTAATTGCAGCATGAAATCCACTTCACAGCTTTGTTGTCATGTAGACTATTCATTCAATCACCCGTGTGTCCTTTCACCCCGGTAGAAATGTTCAAACATAACGGACTGAATTTGAATAGAAGTTGGTCTTGTTCATGGCTTTTCTTCGTGTGTCTGTGACTCAGGATCCGGTGGAGAGTGAAAACAGGAAGAACACCAGATCCAGGACGCCAACGGTGTGTGAAGAGGTGGGCTTCTTCCTGTACCTCTCAAACCTGTCTTTGTGTGTGCTCACGCTCACTCTCGCATTCGCGCGCATGCTCCTACGCATACTGTTATTTATTATCTCAAAAAAAATAAATAACGTTTCAACATGCAAAAATACCAAGTTACTCACACATAACCTGCAAAGCACTATCTGTAAGTAATGAATTAAACAAACTTTTCCAAAGCAATGCTACCAAATCTTTCCTAAATTATTTAATTTAACTTGGCCCTGTTGTTTTTTAAATGTTTTAAAAAAGGGCTGAGCGTCTCTGGTCATTGTGGTTATTTCTGTAGGAAACCCTGAAAAGTGCCAAACTCTCGGTGCTGTATAGGTATGGGGTGTGCCCCGCCAAGCCGTTAACTTGGCGGATGGCATACCTGTCATCCCATTACCCACGTTCACTTAACCTTTGACAAGGCTGCACAAACTTGTGTTCTCAGGGGCAATGGGAGTTGGATTTTGATTTGGACACTTTAGCTGTGTCAGCAGCAGGTGTAGTGAAGGGGAATGGCTGCTTACAGGGCAGCGCTTGGCTTTGCTTACTTCACTCATGCAGAGTATGGCTCGGCAGAAGCCGCCTGAAAAATGTATTCTGTTACCAGGGCGGGAATGTTGAATCGTCACTTTTAAACACTGAAACAACGCTGACGCCTCTCTTCCTGGTTCTGCGATGTGCTCTGGGGTGTTTTTTCGCAGTCTCCAGCCACGCTGGATAAACGCACGGACCGTATGAGGCAGGACCAGTCCCAATTCAGCCTGAAGAGGGGAAAAAAGACCGCCTTTTCCGCCAAAAAAGACGGAACCCTGCAGAAAATTGGAGACTTCATCCAGAGCTCGCCGACGCTACTGGGAAGCAAAGGTGAGCCGAGCTCGGCTGGTGTCTCTGAGTAACTGCGCATGTTGGTGTGACTGCGGAAGGGTCGCTCTTTAAATTGTGCTTCTTCAACACAATTGCCTTAATGGGACATGGAGTCTGAGAAAAAACACAATTTCTTTGTTAAAATAGCACAATATTTGTTTTTCCTCTGCAGCTAAAAAGATAATTGGATTTGTCAGCGCTAAATCCCCGGAGCCAGAGGGCAATACAACTATGAATTGTAAACCGAAGAAGTCAAAAAGAAAGCTCTACAGAACTGAAATTTCCTCTCCACTTGACATACCTTCTCATCCGGTGAGTGTTGACTGACGTGTTTTTTTTATTTTTTTTTATTTTACAAGTCGTTTGCAGGAGACCAAAAGAAAGATTATGGGGACTAAAAAAAGTTTAGGAAATGTATTTGAATGGGATTTCGTGTCCTCATTGTAATCCTGAATCCATTTTGGCAGGTGAATCCACTCTTGCATGTGGTCTAATTTGTAATATCCGTTTACAGATCATTGGTCTGGATCAAGATGAGAAAGAAAGCGATCATCTCATTATAAAGCGACGGCTGAGGACAAGAACAGCGAGGAACTAAGGGTGTCTAGTCATAATGCCAATCAGTACTGCTCTGGTGTAACTTTACAAATGGATTTATTTTGAAGAGGATTCAAGAAATCAAGAAATATACAGACACTTTCAGATTTAAGAGCGCTTTTCAGTCGCTCAGTTTTTCCTTTTTAATTATTTTGTACATATTGTATTTTATTCACGTCCATTTTCATTCCATCTTGTCCATTTTTGCAAAATGCCTTTTGCCTGTGAGTCAGGTCTCACCCTACTATAGTATATACAGTAGTTGATGGATAATGGAAATGTGTAACATTTATCTTAAGTGACTTAAAAAATGCAATAAAATTAATCTAATTGTTTATTTTGAGTATTAGTGATCAGTAGCTGTGCATTCGCTATTTTGAGTATGAGTGATCAGTAGCAGTGCATTCGCTATTTTGAGTATTGGTGATCAGTAGCTGTGCATTCGCTATTTTGAGTATTAGTGATCAGTAGCAGTGCTTTCGCTATTTTGAGTATTAGTGATCAGTAGCAGTGCATTCGCTATTTTGAGTATTAGTGATCAGTAGCAGTGCTTTCGCTATTTTGAGTATTAGTGATCAGTAGCAGTGCATTCGCTATTTTGAGTATTAGTGATCAGTAGCAGTGCATTTGGTTATTGGCAGCACCCCTGAAGTTTGAGTAATGCCGAGACATGACTACTTTAGAATGGGGAGGTAATTTGTACTGAGATGTTACTGTAGGATGTAAATATATACACACAAGTCTCTGAAAACCTGTTGGCTTTACAGTGTATCAGGGCCTGACTTCTGAAGCTGCGCTTGTACGGGGACATTATGCCTCAAGAGGCTGTACGGGTGTATATTACTCAATTTATTCTTTAAAAAAATTACATTTAATCAGATTTTTGTTTGGAGCCATTTCCTATTTCCTAATTATTGTAGGCAAGGGAATTTTCACTGAAAAAACACAAGCTAAAAATGCATAAAATGGTAAATCAAGCTCTCATTTTTTTGTGTTCTTCATGTTCAAAAAGCCTTTGTTTACAAGCTTGATTAACTTTGAGATGGTTGGCTCTTGGGTCAACTGCAGTAATGCATTTCGAGATAATTTCGAGCCAGGGGTAAAATTACTCTACAGGATGGCTTCTGACCCCATCTCAGACAATACCTTTTTTTGCTGGGCGATGTCACACACACACACACACACACACACACACACACATAGACTACAATCAAGTTGACACATAAAACATGAGCAATGATTGAGCCGGTGAGGGGTGTTGCTTGCGATGTTGGATTCTCAAGCAATGGCTTAAAATGATGCATTGGTTTAATCAAGGCATCATTTCAGTGAGAAAACAGCTTACTAAAGCCACGAGCTGCTGTTGCAACAGAATCACTAACCTAAACATGGCTATTTCTAACTGAAAGTACATTTATTGAATAAATGTGCTTTATCAAACATTTAATCCAGTGTTGCTCATTTCTGTAGCCGTGTTAGTCTTAGTTGTCTAATCTACACCATGATGAATAAACGGCGTATATTTTTGTCTCTAAAATGTAAGATTAACTTCAGGAATGCAGTGCAGTGATTACTCCATTCCAATGGTCCCAGTATACATTGCATGTCAAAACACACATACTATATATTACATCGATTCATGTGAAGTAAGCTTAAAGGGCAAGTACACCCTAGATCAGTTTTTTCCCCGCTGTAAACGTGTTTGTATGCCGTTATTTCAACAATTCTGAAATAATATTTTATATCATAAACTGGTAGAAAAGTGTCTTTGGGCTGCTCCTAACGGTCAAGATTTCCTTTCTACTCCCCTCACTGCCCCTGCCCCAATTGTGATGTCAGAGTACCTTTTTGGAGGTACCTCTACGTCACATGCATAATTGTTGTCGCCCATAACGGAAATAGCCGGCATCTGATTGGTTAGACCCACTACCTTACTTTCGTTTTGGCTCCACGTTTTTAAATCGGAACAACGTACTCAATTTATTATTTAAAAAAATTACATTGAATCTGATTTTTGTTTGGAGCCATTTCCTATGACCATGAAGCCTCCGCTCTAGGAAACGCGTGGCTTCCTATATCAGCCTTACTACACGGTTCCTTGGGAGGAAAGCACTTTCACTGCTTGAGAACTAAGAATGAAAGAAGTACTGGCATAAGAACTGATTTTTAAGTTTATAATTGTGAATAAACATGAAATTAATATGCTCATATGTATAGCCTCTGGAAACAAAATATTGTTGTACAAGCTGCTTTGGAGTTAGTTGAAGTGATTTCCTTGTTTTTCTTTAGACCACAAGCCCCTGAATGCCTTGACACCAACCATTATAAAACCAGCAGGTTTTCAACAAATTATCCATGTATCTAAAATATCCTTCATTGCGCACAACAACTGTCTCGTCAATCAAAGGCATACACTAAAACTATAATAATACTGAAAAATACCACAAAGTGTACTATCCGTTTACGCTCAACTTGTGAAAGAACGGGGCATTCCTTCATGGGAAAAACCCTACAGACCACTAAATGTATGTAAATGTTTTGATACATGTTTTTACATTTTGTTGCATACGTTTGTTATATCTGTATGGAAAAGGATATTGGAGGTCCTCTGGTGTGAACAATGAGAACTGCATCACAATGATTGCACAGTCCATTCTCGTTGTCCACGTGGTTGAAACGTTTCCGGCACTGTCTAACGGTTGGGACTGTTGTGTGACCTTGTGAGTGCTTTAGTTCTGGCCCTTGTGGCAAATAGGTTTTGTGCCTACGAAGAACCGTATTAAACTACAAAATGTGGCCTAAGCTTTTCTGATTTAATCATTGAGCAGTCTGCTTCTTCACTTAATGTCCTAAATGCATGGCTGTGGCATTGAAATTAGCCAAACCTCTCCTATACCTTGAAATAATTAGTTTTAAACCAAGGTGTACATTAAAAAAAATATAAAAAAAAGTAAAATGTAGCCTCAATGTCGCCATTGTTCAAAGCTGACAAATGCAGTGCGGAGGCGAGTGACGGATGAATCGGACATTGTTTGTCCTGCACGTCTGAGGCCAAGAGCGAAGAGTCATGGCCATTTGTTCATAGCGCCAGCGGTAGTGGGATACTGTCAGCTCAGAACACTTAACTAATGTGTTTCATCAGACGCCCAGAGCTGTGTCTCAGGTGAGCTTCAGACAGCCTCGGCCGTGACCGAGACCGTTTTTTTGTTTCGGTTCAGTTCTTATCTGAAATCGCCGCCGTTCACGCCCTCCAACTTCACGTCGTCAGGTAATGGTTCCATTAGCAGACCAGTCATAACACTGTTGAGACTAGTATTGGCATTTTCATATTCATACGAATCACTAAAATGCAGTATGATAGTAGGCTAGCTCACGTTTTCGTGGTGCGAGACTGGTGGCCGATTAATGATAAGAAGAAGGTTCACAGCACTTGTTGAATTTCTATAGATGGTTCTAGTAGCCAACTTGAGTCATGGTTACAGTGCACAAGTATTCATGTTTTCGTTATGACAGACCTACTTTGTTGGCACCAAAGTAATTTTATGTAAATAAATACGATTTGAGGATATTTCTGCCTTGTCAACGTATTCGTTTGCTTATTTCTTAAGCTTGTAAAAATTATATTTGAAAAAGTAACCATGGGTATGTCAATCAACAGCCCTGAAGAATGAAGACATCTGGATCATTCAAACCAGTCATCCTTCCTTTGCTTTTGAAATGCCAAATTCCAAACATTATTTTGTGTGGTTTTTCGTAATTGTTCATGAGAATAGAAAATTTGAAATGCAAGCTGGTTTCCAAGATGACAAAAAGGCATATCATTATCAGGAAGAAAATTGGTGAGCTGAATTGCCCACTGATCTTGATTCTGCCTCTGCTGTGTTATTTGGATGACGCTCGGTTTCCTGTTCCGCATTGACAGTCTGGGGGCAGTTGATGCTGATGACTCCATTAAATGTGGCGTAATGGGAGAGACGATTTAGAGTTCATCCATTTTCTTGTAACTTATTTTCGTAAGGTCACAGTTTATCGTAATGAGAAGTGTTGAAGATTC
The DNA here is from genome assembly GCA_022702515.1 of Ilyophis sp. 1 JC-2022. Lineage (NCBI taxonomy): Eukaryota > Metazoa > Chordata > Actinopteri > Anguilliformes > Synaphobranchidae > Ilyophis > Ilyophis sp. 1 JC-2022. Next base: position 91,642,547 of record CM040405.1, read on the forward strand.
CTAATGGAGTAGGAATGTTGATCTCTTCACCAAATAGGCTCAGAAAAATGTATTAATCTTTCAATTAATGTCTGTGAACCAAGTAATTATTGTAGGCAAGGGAATTTTCACTGAAAAAACAAGCTAAAAATGCATAAAATGGTAAATCAAGCTCTAATTTTTTTGTGTTCTTCATGTTCAAAAAGCCTTTGTTTACAAGCTTGATTAACTTTGAGATGGTTGGCTCTTGGTTCAACTGCAGTAATGCATTTCGAGATAATTTCGAGCCAGGGGTAAAATTACTCTACAGGATGGCTTCTGACCCCATCTCAGACAATACCTTTTTTTGCCAGGCGATGTCACACACACACACGCACGCACACACACACACACACACACACACACACACACATTGACAACAATCAAGTTGACATAAAACATGAGCAATGATTGAGCCGGTGACGGGTGTTGCTTGCGATGTTGGATGCTCAAGTAATGGCTTAAAATGATGCATTGGGTTAATCAAGGCATCATTTCAGTGAGACAACAGCTTACTAAAGCCACGAGCTGCTGTTGCAACAGAATCACTAACCTAAACATGGCTATTTCTAACTGAAAGTACATTTATTGAATAAAGGTGCTTTATCAAACATTTAATCCAGTGTTGCTAATTTCTGTAGCCGTGTTAGTCTTAGTTGTCTAATCTACACCATGATGAATAAACGGCGTATATTTTTGTCTCTAAAATGTAAGATTAACTTCAGGAATGCAGTGCAGTGATTACTCCATTCCAATGGTCCCAGTATACATTGCATGTCAAAACACACATACTATATATTACATCGATTCATGTGAAGTAAGCTTAAAGGGTAAGTACACCCTAGATCAGTTTTTTTCCCCGCTGTAAACGTGTTTGTATTAGGGATGTTCCTAACGACTAATTTCCCTGACGGTTAAACGGAAGTTTAAACTTAGACTAGTCGACTAGTCTAAAAGTAAGAAAACACTCAGAAAACAGTCAAAATTGAGCACAATTTAATCTATAAGGTTAAACATTGTCCAAAAAAGATTGCGTATATTATAAGAGCCATTTGAAACCGTTAATCACATACTTCAATAACCAAATCGTATTTTAAATGCCGCTGAAATGTGTGGCACTTTGCGCCTCGCATTATGAACATTGCACATTATCCTACAAAACATGACAACTCACTAAATAAAAGTTAACAAATAACATTTATTGAAAACAATATTCAACGTAACAAAACATTTTTAGGAAACGTGCCTGATTATTACAACGGCATTTTCATTGGGTGAACGCGATCGCATAGCAAATACAGAAAAAATAATAATCGGTCATCAGAAAAACTACCAATAATAGGCCCACAAAAAATAACAATTAGGCCTACTGATCGACGTGACATTAGATTAGTTTTATTGGGCTATTCAACAACGCGATCGGCCTACTTACTCTTTCCACCTTGCTGGTTTAACTTGCAGGGCGAACAGGCTAATGCGTTTTGTTTTTTTCCTTCGTTTTAAATTATTTTTTTTAATCCGGCGTTGTTAACATTAGTAACGGATGCTCGTTTTTTTATAAAGCAACATTTGACCAGGAAAACATGACATTTCAGTACAAATTATGTCAATATGTAATTTAAATGTGTACATTAATAAAATAATAAGTTTAACCGACTAGTATTTCTGGTGCCGACTAGCGAGGGTAGCAACGTTTAATCGACTACCCGACTAAACGCGCACATCCCTAGTTTGTATGCCGTTATTTCAACAATTCTGAAATAATATTTTATATCATAAACTGGTAGAAAAGTGTCTTTGGGCTGCTCCTAACGGTCAAGATTTCCTTTCTACTCCCCTCACTGCCCCTGCCCCAATTATGATGTCAGAGTACATTTTTGGAGGTACCTCTACGTCATATGCATAATTGTTCACCCCCCTGTTGAGGTCACTCCACTGGCTGCCAGTTGCAGCCAGGATCAGGTTCAAAGTTCTGACCCTGGCCTACACTGCAGCCAATAGGACAGGCCCTGTCTACCTGCAGGACTTGATCCAGAACTATGTTCCTGCTCGACCGCTTCGCTCATCTACTGCAGGGCGACTTGCACTTCCCCCCCTCCGTGTAAATGGTACTCGCTCGTCCCGACTGCGGAGCTTTTCCACCCTAGCTCCCCAGTGGTGGAACGAACTTCCCATTCCCCTACGTTCCATGCCAACCCTGCCTACTTTCCGTCGTGGCCTGAAAACGCACCTTTTCAGACTCCACCTGGACTAATACTTATCTAGGACCTCATGGTTTGTGTTCTTGTTGAACTGTGTACTCAAGGTAGTCAAGTTTATAATATTTAGAATAGAATTGTATTAGAGCTGATTTACCCAGTTCACTGTGAACTGCATTGTGTTCATTACTAGGGATAGCTGCTACTGTATGGGAAGAATGTGCTTTCTTATCTGTTCTGTAGTTACTTCGATGACCTTTCTGTATGCACTTACTGTACGTCGCTTTGGATAAAAGCGTCTGCTAAATGAATGTTATGTAATGTAATGTAATGTAATTGTTGTCGCCCATAACGGAAATAGCCGGCATCTGATTGGTTAGACCCACTACCTTACTTTCGTTTTGGCTCCACGTTTTTAAATCGGAACAACGTGGCATCCGGTTCAACTCTCATTCCACCTAAATAGTCTATTAAAATATGTTTCTGAAAATATTTGAGGTGAGAAATGGGCCATGCAGTTGGTGAATCTTGATTCATATTTGATGTGAAATTTCTAGTTGGACAGTTTGATCCAAGTTATACAAAATCATATGTACAATGTACCTCCCCCAGAAAAATTTTAGCCTTTTAAAACTAATTTTCTGCATTTCTACACACAGGGCATTTTCTAAAAATAAAATGTTTCATTTATGAACATTTTGAAGATTTTTTATTTTTATTTTTTTCAAAGCCCTAGATGAGATTTGATATGCTTTCATATAAAGATAAAGTATAGGCTAGTCAGTATATTAGTGGATAAGATCATTGTAATACATTTTAAACCCACCTCCAACCCCCTCATTTTACAGGAGGGCAACTTTATTTTTGCCCAATAATACCAAATCTTTATCTAATCTTATGTAGAAACAAGTATATTAAAGATTAGCTATATTCCGTTATCATTTCAGTCTCTTTGTGCTATTTTCTATTTACATGTGAAACTATGTTACTGTAACTGGCTCATCATTTTAATTTATATTTTAGCCATACGCCCCCCTCTTTTTTATGTCTGAGACGCCGGGGGGCTTGTTTCTATTGACGGCTGCCATTTAGCCATGAGAGTGATAGAGAATGTAGCCTTAGAGAGAGAGAGAGACAGATATGATAGTGCATTTTAATATATGTGAAGTATTTCAAAGTTTGAGGAAATAGGGCTGACTAGCCAACACGCAGCAGTAGGCTAGCTAACACATACACACATGGGTGCGCACACACGTGCAGCCAGCTAATGCAATGCTGCAGATGTTTCGCAGAATCGCAGCTATAACAACTAGACTAGATGCAACATGTAATCAATCTACGGTATTTAAAATCAAATCTCCCAGACTCTCGCCACTATTCTCAACTCACTGAGTAAGCTAGGCTAGCGAATATTATATCCTAAAGCAATGCGTAACAGTTACAGTTATCAAGAACAGACTGCATAGATTGATCAAAGAAACTGACCTCTCTCTCTCGCTGCATCTCCACTTTTTATATGGCCAAACCAACCAATCAGATATTAGAGAAATATATTAATTCGATGTGGCATTTTTATGATTGGCCGAATCGTCTGTAGCTCTAATAGCCTACTGACGGCATCTTCATATTGTCAGATTCTATTTTTTCTTTGGGCGGGCAGGCAGACCATTTCGGGGGCCATTACCCCCCCCCGTGCCCCCTCTCTAGACACGGCCCTGCTTGGAGGTATAGATGTTGACCCCAGTATTTTTATTTTCAGACCAAATATACAGCGTAATCCTCCAGCAAATCGCATGCCTTCTGCATTGCACATGCTATTGTACCTGTAAACAGAGTAAATTTTGTAGCAGCATCCTTTGCTTGGTTATCTTTTCACTTCACATCCTGTGACCTTACAGCGTAATGAATGTCCTTGGACGTACAGAGAGGGATATGAGGGTCACTCCCTGTGCAACCACAAGGAATGCTCAGCTTTGTTACCATGGAGATTCACCTCTGATCGTAGGAAGGACAGTACGACCACATTGCCTAACGGTTATTTAACCACGCACTAAGCACCTCTGTTTCCAGACAGCTGTTAGCCACAGAGAATCAGGTTCCTTGAGACTGTTGATTTATCGTGCAGTACATCATCTGGATGTTGAAAAAGAAACGAGTGCAAAAGAACGATTACATTAGTATTTCAGAATTATGTTAATTTTTTTTTTTTTACCAACACACAGGCACTGGCAATTGACTTAAGAAATGGATCATTCATTTTTCTGCTGGCATAATTTACTCATGTGCGTAGAGAATCACTGAAGTGAGTGGATAGAAAACTCAGTTAGATATGAGAGGTCATGCATTGTAATAGGCCCTGTGCCCTTCTGCATTTGCCCGGAATTCGCACCTTGCTTATTTTGTGAAAATGGGAATAGTTTATAATTCTGTTAGAATGTAAAGTATAAGCTGATGTTTATCACTTTATTATGCACTGATAATGCATTTCCAGATGTCTGGTTTATTTGAGGACAAAAATTAGCCTGAATCATTGTTATGACTGTCAAATGTAATGATGTCTTAAAATGGACACACCGTAGTTGGAGATCACTATCTATGGTATGTATATAAATGTCACTGGTTTCCATCAATTGAACATTGAAATTTCATTTAATTGATTGTTATGTTCGCCATTTACGACAATAACACCAGCTATGTTTGACACGATGGCGTTTATCAAAGCACTCCTTATATATTGTGGTTCTGTGGTTTGGGGCTTGGTTATAAATGATTGAAACATCGCTGAACTTCTGGCATGTGATGTCGGATCATTCGTTTCCTGTTTGTCTGCTAACTCATGGAAAACACAAAATCCATGAATCTGTAAATGTCAGTGGAAGCCATAAATGTCAAGAACGTTTCAGTTCTGAGCATGAAAAATATATTTGTTCGCTACATGTCAGGATTTGGTAGTGCCTCCTGTCAGAGATGACAAGGCAGACTTGTTGTTTGAGAAGTCATTCATCCGTAGTTTTATCCTCCCTTCCAAGAATGAGAAAGATTATGACACATGGCTCAGTTTCAAGGTAACACTCATCCGAGGTATCCCACAAGCTATAGTGTTGTACGCGATGCTTCCAGCCAGCGTTTGACATTGATTTAGTTTGCACTTAGTAATCCCGTATGTTGCCATGGTGGCTTTTGTCCACCCTATAGTGCTGCCCCTGGGCGCTTTAAAAAATAATAATAAAAAAAATTACCTGACACCTTAATTGCTTCCAGGTGTGGGCTTGCATCATTGTCCTAAAGCAAGCGTGCAGGACTCATTGCATCGGCCGCACACTGTTTCGAATTAGGAAAGTGGAAAGTCCCCCTTCACCTCTTCTCCCCTTGAAGGAGTTGACAAATCTCTGTATCTCTGTCTGTCTGTCTGTCTCTCTCCATCACTGTCGCTGACTGATTGATTGATTAATAAGGCTTCTCTGACGTGGCCATTTGTTATTCTCTGTGGGGAGCAGAGGGCACTGTATCATCCTGGGGGAGGTTCTGTTGAAGCGGATCTGGGATCGTTGCTGGAAGAACCGGGTCCACGTTGCCCCGGTCGGCTCCTGCCCGATGGTACACATTGCTGAGCAGGGGGTTGGATTGAAGTGCTTTGGCTGGCTGTGTGCCTGTCCGGCTTTCAAAAAGGTGGTGGTGGTCTTTATTCTTCAGATTCATGTCATCGCTTTTCACATTTATTTATACTTGCGCTGCATTTTTCAGCCGTAAAACCTTCTCCAAGACTTTCTTCTGTCATGGTACTGGGGGGTTTTGGGGTTTGTCTTCTAGCCATAGCTGTTCTCTTTCTCCTTATTCATGTTGCCCTCTCCCACTAATGTCCTCCTGACATGAGTGCCAGGCCTTTCCCGAGCCTGAAGAATGCCCCGTCCATGTCTTGTCTCTATGAACACACATCCTGAGCTGGCCGGAGGAGGATGGACTCTCCCTCTTCAGTCTGGTTCCTCCTAAGGGGTCTTGCTACATTCCGTCCAGGGAGTTTTTTCTTGCCACTATCACCTTAGGCTTGCTTTGTGGGGGTTTATGGTTTAGTGGGGGTATCAGTGAAGAGTATTGTCATAAATCTTTTTGTAATATACACTATGTATGAAATTTGATCCAATCTGAGAAGAAGTTTCCGGCCCAGGTGCTGAGACTAAAGTAAATGAAGAAATCCTATCGAGTGCTTTTTTGCTGCTGTGCTTCAGTTTAGCGAAATGTCTCTTCTCTGCACCCAGTGAGAAGTAACTGATTGGATTGAGGACCAATTCTTCTGAGTTATGCAACTAAAGTGGATAAATTCCTCACATATACTTTGTGTAGATGGCTTGGATGTGGAATGAGAGAGAAAAGTGGATTCAGCGGAAAGCAGGAAAAATAATTCAAGACAAACTTCTCTTTATTTTTGTCAGGGGGGGGGTCACAGCAGGGGCTCTCAAAAATGTGTCATATTTGAGCGCTTACACAGCCAGCGATGTCTTTGTTTTGTCAAATCGGGGCGGAATAGAGCAGACCTCTGTAAGCCCGCCTTCCTCTGGCGGATAGGGCGGCTGACACATCGGGGCATTAAACATCGAAAGCAGCCACGCCATGTCAGCTTTCATTTTCCCCTTCGTTTGTTTTCTGTTAAAACTTTCTCTCCGTCCTCTGCTTGAGCCTCACCAACCTCACCTCAAGAAAGGGCAATGTGCTGTTTTTACAGGGAGGGCAAAGGCTAGATGCTTTGTGACGAGGGTCATATCTGTTGCTCCGGGTTTAAAATAAACTATATTCAGCTGCATTCTTTTTTGGCTTTGTTAAATTTGTCAGTTCACTGGGGATAAATGAGTGAGCACTTAGTAATCGCTTATACATTATCATTCTGATTAACTGCTCTAAATATTTCATAGTGGGATAAAGCCTGAAAAGCTGCAAGGCATTTTAGACACTGAAGAATCCAACATATTATACAGTAAGGATTCCTGCCCTGAATGACAATTAAATGTGCATTTTAGATTTTCATTTTTCACCAAAAATAAATTAAACATTTGGTCATAAAGATTTTTAATGTCCTGTTCATATTTGAATACTTTAGATTTTCCATTTCCCAATTCATTCTATATAGCTATATTTTAACTTCCGATATCTCAATCTCCCCAATAACATATTATTGTAGTAAATTCCTCCAAAAAAAGGAATTCTATTACAAAACATTATAATGCCAGTATTATATATATGGTTTGGACATGTTCCATTTTCACTGCTAGTCCCCTGTATAGGCATGGCTTTGATATATGAGGGATACCGTACTATTGGCACTGGGAGAATTAAAATATAACTTATCTTCTGCTTCATTCTTCTAATAAAGTAATTCAAACTGTCTCCCTTAGCCCCAGTGGTGATGACATCATGATTAATGTGCAGTGTGTTTAAACAGTTATTAGCAGATATGTTTGATAAGATACAGCTGGGAGTTATGGACTTCTGAGAAAAACAGCGGTGGACTATATGAACTGGTTTTAAATCGTTTTTTATGACTAGAATCATTCACGATAATGGGAATTCTACTGATAGCTGGTTGGGGCTATAAATGAAATTTGCCCTTGATTTTGGTCCTTTAATCTTGGGGGCAAATCAATATCACCACATAGCATTTTGCTACATGGACCCCTAAAAAAGACAATAATAATGTAAAAAAGTAATGATGATGATAGTAATAATAATAATACTTATTATTAGTATTATTAGTAGTAGTAGTGTTTTATTAATCATATTAAAGGCCGTTGTAAATGGTATATAAATGCATCGTGTACATTATGGATTGATTATGCGGCTACTGTGAGTAGATGAAAGCTACATAGGGCTGATGTATAGCGCCTGGGTTACCACTGTGAACTCGTAAGAGCCAACTATCGCCATAAAACACTCAGGCAGCACTTTGTGCTTAGCAGACAGTGCAGAAAGGCCTTTTTTATCAAGAACGCTGCCAGCCAGTAGAAAAGTGAAATAAATTGTTCTGGAAAGAGAAGGAAAACTTGGTCACTTTGTAATTATCCTCCAAAAAAGATACATAATTTTTTTTTTTTGTAAGTAGGCAAGCAATAGATGTTTACTCCTGCATAAATACGTTAAAATCGTTGATGGCCGGTTTTCCTGGCTTTGTGCACCCTGATATGCGTCACATTAGGAGGGAGTGGCAGGGCTCTGTGCCCCGGGTGAACGGAGATAACGCCCATCTTATTGTCTGTGCAACAGCGACCACAGGGCACTGGCCCTGAAGCACAAAGTAGCATAAAGACCCTGCTCTGTCCCTGGCCATGCTTCTTCTATAGAGTACGTAAGCAAACACTGCTAAGCCACAGTTAACCAGCGGCACGTATAATTCATGTAATTTAGACTGCCATTCATGTCATGAATAGCAGCATCCGTGACCATGTATAATTTATGACTGTCTATCTTAATTTCTCTTCTCTCCCTCAATGCACAATTCATAAATATGGGAGAACTGCAGAACTTTACATAAAACTTTTTTTTGTCAAAGCGAACATGGGGGGCCATGGGCCCCCACTATTGATGGAGATTCGATGGAGTCTCAGTAATTAACTTTTTAGACGGCTGCAACATTCATCACTTTCTGGAGAAGCGCAAATTGATTTTCTTCTTAAATGTGAAAATGCATGAAAGAAAGGCTCTTTATTTCAAGGGAGTGGGTTGTAACAGCAGTTTATTTTTCCGCAACATCTTGCCATCCAGGGACTTAATTTGGCTAATGCGGTAATACTTGAAAACCGTTTTATTTTGTTTAGTAAAGCTTGTCTTAATCTTCTGCGCTGAAATTTAATTCATTTGATCTGAATTGGGCCCATGAAATGTTGTGATTGAAAATCCATGTTTATTTAATATCAAATTTCCGCTCCTAAAACCAAAAGCCCACTTTAAATTACAGCTAGGAACAGGACCAGTGTGCGTATGAGTTTTAAAGCGTAAAAGCTAAGTTATGACAGCTTTTGACTTTGCAGGAGTATTCTGTATTCAAAGTCAAACCGTAACAGTTGCATGGAGAGTTAAGTGATCTGCTCCACTGCCTCATCCCAGTGCAAATTTAGAGGACTCTTTAATGCGCTGCTATGAACAGATCATCCCTAGCTGATCAATTTATCATAACAAAGTGAAAAAGTTTCAAATAAAAACCTTGGAAACCTTGGAGTCTTGGAAAAACTTGGACTTATTTCAAGCTTGTCCCATACCCACATACAGCGTAATATATTCCAATGCATTTTATTTATGCAACATTGATGTAATATCAAGTGCTGGTTAGACAGCAAAAAATCTATCTTGGCTAAATAAATAAACATGATCGTCATTCATTTTTAAATACACTTACACATTGAAATGAGTAACAAATAATTATGTTACCAAATATTCACGAAATATATGTTTATTATTATGGTCAAACATTGTTTTGATTCCCTGTGTAAAGCGAATGTGACAATTGTACAGCAGGGGTCACATAATTCATTACAGTTTAAACACTGTTATCATTCATGATATGCAGGCATGTAGGCAGACTGCAGTACTTCATATCATACGCATTAGTATTCAATCAGAGACGTTGTCTGTGTCCCTGGTGGTTTCTGCTGAATGCCAAGATCAAAATCATTTTGAAATGGGTGCCTTTTTTTTAGTCAAACACGTTTTTATACAGACGTGTGTGTCACATGTTTGTGTTTTTGATTGCAGTTTCTGTATTTGATTTGGGCAAGTTGGTAGTTCTTTATTGGTTTGTCTTACGCTGTCACTGCTGAGATTAACAATGTTGTCATTTACGTGAGTTCGCTAAGCTTCGTAAAAGGTAACAAAGCCCTAAAACCATTTATTTTAGATGAGAACTGATACATTTGGGGTTTTCTAAGTGTTATAGATTGATCCTGGTCCAAATCTTGACATTTTACTGCAGTCAGCACAAAACAGCGTAAACCCAAAGAATCTGGCTCAACAGTGTCTCTATTGGTAAAATGTTAGGTACAGCATGTCCAGTCTGTCATTGGCCAGAAACTTCTTCCAGCTGATGTATTCCTCCCGTGACGAAATGGAGCGAGGGCGGGCTACGCCCCAGCTATATTTTTTATAGTTGGCTTGATAGTCCCTTGTTTTTTGATAGTTCGTTTTTCAGTCTAGCTTAGCAAGTAGTTAGCTTGTTTATTTAAAAAAATACATATATAGTTTATTAAAAAATAAATGGCATGGGTAACTATTTGTACAGAGTGTGATTTGTTGTTTACTGGCCGCATCATTATGAGCCCAAACGAGGCTATGCGCTGCGCATTCTTCACCGTTGCTTCGGCTAGCTTCTTGGGGCTCGGCAGTAGCTGGAGATAGAGGGTTTGTGTGTGAGTGAGAGCGGTAGAGAGAGAGAGAGAGAGAGAGAGAGAGGAACAAAGCAGCCGTCTTCCCAGGAAAAATGGGAAGAAGAAGAAGCAGAAGAGGAAGGAAGGAAGTTTGGGGCTTTATTGTGTGGATGTGTGAAGTTGTATCTGAATGCTGTGTGGTTACATGAGGTCAGAACAAACAGAAGTTAATGTTTTTAAGGGCTGAGAGTCTGTGGTCATTGTGGTTACTTCTGTAGGAAACCCTGAAAAGTGCCAAACTCTCGTGCTGTATAGGTATAGGTGCCGTAACTTGGCGGATGGCATACCTGCCATCCCAACACTAGCCTACATACATGGCTGAAAACCAACACGTCTCTTTCAAGTAAAACCTGATGTTTCTACATACAGTCTTAACCTATCTTTTAATATTGCAGATGGTGTGTACATTGCAACAGTTGATGACAGGGTCTCTAAGCGAGTGTATCGCAATGTGAGTGTAGGAGAAAATGAGGCATAACTGCTTCCCTGGATACAGTGTTCTCATGGAAACGAGAAGATGGGGTTGCTTCAGGCAAAGAGTAAAATATTTTACCCATCCACCATATGAAAGTTCTGAACTATAGCCTGGCAGCTTAGTTCTGTTGAAGCACCTAAAATAAATTGTGAAATATTCACTGAAAAGCTTTCCACCGGAGAGCCGCATATAAATAGATATATTTAGAGGACAGAGGATGACCAATAAACCATGGTACACATACAAGAGGGTGGCTTAAATTTTTAAAAAATTATATTATGTGTATTTTCTATTAAATATAAATATAATAAATTATTTATCAACTTTGAATGACAAATTGTATTTGAAAGCTTGTTCTGTTGGTCATTAGTCCCCTGTATATGTAGGCCGACTGAAGTCCTTTCTCTTTGTGGAGATGCTGTTGTATGCCAACGGGTCAGTGTCCTACAAATGGTCAGTGTTCTTTTGTATGGTCAGGATGCCATTAAAAGTGGATGTTTGGTAGCAATGTTGATTTACATTTATAACACCAATGTAATAGACAGTACAGTAAACTCCTGGATAGGCATATCCGCCTCCAGCATAAGCGGCCTTCCAGATTATCTGATGCACTCGATTAAAGGATGGTGTCAATTTATAATTGAGATGAATAGCCTGGTGAAGTTCCCATTTTAAAGCGAGTGCAGTATGTTAACAATACGTCCATACTTGTGCTTCTGGTTTGGTGCAAGCTAGGACCTCTTATGGAAAAAAAATATACTGCGGTATATTGTACATATATCTAAATTATCATCACAAAATATTTCAAATATACTGTAGTATATTACATTTCGGTAACACTTTACATTAAGTTGCACTTATACCTGTGTAGTTAAATCATAACTGATTTGGTAACAAGAGATTATTACTGAGTAACTCCAACGTAGGTAACAGCGGTATTCATAATTACACATGTAAATATTTTTAAATATTTTATTTACACTCATAGGCCACATATTCATGATACACAGCAAATAAACCTTGCCTGTTGTCTCCATATGGTGTCTTGATGGTATGGAATTATTTAACTTGTAACAGGGCTGGCCTTTCACATGTGGAATTAAGTATACAACTAACTGCTGTTCCATGGTACCTACATTGGAGTTACTCAGTAATAACCTCTTGTTACCACATTGGTTACAATTTAACTACACAGATATGGGTGCAACTTAATGTACAGTGTTACCAATATTTCCATAAGGGCCCACCTCCCTGTATGCAATTGATTGTCTATGTACACCACATTATGAAACCAACAAAAATGGTTTGTTGAATATTCATTTTTTGCATATTCATACTTTGGAATTACGTCTGCTGGCTTATTTATATGTTTGCTGGTTTAACTGACCTTTCACGCATCTGCCTCTGTCAGTTATGCAGGTGTTTACTGTACAGACAACACATTAAAAGGCTCATTACACTATGATCATCATCATCCTGATATGACTGTCTTATGATGCTAGTATATAGTACCCTACTGTAATTGTTATTCACTTTAACTGAAAGGCTGATACATTTTTTATTCCTTACTAAAACTGAAATACATTTTTAACGCAGCGTGAATTTTAAAGGGGAAGGCCACGTACTGCGTGCTCCCGCACAAGCAATAACATAAAAGTATCTGCCAGCTTTTGTACTTTAAATGAAACATTGTTATATAAAAATGAGTTGTAGTCAGGGGAATACTCCCGACGTAAACCGTACTCTACCAGGATTGGCATTTTGTATTGAACCCAGCTGTTCAAAGCAGTAATGCAATCTGTTGTCAGAGTGGAGAATATGTCAGCCAAGTGTTTACACAATTTGACACAGTTCACAGAGAAGCCATTTAGTTGTAATGAATAGGCCAGGAAGGTTTTAATTTATATGAAGGATCTGACACTTCCTCAAGGTATCTTAAACTAAGTCAGGGCCTCGTCTTACGCCCAAATTGATTTTTCAGGGGAAGGCCATTTGTTTGGGGAAATTGGCAGTCTTTGATTAAATCAATCTGACAAATCCAGCCTGACCTCAAAACGACATTCTTGCCCATGATGGCGTTCTGGCAGCAGAGCAAGATTGGAGCTTGGAACATGCTTGTGTTGCCGCCATCTCTTTGTATGCATAACGATAATCCTTTGGGCCCAAAAAAATCCGGGAGGTGTCAGAGATAACTGATTTATGGGAAATTGAATGAAGACGAAAGTTGATTGTACATTCTCTGATTAGAACAATATCGCACAGGCATGAACACTGCTGTTCTATTGCACTTTGTTGGAATAGATTTTATTAATGTATTTTATTTTACTTTTTTCTTTTTTTTGGGGGGGGGGGGGGGGGTGTTGTAAGAATCCCCACCACTGCATTGAAAGAAAGCGAAAAGAAAGGTGTGGAGTTCTAACTTTCAGAATAAACCTGCCAGCAATAACACAAAATATGAGTCCTGTCACCTTGTAACTTGACATAGAGCCCTTTGGGATGTTATAAACCCATATAGAGGAGTTGTCCTCAAAAATGGATGAACGAGATGAGACTCTGTAAATGTATCATGGTGTCAATCGCCGCATTTTATGGCATATTTTATACTCAAAACAACTTTTTTTTCTAAACTACCAAACAAGACAATTTGCATTAATGATAGATCAAAGCAGAGGGATTGGTCATGCTGTTCTGAAGGATAACCTCGAGCGTTTGAATTGTTACTGTGACTTCAATAAGCACCTCCCTCTGGGCACAGCGTCTTGGTTATGATACCTGGTCACACTGCAGGTTAACAGTGTACAGATTGTTTGTGTAACTACTCTTTTTTTTTTTTTTTTTGGTATTATTGGTTTGATATAGGAAACTGTCAAGGTGGAATGTCACATGATGCCAAAACATTACGCTGGTGCCTTCTGATGAAAGTCAAGACCCTGGTTTGTGCCCCTGCCCCCCCCCTTTTTTAAAAAGGACTGAAGGTGTGTACAGAGCCTGGGGCAATTGTGGGAAATGTAAAATTATGATATCTTTCGACTCACCAAAAGCCTATAATTTTCTGGTATGCATATTAACAGTGTATAAGATACAGGACATTGATACTTTGCTAACACTAAGATTGACAGCGTCTGCTGTCCTATCAAGATTTGTACAATTGCTGTTAGAATTGGTTGAATTCCAGAGTCAGTATTGTTCCAGTGGAAAGATGATGACAACATTTATTTTAAATATTGATAGAAGGTCAGCAAGTCCCATTTTATTGGACCTGAAAATGTTCTCTCTAAACAAAATATAAAAACTAAATAACATTGCATTTACCAACCAGAACACTGCAAGCAATGTGTATGTGCACATGCACATATTGTCATGGTTCGTGGGTTATTGTTGTCTTTTCCCGCTGCGGTTCTCATCTTTTATCTCCCATTGAGAATCCATCAGATTTTTTCCTCGTTCCGTCTCTGGGTTTTGCTTCGCCTCGCTCATTATTCAGATCACCTGTGCTGCTACCTGCGGGGTATTTAAGTTCCTCACTTCCGCTTCTCCGGTGCTTCTTTGTCATTCATTTGTACATTGAGCCAGGTATAGCCAGACCTCTTGATATTAACTTGTTTATGTTGACGAGGGACTTGCTTATAGCTTTTCTCAGGTATAGGATTGTGTTCCTCCTGTTAGCGTTCTGCACTATTATTCCCCGTGCTGTTCTCGACGAGACCGTGTTTTCTCTTGGTGGTTTTGTTTTGTTTCACCTTCTATAGGACGTCTTAGTGTTACGCTCCGAGGCTGTATTCTTTGCTTTTCTAAGTTTCCTGTTTGGGCTCTAGTGTTGAGTTCGGGAGATTTAGATTTGTGTTTCACTCGTTCTATTCGAGTTCGCCATATTTTCCTGGGCAGATTTGATTTAGCTGTTTAGCTGTCAGGAAGTAGTTTCTGTTTTTCTTTTCTTCTTTTCATGTTATATTTCCCTTATTGGTCCTCACCTGTGTGGGTGACTTGTTCTGATCTCCCCCACCTCTGCGTTTGATTCACTGCTACTAAACCCATCACACATATTTGTGCATATCGGCTGTGTGTTCATGAGCATACATCAGTGTATGGGTTTGCTTATTCACATGTATGTATGTATGTATGCATGTATCTGTTAATCTGTTTTTGGATGTGTGGGTGTGTCTATTCATGTATGTACATATACAGTTAAATGCAAAAGTATTGGGAAAATTGTGGAAAATTGGTTGTTTTCCCTCTGTACTAATCATATTTGTGTTTCAAATCAAACTGACTGTGAGACCAAATTTATTTCATGACTAGTTTAACATATATTGAACTATATTACAACAATGGCATTCAATGAGTCCTCCTGTCTCAAGTCAGCATAAGTATTGGGATAAAGTATGTTATGACTAATTTAATGGCTTGCAACGTCCCTATTTTATTGCATACCTCTTACATTTGATGACTGCATGGAGTCTGCGAGTCATAGACATCGCTCTAGGTTTTTGATGTCATCCATTCACATGCTCTGCCAAGTTTTTTTTGCTGCCACTTTTAGTTGCTGTGTGTTTGCTGAGGTTTTGTATTTCGGTTTTCTTTACTTTTGCATTTAACTGTTGTGCGTGTTTGTGTGTGTGTTTGTGTGTGCTTGTGTGTGTGTGTGCGTGTGTGTGGATTGGTGTGCGTGCGTGTGTGTGTGTGTGTGTCTGTGGGTGGGTGTGTGTGCATGTGTGTGTGTGTGTGTAAGTGCGTGCCTTTTTCATCCTCATTGGTTGGTCCTTGCTTAACATCCAAAAAGAATTTCAATAATTCAGTTGGTCATGTTTGACTGTCACAGCAATGGATTAAATGTGTGTCCTGTGACCTTGCTGCCTCTCTGTTAGATAAACAGTGCCTCAGTAAAGTCACCTTGAAAAATTCTCCAATATGAAATTTTTGTCAGTTATAGTAAATAATATATATAGAGTTCTGAGAGAGATGTACATGGAATACTATGTTGGTATGCATGGGTAATCTGCAATATTTAAAAATGAATTAACCAAACAGAATGATGTGCTAATGAAATATCTTGATATAAGTACATTATGTAGCATACACTCATGTCACATTCATTTAAATTTGTTTTATGGAGTGAGATATCAGATTCCACGTCATCTAAAGGTTACAAAACCCCAGTCTCACTGAGGAGATCCATAAACTGTTCTGTGCGACGTCAAAGCTAACAAACAGCTCTTCTTGTGGGTGCTGTTATGACCGGTGGAATAAGGGACCCAGTAGCAGGCAGGGGTACAGAAAACTGAAGTTTAATGTCAGGAAGCAAAATCTAAATCCAAAGAGGCGTACAAAAACAGGCAGAGGTCAAAAACGGGAAGGCACGGCAGAGGTACAAAATCCCAGTCCAGAATCAGGGTCACGAGAACACGGGCAGAAGTTAAAAAAAACTGGAAATCAATAAGACACAATAATAACCCAAAAAAGAACGGACGAGGAACAAAACACAAAAACTAACAAACTCGAAACAAAGACTATGGAAAAACAGATACTAAAAATCTAACTAAAACACGAAACAAAGACTCGGAAAAACAAATACTAGAACTCTCGAAAATACTGGCAAAAGACACGTTATTAAGGTTGAGGAACTCGCGAAGAGGGACTAGGACGACTGGGTTAAATACAGTGGGAGGGGTTACAAACAACGTAACGTGAACACATTGGGAGACAGTAACTCGATAACAAGGAAATCACGGAAACATGGAAGGGACTCGGAAACAAGCATTACATGGTCTCAGAGACAGCTGAAACGAGTTAACCAGTATCTCCAGGACAGCTTAGTATCGCAGATAGAAAAGATACAGCAAGGAAACTTGTTAATTGTTAGTTCTAACTAAATACAGACAATTAGTATGTTAGTAAACATTTAAGTTAATGGTTTTAGTAATGTGCATCTAACTAATAAACACCCGAGTGATTGTTAGCACAAGTTAGTAATATAAACAATATAAACACGGGAAACGTAAAGCAGGAAGTAAGCAGAAAACGAAACTTCAGAAATACAGCGTGAACCCTCGGAAAATCCCGAAGTCACAGTGCATACGCGAGACAGGGTAAACAAACACACGAATGCGACTTGGACAACCCACGAACAGAGGGGAATGAACTGATGAATAGAAAAGTAATAATAATGAAAATAAAAATACAAATCAGACACTCAGAACATAAGAGGTGAACCTGTTCCCAGTAGGTCAATCAGGACACAAACACCCCAGTTGCAGACCAGCAGAAGCAACCAGACAGACAGATTGAGCATCATATCATCAAATCGTAAAACAACTTGAGAACACAAGATAATCTTTTGTCAATTATTTGTAAATAAATGTCTTGTACTATAAACTGTGTTGTCTTTATTCTAATAGGTGGGCTAAAGCAACCTTCAAACTGGTTTTGTAATAAAGGTATTGATAGTTCCCCTTAAAGTATTATTCATAGTTAATGCTAATTCACTGGTACACATTATTGGAGGACACACTTAAGGTAAATAATTCAGAAAAGTGGATTTCCATCATTCAATCATCCATCTTAGTGATGCAGTCATTCCTATATACAGTATAAAGCTAAGACCGTCAATGTGAATATCCCGTCATTTCTTAATTTATCTTTAACATTGGCCCTTAATGTCCCACGTTACCCCACTCTAATGAATCATGCTGTCATGTTCTCTGTCTCTCAGTTGTCTTTCTCAGTCCAACAGGAATTACTAATTACCTGACCAGTGAGTTCAGGGTGGCCGAGGTCACAGACGCGAGACGGCTAGTGTCGGAGTGTCGCAGCTGGAGATCTGTGAGACTGTGATGGTGCTGCCGCATGTGTGAGGAGGAGGAGGAGGAGGAAGAGGAAGTACAAAACTCTTGTGCTGTTTTGAAACCCTGGAAGGCTTCATAAATGCAGCATCCATGCCAGCTTCTGATCTGTTTTCTGTATTGGGTCTCACTCCAGGTCACCCATGTAAGCAGTGTAAGCAACGGTCAACATCACCTACAAGGTACAATCACTCAGTTCCTATCCTGCTTAATTTGCTGATAATCTGTCGTACAGTATTTCAGAAGTATTTGCAGTAAGATATGAACATATTTGCTCTGCTTTCTCAATCCGCCAATGCCTATACTGTGAATAATAGAACAAATCCCAAATGTATAGCCTTATTAAGAACTAAATTAAATATATTTTCAGATTCTGTAATTTTTCAAAGTTCAAAACTATTTTAAACAGGCTTAGAATAACTGATCAGTGTGCAATATATCTAGTAAAAAATATTTATAGCTTCAGCTATACAGCTTCTTACCTTGAGCTTGGTACAGAGGAATGGCACATCTGCATGAAAGCTCTAAGACCAGGGGGCTATTTCACAAAGCAGGATTACTGGGTTAACTGGATAAATGCACTGAGTAAAACCCGGAACCCTCCCAAATCTGGAACTTGGACTGAAGTAAAAAGTGCTGTTCTGGGTTTTACTCTGTGCAGTTATCCAGCTAACTCAGTAATCCTGCTTTGTGAAATACCCGCCAGGCTTCCAATGATGCACCATAAATATTACATTGTACATAAAACACAAACACAGTTAATGTCACCACAGGGATATTTTGTGGTGACAGTTGGACTGCACCAGTATGTCGAGCCCTTTCTGAACGGCTCTTAAACCTCAGGAAGGTCACTTGGAACCATTTATGGGAGAGCGTGAAATTCAGCTTCAAGGTATATCCAGGGTACCTCATTGAAAACACCTTGATGAGATGTTGAAAGAAAGGATTGCTCATGTATCCTTGAGAATTCAACATTTCGGTATTCCACTCTGAATTTTAATCTGTGATCACCGGTGTCTCAACAGTCAACGCAAATTGAACTTGTCCTGGGACATCTTGATATACAACCTTGTCTCCCTGTTGTGCTTTTTAAAACTACAAATGTCTTGTGTTGGTGAGTTGATTATGTGCATTGAATGATGTTTATGATTATTATTATTGTTGTTTTTTTTGTTATTATTTCCGTCATAATTGTAATCATCATGATCATAACAGAACTTAATCATTGGTTGAAAAGCTCTGCAAAGTGCAGTAAATGTTGTGAAGATGTTTCCCACCTTCATTAGGAGTTCATGCTTACTGCAAATCATTTCACTGCAGGATTTATGAGGCACAAAACCCCCAGCAGCACACATTGTGAATTCAGCTTTAAGCAGGATCCCAAGTTTATTTCTATCCTACCTAGGAGGGGGTCCTTTTTAGAAATACTTTTTGGGGTAAGACAGTTCCCGTCTGTTCCAGACATGCCAACTTTTCAGCTCAGACAAGCTGCCTTCTCGAGTATCTGAATGCATAGCTGTATATGCCCAGATTTTTGATACAATATGAAACATTAACTCTTCACAATGCTTCTATACAATAGCTTCGCATCTCTCAGGTGAATTCACTATTATGTTTCTAAGAACCATCTCAAACCCTTGTGGCCTCACTTTTATAAATGACCCACCAGAGGTTTTTACCATTCCCTAAGCAGCAAATGTATCTGTTTAATCTTCCAAGGTTGAAATTGTGTCAGTTATATTATACATCAAATAAATAAGAGTTGCTGTATTATTTATGTATGAATTAGAAATGTATTAGATATGCTTCTAAGTTTTGCTTGCCTTTTTATGTACATGTTTCTAACTGCTTGATTTCTTGATACATTTGATACTACTGTTTTTCAAATTCCACACAACATTTTCAATAATTTCAGTGATCACTGAAATTATGATATTGTAGAAATATAATTTACTCAACTTTATAAGCACTATGTTAGACTAAATGAATCACCACAGTTAGTCGATTTACTTATTTAATGTTGTTGCTTAGTATGCTTACAGATATTTCCATCTCTAGTATGGAAGGTGTATACGTACGTGCTGAGCATTATGGGATAGAAGGTTTGTGGTATGCTGGTTAAAAGGACAAGTTCTACAATAAACAACTGATCTGGTCCTAAAACAAGGTGACACTGTGATTTATTGGCTAAGTTGTGCATCCTAGAACAAGGTGAAACCCAATGTCATAGTGTATGTGTGTGTGTGTCTGTGTGTGTGGGGTGGGGGGGGGAGTGTCTGTCTGTGTGTGCCTGCATCTGTGTGTGATCTGGTTCCATTATCATCCAAGCTGGCTTCAGTGTATTCATCACACAGTTAATTTACACAAGGGACACTCTGCCGTCATTGTTCTTTAATTTAGGGAGATTTGCTCCCAGCTCCTACCACACAACTATTCTTTTACTGTATCTCTGAGCCTCTGTTCTTCGTCAAAATGCTCTCTGTACCGAGGATGCCTGACATCACCTTTATCTGGAATGGTAAAAATAAAACATGTCCTCCGTTTACAGAACGCTTCACTTCATGACACACCTTAGTTACCAGGATCCACGGAGGAGCATACATGCTTTTAATATCGTCTGCATGCTGCCTGCCTTCGCTATGTTGAGTACGCTATGTTGAGAATGTTTCACCTCTTTCTCTGTGGATTAAAGATATCCATCAAAATGTAGGACATAAACTTATTTAATGTTGTGCGTACAAGCTGTTCAAAGAACATCCTTGCAAAACTGGATAGCTTGCTGCAAACTTACAACTAATATGTAGCGCATTTGCCGTAAACTAAATTGTTTACTAATAAATGTTGCCAGAGGTTTGTCAGAGTTTGCCAGTAGTGGTGAACTAAAAACTTTGCCAGAAGTGAATGGCAGTTCCTACAAAGCTCATTTTCACGTGAAAATATGAGCTTGCTGCAAACCTGCGGCAACAATGCCAAAGGTTTGATGCACATTTGCCAGACGGTCTTTATTTTTGTAAGGGCAGTCAGCAGGGCCTCTGTATGATTTAACATTGACCATCTGTTGGCTGATCGTGAAATGAGTGGCACTTGCTGGGTCATATCCCTCCCTAGGCTTCTGCCCTCTCATTGGTGCCAGTAGGCAATTCGTGCCTCGTTTCTAATAATAATACTAATCCCTGCTGGTGAAAGAAACAGCATGTTGACACATTAGAGCTGAACTGAGGGTCAAATCTCATTGCTTTTCGGATGTTCATCTGAATCTTCATCTGTGGGTGGGTTCTGTCAACTGAAAGGTCCACACGACTAAACAAGGTTAAATGTTTACTTGTATGTACCATAAAGATTTCAACACTTATGCAGGAGTTTGACTGAGAAAGGCTTGGCATGTTCCACCAAACATCGTCCCTGTATTAATCCTTTTGTGATAACATTCCTGGACCCATATTAAGGAAATTAAAATAATCCGTTTTTTTATCAATAGGTTATTACCAATCTGTATGACCCTGCATGAAGTGCCATACAAGTGGCAAACTGTTTGGATAACCAATGGTGTGCATACATGATAATTCAATAGATATGTACATATATGCTCTCTAGGTTATCTCAAAACTACAATGACCATACACTATGACATTTGCCATAGCGATGACTTGATACCTGACCCTGTCCACTGCATTATGGGAGTATTAACAAAAGCTCAAGCGCTGGCTGATCACACAGAAATCATAAAAATTCAGGTCAATTAAATATATTTACTGAACTGTAGCTGCTGTCGGTTCTCAGCCCAAAATATGCATTTGAGAGAGAGAGAAATCATAACCTGTGCTTTCATATTTAAGTGTGAAAACATAAGCTTTTACATGTCCTGCGAGATGAACATAACCCACAATAATATCTTATACTGCGGTACCATACCAAATTAATAGCAAGGTACAGTATTAACTGACAATAGGAATTACATACCCTAATACTTCAAAAAGCTTTAGTAACAGTTAAGCTATGGAAGTCTTGTTCCGATGCTATAATGAGTTTGCCTTTGTGTCTCAGCTGTAAGATTTATCTTTATAACCTTGAACTCCAATATTATGTTACATCTCTTCTGAATGCTTACATATAAAAATGTTAATTATTGGTCAACAACAAATACATCTTTAACACAAACATATATTGATAAGCGGTTATGCATATTAATTCAGAAGACAATTTATTTGTTTAAAACAACTATTTTACATGGGTACAGAGGTAATAGACAAGATACAGCTGGTCATACATTACAGATACTTCTGTTTTACTGTCAGTTAAATGATCAGTTAAACATATGGTTATTATATTATATGGCTAAATTTAACATAATTGCTCCCTATTGAATTATTCCAGATATAACAGAAGAAGACAGAGTACAGAACTGGCATAATATGATGGTGTTGCCTAGCTTCTGAAAACCACCTGCTACTGTTTCACTGAAGACCTACACACACTACTAGTGTATGTCTCGTTCATGGTTTAGACCGACATATCACACATTTTACACTCAGGAGTTTATTCAATTGAACTGCAAAGTTAGGTTCAAAGCTCAGGATTTGAACCTAAAACTAAGACGTTATAAGGCTCTACATTGCATTTTCTGTGATGAGCAACCTAGTTTAATGTCAATTTGCAAAACAGTGGTAATCTATGCATTTTTAGTGAAAAATATACATTATTTAAATAACAATCTATTTCATATTATACCACAATATATTGAGCATGAACAAGAGTGACCACGTTTGCATGCAGGCAACATTGTGAACATTTGAGAATGGATTCTGAATGTATGGTCCAAATAATCTCTTTGCATGCATGCATTTTAAAATATTGCACTAAAAACAATACCTTTAAAGAGCTTGGCTTTTGACCCAATGGTGACATAAACATGCATAGCTTTGTTCTCCTGGAGCTAGCAACCATGTGGTTGTATTTTTGTTGAAATACAGTATAAGAGAAACACACTGTTTTTACTGTTACATTTGGAACAAACATAATATAAGAGCTTAGAATTTGAGGCCTGTACCACTAGCATGACATGTCACCAAATCCATAGAAAATACCTTCCTCTCAAATCTGATGTTTTTGCTTGTATTTGCCAGTCTTTCATAAGCATATTAATTTTAATAATTATATTTGCTTGTTAGCGACTTACATGAATTACAAATGAATAGGTCTGTGCAAACTATAAGTTAATGCAAATGGAGCAATCGTTCAGAAAAATGGCAACACTGCTCCTCAATTAAACGTAATGCTAATGTTTAACCCCTCCTACTTGGAGTTTTAACATTTGTACTAAGACACAACAACACACGTTTAGGAATGACTTATTTCTAAATGTGAATTTATGTGGTCTTATGATATCTGAAATATTCTGAGTTATAACTGAATATTAGGGTACAGATAAACTTGGTGAATACACTGTGTAAATCCACATGTTTTCTTTGCATGCATGCAGTCTTGTGTTTGCTCCTGAGGAACAAACTTCACTGGTCAATGTGAGTTTTGGCCATACTCATTATAAATATGAAACGTATGCACAGTTATGATTCAAAATCAAATATATCTTTTTTTGACTCATTGATAACCCTTTTGTTGGGGATTTCCATATATTACCAATGGAGTGCAAAAAATTAATAAATAAAAATTTCATCTACACACTTTTCACGACAATTAACATATTGTATCATGACAACTTAAGATGTCTACTTTAAGATTGCCTGGCTGTAGTATCATTGTGGTCTGACAAGCAAATGACCTTCTGAGCTATTGATCAGGTTCAACTGCGTATTCAGAGGTTAATATAATTGCTTATCTTTGTTATAGCCCCTCTGGAGTGGTGGGTTATAGGTCAGATGTAATTCCGTTTAATTTCACGTAGGTCCCACAATAAATAATACAAATGAAATAACTGATAGTCTACACATCTAATGACGAGTGATGTAATTTTTTGTGAATGTGTTTTCTATATATGTAGGCTGCTAGAAATGGCAAATTTCCATATATGATGCTGTATAAACATAATTAAGTTTTCCAATGAAACAACTTTGTTTTCTGTTATCAGGACTGGAAAATTGCAAATGAGCTTCTTGTTTATTTAATTCAAGTCTGTGCTAGAACTTCTAAAAAATGAAGGCTGAACATTAAGCCGTGGCATAGTTTTAGAATTTGTATTTATTTATTTTTTGGGGGGGCCGCAATTACAATGTCTGAGAAACACCTATCTAGAGTACCAGGTCTGGTCTTTCAGCAAGCTTGAGCGCCTCCTGCATACTGGCAGCGGAAAGCTTGCGGTTTATGTTCCTGTACTTGCATCGGAGCAGGTTGCGGTAGGTGGTTCTGAGGTCCCGGTTAAAGAATGCGTAAATGAATGGGTTGATGAGAGAGTTGGCGTAGCCCAGCCACAGCAGGGTCCTCTCCACCCAAAGGGGAATACAGCTACACTCCACGCCGCATATGAAGGGCCGCGCCGTGGACAACAGGAAGAAAGGCAGCCAGCAGAAGCTGAAGGCCCCCACCACTATCCCCAGCGTGGTCGCAGCCTTCTGCTCCCGCTTGAAAATAGAAATGTTCTTCCTGTCGTTCTTCAGAAGACGAGGAAAACTTGCGCACTCCTCCACTTGTCTCTGTAGTTTCAGGGCCGCGGTGACACAGTCCACACTGTCATCCTCCTCCGCCCGTGGGAAGCCGGCGATGGTGTGTTTCGCCGCGCTCACCTTGGCAGCTCGGTATATTCTATAGTACATTATTAGCATCACTGAAATCGGGATGTAGAACGCAACTGCGGTGGAATAAATAGTGTAGCCAAAATCCTGACTGATTAAGCACACCTTGTCATCATTCACGTTCTGTGCCCAGCCAAACAAAGGGGGCAGAGTAATGGACGCAGATAAAAGCCAAACAGACAGGACTATCTTTGCCATACACTTCCCACTCTGTCTTACAGGGTAAGTCAGGGGCTTAGTAATGCCGAGGTACCTGGAACATCAAAGAGCAGACAATCATTTAACGTACCACGAGGCCATCTGCTAGATAATTATGACACAAAATGTCTTGCTATTCATAATTGAAATGAAATATGTGCCAAAGTAAAATAATAATAATGATAATGATAATAATATAATTAATGAGCTGTTAACTAAACGGTATCTATGAATTATAACATTGATAATAATAAAATAATGTTAAAATAATAGTAACAAGCAAATCTCTCTGAAACATTCCAGTAATAATAATAGCCTAATAATAATAATAATAATAATAATAATAATAATAATAATAGGCTAATAATAAACTGCTTCTACATCCAGGTTCCAGAATAAAAAAAAATAAGGTTGTTTCACATTCTTTAAAAATACAAAAAACAATATAGATCTACTTAGGTTAATTTATTTGAGATATATGTCATCATTACTGTTATCAATATGTATTGCCTACTTTCAAAAATATCACTGATTATTTACAGTAACTGTGCGACCTAAAAATCGAATGTGACAGCATTAAAAGAATAAAATCGAGCATTTAAAAGAAGTTCTGAGTGTAGTTCTATGTGCTGTGTGTGACAGCAACTCAAATTCATTCTCACCTGTCGATGCTGATGACACAGAGGGTCATTATAGAAGCTGTGCAACACATCACATCCATGGCAATGAACACGTTGCAGAAGGCTTGACCGAAAATCCACTGTCCGCCTATAAGGTCTGTGATACTGACAAAGGGCATCACGGCCAGCGCCACGGACAGATCTGCTACAGCAAGCGACACGATCAGATAATTGGAGGGCTGCCGCAGCTTCTTAACAAAACACACAGAAATGACCACCAGCAAGTTTCCGCAAATCGTCAGAAAAGTAAGAATGGTGAGAACTGCCCCTATCATCACTTTCTCCACGCTACCGTGGCGAAGAATCTGCTCCCCGCATCTTGTATCATTCCCCATCACATTGGAAGTTGGCAAAGTGGTGGGTGTTGTGTCTTGCACCATCAAAAGACGTGGATCGAGGGTCTCTGAAACCATGCTAGTTGTGCCAAGTTCATTCACGCGCTCTTCTTTCATGTAAGCTCTCATATTAACGCAGAAAAAATCGCCAATGAAATCCATAAGCATGTTGCTCCTCGTTATCCATTAGGTCTGAACAGCGTGCGGACAAGACAGATGTAGTCTAACACAGCTCCAAAACCTAACTGAACTATATTTCCTAGTTCTGCCAGTGATGCAGTGATTTAAACAATTAAACAAGCTTTAATAAGTGAATGATGTGCAAGGTTTTCTTTAGTGTTGTTTTCCCACCTGCTCTAGAAACAGCAGAATCAAAGTGCTTCTCGCGCCTGAGTGAAACGGGCTTCTCCCTAAGAATTGAGATGACGTCATGGCCGCGCTGAGATAAACGGAAAGCTTAAAAATTGACAAATTAGATATGAGTCAATGAAAGTGTAGAGAATCACACATTCCTTTTCATATGGATATGTGTGCATAGCCTACATGTAATGCATTTGCTACCTAATTGAACTAGCAATTCCTACTAAAAAATATGCATACGTTGCTTGATGTGCATTGAATTAAAATTCCATTCCAAATATAATTCCTGGTTTACATCATCGCAACAGCTAAAAACATGGGTATTACACGTGCCCTGTGATTTACGGTTAGCCTATACATAAATTAACATTCTCTCGTGCATTTCATATTTGAAAAAGTATACAGTAAGGGACATATGCATACAAAGGTGTGTTTCTGTCTGTCTATTGGCTGTAAATATTCATAAATGACCTTATAATACGACTTCGTCATACTTTACACCCGTGGCTTTATTTTTATAGCGGTTGGAACTTGGCATAACTGATGCAACTGAAAATGCATGCTATAGCCACCAAACGTGTGCTACTATGTGGCCATCTTGTGGCCACTTAAGAAAGTGACACTTGTGATATTGAATTATATGAATTTCAATTCAAGTTACTTTGGGATTCGACATCAGCCAACTCATACATCATTGAAGCTCATTGCATCCAACAGTTCAGAGAGAAAAGATCTGGAGTGGAATGGAGAATTCTTCTTCAGAGAAGTCAAACCATTCCCAATTTATCTGATTGCTTGGAACACAGACCAAACAGTGACCACTCCAGAACACAGATCAAGCAGTGACCACTCCAGAACACAGACCAAGCAGTGACCATTCCAGAACACAGACCAAGCAGTGACCACTCCAGAACACAGACCAAGCAGTTACCACTCCAGAACACAGACCAAGCAGTGACCACTCCAGAACACAGACCAAGCTGTGACCACTCCAGAACACAGACCAAGCAGTGACCACTCCAGAACACAGACCAAGCAGTGACCACTCCAGATGAGGGAAGTCATTGCATATACATTTTTGTGTGGAAGCCAGAGAATGTATCGTTCTTTCTTTGCGTTGACCTAAAAAGACTTTGATAGTTATTTGATAGCTATTGTTCATTCTCCAGACTAAATTATTAAAAAAAAATTTTACTGCGCAGATTAGGATTTCTGAACATGGGGTCAGTTGGTGACTCAGTTTATTACAGCAAAAAAAAGTATAAGAATTGAATGTGAATTTTCCCTCACTGCAAATCTCCATAAAACAAATAAATGACCTTTAATTTCATGTCATTTTGAGAATCATAACAATGCTACATAAAATGACAAACGTAGAACGTCATCACCAGAGATCTGTGTAAACATACAATATTGGAAGATATTTTTGTTCAGTTCCTTTAAACAAACAAAACTTGATATCATTCATTTAAACATGGCAAGATGACATGTTTTGCATGTGTCAAATACAGCGTTCTAAATAATTTAAAATTTGCATGAGTAGATTCTATGTGCAAGTTGCAACAATGTTGGCTATTTGTGGAAAAAATATATTTTGCATAACTGAATGCAGACACAATTACATTATATGAAAGTCCCATGTCCACTTAATATAAGATGTTTGGGTTTTAATGCACAGAATCTGTGATGGCAGCCATGAACCTTTTGTTGTTGTTACCCTATTAGACTCCTTATTTTTTATTGGATGGATAACTGCACTGAGTAAAATCCAGAACAGCTCTTTTTACTTCAGTCCATGTTTCAGATTTGGGAGGGTTCCGGGTTTTACTCTGTGCCATTATCCAGCTAACTCAGTAATCCTGCTTGGTGGAATTCCCACCAGACCTGAAAAGGGTCACCTGCAATTAGTTGTGATGATTATCAATCAGCATCAGTTGTCCACACTTGTAGCTGTCCATGGTCCTGAAGACCTCCCAGGCATTGGGAAACAACAGGTACAATTGAGGTTTAAAGAAGATGAGCAGTCAGAGCTTTTTCTTTAAGCAGACATTTTTATCAAGACAATAGAGACGGGCCTACTTCTGGCACTTCATATTTCTGACCAGATTGCACACAAAAGCCACCAATTACACATGGTGAGCTCAATTCCAAAACACTACTATAAAAACCTGTTACTGCTATGAATCAGGAACCATACGCCTTTTCAGAACAGCATCGATATATTTTGAACTTTGCAACATCATGCTACTGTAATCTTCATAAATTACATAAGTGTGCAGGTAAAAAAAACACAATGTAAATGTGTTTTTTTTGAAATACCTGAAGGTAGAACAGTAGAGCAAACTGAATTTGGATGAAAAAGTAAATGCAAAAATATGCAAGTCAAAAGTAAAGTAGAGGTAAAAAACAATTCCCAAGTATTCAACCATGTAAAATAAGAAATAAAAAAAGTTTCTACATAAAACAATTTTAAAAATCACATTTATTCTGCCTTACCATCCTGCCTCTGGGCGGGGTCAGGCAAGAGGTTGTCATCTACATCACAGGCAATGTTAGCCCCAGCCAGGCAGCAGGAAAAGTACCCCCTGGTATGCCTTATCCACCGCTGGCAGGACTCCAAAGCAATGTCCCCAGAAGTTTCAGTCCTTGCCTAGAGAAGTTTTTTCCACTCACATGCATGTTTGTCATACCTTCCACTGCCATGCCAAAAAACTGCTCTATAGGGTTTAGGAATGGCGAATAGGGTGAAAGAAACAGATTGGAGAATCTAGGATTGTCAGTCAACCAGTCGCACGCCACAGCAGCTCGGTGGAAATTGACATTATCCCCAATAACGTAGCACGACTGCTCCCGCTGTCCTGACTCCCTCTGCTTTTGTTGAAATAATTTTATCCCAAAGACCGTTGAGGAAAGCCAGCAGATGGCGGTGGAGGATCCCAGGGTGGCTGATGGAGGTACACAGTGTGACGTTGCTTCCATGCTGGCCGGGGACATCCACAATGACCAATAATGTTCTGTCCACTTCTCTTGAACAATGCACAATGCACTCATGTGGGGTGTCTGTCATCAAGTTAATTTATCCTCTACAAAAAAAAGATGTGATTAAGTATGTAAGATTCTAAATTTACACGATCCACTCAAATACTGACAAATCAACAAACTTATCATAAATACAATGTAGGTCTAAACGTAAGTGTAAGCAGTGACTCTGTAAGGACCGGTGGAAAATAGGGACCCAGTAGCAGGCAGGAGTACAAAAAAAAACAACGAAGTTTAATGTCCAGTAGCAGTACAAAAATCAAAATCCAAAGAATAGTACAAAAACAGGCAGAGGTCAAAAACGGGAAGGCGCGGCAGAGGTACAAAATCACAGTCCAGAAAATCTGGGTCGCAAGAACACGAGCAGAAGTAAAAAAAACAAAACAGGAAATCAATAAGAAACAAAACTAACAAACTTGAAACAAAGAAAACTCAGGGAAAAACAGATACTAAAAATCTAACTAACACACGAAACAAAGACTCGGAAAACACAAATACTGGGAACACTCGAAATAGACTGGCAAAAAGACAAACGCTATTAAGTATGAGGAACTCACGAAGAGGGACTAAATACACAAAGAAGTGGGAGGGGTTACAAGGTGAACACATTAGGAGACAATAACTCGATAACAAGAAAATCACAAAAACATGGAAGGGACTCGGAAACAAGCATTACAAACAACGGGCTCAAGTCGGAGCGGAACGTGACTAGAATTTAGGAGGCGTGGTCTCAAAGGAGAGACAGCTGAAACGAGTTAACCAGCAGCTCAAGGACAGTTTAGTATCGCAGATAGAAAAGATACAGCGAGGAAACTTGTTAATTGTTAGTTCTAACTAAATACAGACAATTAGTATGTTAGTAAACATTTAAGTTAATGGTTTTAGTAATGTGCATCTAACTAATAAACACCCGAGTGATTGTTAGCACAAGTTAGTAAATATAAACAATATAAACACGGGAAACGTAAAGCAGGAAGTAAACAGAAAATGAAACTTCGGAAATACAACGTGAACCCTCGGAAATTCCCGAAGTCACCCAAACAGTGCATACGCGAGACAGGGTAAACAAACACACGAATGCGACTCGGACAACCCACGAACAGAGGGGAATGTACTGATGAATAGAAAAGTAATAATAATGAAAATAAAAATACAAATCAGACAGAACTCAGACACTCAGAACATAACAGACTCGTCACCACTGATAGGCATAGTATTCAATTATAGAGTAGCAGCTGGGAGTGAGTGATCAAGGCCTATTCCAACCAAGGAGACTAGATTAGCAATACAATAGACTGGTTTCTGGTTAGACCACAGGAAGTTGAACCTTTCTATTGATGAACAGACTAATTGATTTACGGGAGCCACACAGTGGGTTCCTTAAATCAATCACATAATTTTAAATATATATTTCTGTTTCCCGCCTGTAGAAAGCAAAGCCAGAAAAAGGGTATTTAAAGTCATACATTTCACAAAATAGGATTCAGATTAACTCTGCTGAATCCAGAGTGCATTGCTGTATCTCTGACAAACTGCTGTTACGAAGAATAAACTGTCATTTTCAACGAACATCGGAGAAGTTCTTTTTTTTATACAGGTATACTACTAGAAATACAGTAAATCACTGAGTTCATTTTTTGTTCAGTGTGAACCATTAAATATACAGAACCTGAAACATAACAGATTGTTCTGATTATCTGGTAAGTCCACTGTATTCTGGTCTCTGTGGAAAAGACAAGTTCCCTGAGAATAATGTATAGCATTCAGCTTCACACTGAACACAAAATAGCCCATAATGACAAAGTGAGTGGATGGATCACTGCAAGGGTTATTTCTCCTGACTCATTTTTTTATAGAACTCTATGGGGAAAAAAGTCAGGAGAAACAACCCTTAAAGGGATCCATCCACATCTACTCCATACCTGGCCGCAGAGTCATGGTTTGGGGCTCGTTTGATACCTTAGACCCTTGATGACGTACAGCCATTTCGCCAGTCATGTGTACCAGTGTAATTTACAGCTGAATCTAGTCTCACCCCCCAATTCTCATAGAGATCAGTTCAAATGCAGAGAGGTTATAGTATCGCTTGTAACAGTACCTGAAAATAAGATATCGAGAGTCTTTTGATGTTGATTGGTCACAAACTTCAGAAAGTAACAGCATGCAAAGGATATGCGACCAAATATTAAATATAATACTTTAAAAATATGTTAAAGCAAAGGGTATGAAAACGTATGTAAAAGAGATTTCAGTTTTTGATTTTGAATACATTTGCAAAAATTTCTAAAAACATGTTTTCACTTTGTCATTATGGGCTATTTTGTGTAGAATTTTGAGACAAAAAATGAACTCAATCTATTGTAGAATATGTCTGCAATGTAATAAAACGTGGAGAAGGTGAAAGGGGTATTCAGACTTTCTGGCTTGACTGTACATGCACTGGTTTTTGTCCTTTCAGAATGAGCTTGGTAGGCTTGTTTCAGTGGTATTCAGTTGCATTGAAGAAATGTGGTCAAACTTGAAATGCTGATTTGATTCATTTCCACTCTGGGTTAATTTGCCCTATGGCTAACTTCATGCACGTTGCTATGCAGCGTAGCTGTCATGCAGAAGTTCATCTTTGAATATTGCTGTGGCGTTTGTCTTGGTTCATCTGCATCGCTTATTAGGTTGTGTTTTGTTTTGTCAGGGCTGTTGCCGTGCTGCGGGGGGGAAAAAATTGGCTGTTTGTATTTCTGCGTGACTCCCCACAGAGGTATATACAGTCAAGCCGGAAAGTCTGCACACCCCTTTCACCTTCTCCATGTTTTATTACGTTACAGACTTATACTACAATAGATTGAGTTAAATTTTTTCCTCAAACATCTACACACAATAGCCAATAATGACGAAGTGAAAACAGGTTTTTAGAAAATATGCAATTTTATTTTACTGACAAAAATAGGTTATTTAGGGGTTACATATCTGTACACACCCTTAGCCTAATACTTGGTTGCCGCACCTTTGGCAGCAATTACAGCTTCAAGGCGTCTTGGGAAAGAAGCTACGAGCTTGGCACACTTGTTTCTGGACAAGCGGGCTGTGATGTGCCTTTTACTAAGGAGGGGCTTCCGTCTGGCCACTTTAATTTGAATTTGAATTTTAACTCAACATTTTTACTGTTTTAAATTTTCTTATGCCTTACTTTTATTCTCTTTTATTTTTATTTTTATGTGTCATTTTGTGTGAAGCACTTTGAGCTGCATTCTTTGTATGAAAGGTGCTATACAAATAAAGTTATTATTATTATTATTATTACCATAAAAGCCTGATTGGTGGAGTGCTGCCTGGATGGTTGATCTTCACAAAGATATGCTGGAGCTCTGTCAGAGTGACCCTCGGGTTCCTGCTCACCTCCCTGGCCAAGGCCCGTCTTCCCCGATTGCTCAGTTTGGCCGGGCGGCCAGGTCTAGGAAGATTCTTGGTGGTTCCAAACTTCTTCCATTTACAAATTATGGTGGTCACTGTGCTTTTTGGGACCTGTAAAGCTGCAGAGATTTTTCTGTACCCTTCTCCAGCTCTATGCCTTGACACAATCCTGTTTCTGAGGTCTGCAGAAAATTCCTTTGACCCCATGGCTTGCAGTTTGCTCTGACATGCACTGTCAACTATGGGACCTTATATATGCAGGTGTTGGCAATCCCCAATCATGTCCAATCAATTGAATTTATCACAGGTGGACTCCAATTAAGTTGTAGAAACATCTCAAGCAGTATCAGTGGAAACAAAATGCACCCCAGCTCACTTTTGGGTGTCATATCAAAGGGTGTGCACACTTGTGTACATATGATATTTTACATTTTGATTTTTAATAAATTAGCACAAATGTATAAAAACCTGTTTTCACTTTGTCATTATGGGCTATTTTTTTTAGAATTTTGAGACAAAAAATGAACTCAATCTATTGTAGAATATGTCTGTAACATAATAAAACGTGTGCAGACTTTCCGGCTTGACTGTATAAATGGGGAGATTCGTAACAATTGAGAGGAGATCCAGAAACATAGGACCATGGAGGCAAGATTGACTGGGGTTTTGGTTGGTTGAGACTTTGGTATTGTCTCATATAGAGACTTTGGGATTGTTCTCGTTTCGGGGAGGTTGAAGTGGTTCCAACACTTCCTAAATACAAAACCACCAGCTGTTGTGTCTCAGGTCTGTCTACTGGATTCCCAAATTTGTGTTTCTCGTTTCTCCGCCAATACCTTCACCAGCACCCTTTCCCCCTTGTTTCATGTATGTCTATTGTGATATTTCAATAAATTCATTTTGTAACCGTTTATTTTGTGTTTAAATCCTTTGTGTTGTGGCCCTTCGAGCCGGGGTCGTAACATATACCCTCATCTTCAACGATTCTGGTCTGAAGTTTTCACAAATGAATAACATAGTTGGCTATGACCATGTTGACAATTGCCGTTTCTTGCAAACAGCTGTGGTCGGCCCCCATGAAAAAAATATAGCAAGTACTGTTGGCCTGCAGTCATCTATTTTTACTAAATATGAATACAACTCCCAAGCTCATGTGATACAGTACAGTAATATAACGCATGTCCTCACTAAGCTACACACAGTATTACAGTAGAGCAGACAACAGGTAAGAGAGCAGAGTACAGCACGACACTGTTGCAGTAGTGTAGATATTAGTAAGTTACCTGTTTTCTTCTGTGAAGGTCCAGATTATAGACGGATGTTAGCGTGAATCGGCTCAAATTTGTCTCGACTTTTTTCCCCAGCTTCCCCCATTGGCGTTCCATGGACAAGGATGTGGTCAACTACAGTGGCACAAATCTCACTAGCGTTCTGCTTGTCCTTCTTCCTTTTCCTCTTCTATCTCCTCTCCCAGTTGTACTCTTCCTTTTCCTCTTCTACCTCCTCTCCCAGTTGTACTCTTCTTTTTCCTCTTCTATCTCCTCTCCCAGTTGTACTCTTCCTTTTCCTCTTCTACCTCCTCTCCCAGTTGTACTCTTCTTTTTCCTCTTCTATCTCCTCTCCCAGTTGTACTCTTCCTTTTCCTCTTCTATCTCCTCTCCCAGTTGTACCCTTCCTTTTACTCTCTTGCTCTTTCTGCATTGTTTGGATCAATTGTTTCCAAGGCCATTTTTATTCATCCTGAGGTTCTGATTGGTGTATTAACAATTTTGCTTCTTAATGTTTGCACCTTGAGAATTATGTGTTACAGTAATTGTGGTAAGGTTGTGGTGACTTGGGTTAATTATATTGAATGTCAGTGTTTCCTAAATGAGCACATGGTGCAACCTGTGCTTTATGAAGATTTGTGCGTAGACTTTTGCGCGTAGAGTTCTGCGCGTAGACTTTTGCGCATAGAGTTTTGTGCGTAGAGTTTTGCACACGGGGTTCAACAAATCTACAGCATGTGTGAAAACAGGGGAATAGTGTTTATAGTTTTGGGAAATTAGTCTTTCCTTTGGTAGAAATGGTTTGGGATATTTTGCTCCCAGAACCAGTTTTAATTTGTAAGTAATTGACAAAAACTGTAACAATAGCAGTGGTGCATTGCTCTCTTCCCTCTCAAGGCAACAAGCAATGTATTTCTGAAAATATATTTATATCATATATTGATAATATAATATAAATAATAAATATAATTCTGCGTTGTATATGTTTGGAACCGGTGATAGTACAGAAGAAATGCATGTATCTAGAAGTCACTAGATTCACCACCTCTGTCATCCAATCAAGCAAGACTTTATATTCTGCAGTCCCACTGAGGGAAAAGAAGCCACTGATTTCATGTAGAAATTCACACCTTCAGGTCCAGATGGGATTTCTACTGAGCTTCTATTAGCAGTCGGGGACTTGAAAGGCCACTGATGCTGAATGCTACACATTATTCTCAGGGAACTTGTCTTTTCCACAGAGACCAGAATACGGTGGACTTACCAGATAAGCAGAACAATCTGTTACGTTTCAGGTTCTGTATATTTAATGGTTCACACTGAACATTGTGGTACATATTGCAACACCATTGGACAGATGTCTCATTGCCATGTCATGAGGGTGGGAATGTTGTGTCTGCTAGGTTGCTGGTGGAATAATGCACTTGCAGCAGGTCCAAGTATTTACATTACATTACAATCACTTGGCAGACAACACTTATCCAGAGTGATGAACAGTAGTGGAGGACATCAGTATTACTCTCAGGAATATAAAAATGCAGTATCATCAAGAAGACACAGAGGCCCATTTATGATCTATATGTGTAATGTTTACCGAACAAACAATTTGTATTGTAACTAGAGAAAGTACCACTAGATAGATAACCTATCTTTACACAGATACGACTATAACAAAAGGAAATCCAAAGAAAGAAAGGGGGAAAAAAGGCTATCTAAAAGGATGTGTAATCTGAAGAGATGACTGTTCAGCAGTCTGTGTCAGAAGATGGGCAGGGTTTCTGATGATCTGGCTGCAGTGGGAAGCTCACTCCACTACTGGGGGCCAGAAGAGACAGGAACATGTGATCTGAAAGTGAAGAGGAGTTTGAGGGGGGGGGGGGGGGGGTGCCCAGAGGTAGCGGAGCAGAGGTGTGTAGGACCTGATGATCTTGGGCGATATAATGGAGAAATAGAGTTGTATTTGTTGTTGGTCACAGTATAAAAGCCATTGTTTGTTTAATAGTACATTCAGTTCAGTCCCATTTTCATTGTAAAAGGTCCACATAACATTTTGGTGCTCTTGAATATAGCCTACCCATTATTTGCTATGTTAAAAAGCATCTGGACTGCTCCAGTTGTAGGCCCTCATTATTACATTTCAACATGAAGATATGCGCAAAGCTATCAGCAAAATACAGATTTTTTCAGACCGTATATGGAGTATTACAAACCGCCTGGCTTGAGGGGTTGATAAGCTTCTGATACCATTCGTCGCCTTCTACGTCTTCAACACCACTCCCACTAGAAAGGGCTTTGATCGCCTAGAGAGGAGTTGTTTTTTGGCCGTCCTAGAAGCTTTTAGTTTTTAGCATTCTTTGATTAATATGATGAGTGCACTCTGTTGCCCAATGGCGTATGCTTAGGCTGATTTCTTAAGGGCCTCTTTTATCTATTTGAAAAGTGGTATCTATTTGAAAAATTGTTCCTAACTTTCTCTGTTATTCTTCCCCCCACCCCTTATAATTGTAATCTCTTGCACAGGTTGTTACACAATGCTCTGTTATTAAATATATTCACATTAAAGTCTCTAGTCACTAAATTTGACCATATGCAGACAATATCTTTTTCTTACTGATGTGCCTAAATCAGTTCCTCACGTATAAGCTTTAGTTGCTGAATTGAGCTCATCCTGCATTCACTGTACGTATTTCAATAGTAAACTTCACCCGAATCTTAGTTCCACTGATAATAGTTTTTAACCTACAACTAATAATAATAAAGACTTGGTTAAATGGTCGCTGAATCCTACTTTGATGGCAGAATCTCTGTAATTAAAATTTAAATAGCCTCTCACACATTCATTTTATAATACAATTGCATTGTTTCAAACTATTTATTTAGTGAAATAGATGAAATTATTAGAAATTCTATATGAAAAAAGAAATAATGGACAATATATTTGGTGGAAAAAGGTGCATGGGTACTGGGAATGGTCTACTAGAAGATGGACATTTCTACAGTATGTACCTCTTCAAGGTCTCTAGGGAGGCTTGGCGTCATCATGCAGTTCAAAATAGATAAGACAAGAGTGAGGAAAGGCAGAGAAGGTGTTGTTAGGTGCTGCATTGTTGACCTAAATAATATAAATACATATTTATATGCTTTGAAATTGATTTAAAATACAATATTTGTGAAATTTAAATTTCTGCTTAATATGTCATTTTAAAACTAGGATTTAAAAAAAAAAAAGTATTTACATTACTTAAATAGGACAGAGAAAGAGCAATGGAATTTGTTCATTTTGGTTTTCTACATATGTTTTTGATCCTCTCCCCCTAACATTAAATTCAATATTTGGTTATGAAATACAGAATTAGGATATAATGAAAATATAATTTAATTTTGAAACTAAACTCAATTTATATATTTTTATATGAAACATGAAGATACGGATTTATGGCATGTTCTGTTAAGCAGGGAACTGATTTAAGATTGTTCAAATGTTTGTTTGTTAATCTCCAAACATTTTTTACAGTTCCATATGCCTGTTGTTTAAATCTGAAGATATTAAAGCTAATAAAACAATCACATATGTGGCCTTGTTCTATGTGAGGGCGGCGCAGTTGTATACGTGTGCGTGTTCATGCAGCGCTTTACATTTGACAACCCATAATCCATTGCGTGTTTGTCATTATGCCAATGTTGATTTTGAAACCAGCATATTAATGTTGCGTGCGTAATCCGCTAATACATTAGGTATAGCCTTACACGTCGATAGACAGATTTGTTAAATGATTGAAATGGTTTGTTAACTGTAGCGTATCCGTTAGTGCAGTTCATTCCAACAATAGAGCACTGTTCTCTTTTAACAAAAAATAAGGATTT
The DNA here is from genome assembly GCA_022702515.1 of Ilyophis sp. 1 JC-2022. NCBI lineage: Eukaryota > Metazoa > Chordata > Actinopteri > Anguilliformes > Synaphobranchidae > Ilyophis > Ilyophis sp. 1 JC-2022. Next base: position 91,680,380 of record CM040405.1, read on the forward strand.
ACCGAAAAGGTCCTTCAGTTCTCCCTCATTATAATGAATGGGGGTGGGGAGGCATGTAGCTAGTGACGTAGAACCGGCTGTTTAACTCGGAAGCTGCTGCAGGAGAGGAGCATGAAGGAGAAAAAAAATGACCGACAGTGACCTCCACCTAGAGTTCTAGCTGTTGTGTTTCCAGCGATTTGTGAAATGTAAAACAACCCTGGCTATCCTCATTTTGTAGTACACATAGCCTACATGATATTACGATAGATATTTGAAAATATATATAGAATACCGAGTGAAAATCCGCTGTGAGCTTCCTCTCTTTTCTTATTACTGCTTGCTGCATTGCCTGTGTAAAATTATGGATAAGGCGAAATCAGTTGCGGAACAGAACGGATTAGGTATTTGTTACGCGAATGGGCTGCAAAATGGATTTCATTCTCAGCAAATAAGCAACGGAACGTGTGCTCATGGTCCAAGTGGGAGCAGTGGTACTAGTAGTAGCGGTAGCCATAGTGGTATTGAAAATCTCCACCATCTTCACCAGGACCTACAGAATAATGGATCCCCTGCTAAAAGGTGCAGACTTAGGAGAAGAATGGATTCTGGAAAGAAAAACAGACCGCGTAAGTATCTGTCTAGCGATATTTCCACTTGGCTAATTACTTTCATCCTGCAAGAAAAGTGATTCATGCAACGGCGCGTTTTGCATTTCTCCCCCTCGGAAGGATACGCTAACGCTAGTAGCCTAGTAGTGGAGCTGTAATTAATTCGGATATAATTTCGGCCTATAATCACTTGGATAAAACGCACTGTGCGTACGATATCACTTATACCGTTGACTATAAAATTGTCATTTATATGTGCAGAATCTATTCTGTTTAACAGAACTGGCTATACGACGAAATTAATGTCTTGTAAGACGGAGCTTGGCGCATGACGCCTGTCAGTCAGTGTGTTGACAGTAAGTACAGATGAATTGTGTTTTTCTTACAATTGTGAACAAATTGTTCGAGACAAATACATTAATTAGCCTATTTTAGACGGTCTCAAATAGGGCTGAATCGGGTTTCCATGTAGCTGGCGAGCTTACTCAATGGGCGTTTTTCTCCCCCAATAACCTTGGCAGGTCCGTTTTTATTCCGTTAATTAAAGGGCATGACATGAACATAACATAGCCCCAAATCTCTTTAGGTTAGGAGGCCACTTTGTTGTCTTGATTTTATAACATCCTCGCTTGTCTGGCCAAGAGAAATGAAAAAGATACCACCTCTTCTTTTGTTATTATGAAACCTTTGCGATAGTATTTGTATTGTGTTCCATTTGATTGGTCGTCCCAGAGTCAGGAGGTGTGCTGAAATCGCTCCTGATACGAAGGCATGGTCTTCTCAGCCAATCAACGTTCAACTCCTGGCTGTGAGGCTGGGTTAACGAAGTAGGCGAAGCCGCACCATTAAAACTGCAGAAAATTCTTTCTGCTTTCTGGCCATTATAAGTTGAAACTTTGTTACAGCTACGATGCAGTTGAAGTGTATATTACCACCGTGACAGCAACACAGGCAATAAACCCAGGAATAAAACGCACATTTAAGATTAACTGCACTGTCGGGAATCCAGAATTGTCGTTTCATTACGTAAAACTGAGCATCTCTATGAAGCTTAAGGGTATTAAGAAGCCAGGTAAGGGATATTATGAACCTTTTGAATGTCGTGTGTTCAGTGATTTGATTTCCCTGAAATCTGAGTTTTTCAGAATAAAGGGGATGCCATTGTCTTCAGCTGAGTATCGAAGAAAGAAAAGCAAGCACAATTATTTTTAAAATGCTGTCAGAGGATTTTTGTGTGCCCTGTACATACATGACACAGTACATTCAGCCGTTACTGTGGCCAGTTAACATTTTTTAAAAGTAGGAGTCATTTTCATACTCACTATAGGAGCGGAAATTAGTATTGACTATTGTCTTGACTGATTTGCAATTTCAGCATTTGATAAATAGCTCTCTGAATAGTTAGTGTCCTGCTTATCAGCATTCCTGTTATCAGTATAATTTTCAAAGAATCCAGATTGTCAACTTTTATAAGTTACCAGCTTGAAGTTTCACCCTTGAACATTAAGTGACTAAATTCTCATTTTAGTAATTCTCATGCTTCTTTCCTGGCCTGTGAGTAGACCTTTAAATGAAAACAATTTAAATTTTAAGGTACCACCCACTGCTGAACAGCCCTTTTTCAGCACCATGAACTCTAATAACCTTAACCCTAGTCATGTAGGAAGTCTACATTATTTATTTTTATACAATAGAGAAGATGGCAGACATCTCTCCTCATGCATGTTTTTGATGTTAATTGTTAATAGTTATGCACGCACACAAACGCAAAAACACAGCGCTCGAATTGTCGTTGAACACGAGGGAGCGTTGTTCCCCCCTTGTTAACCATAATTGGAAAAGTCATCCCCTTAAGATGGGAATATCTGTAAAATTAAATGCATTGATTGAAATAAAAGGGAATGCTCTTGTCTGAACAAAGCAGCAGCTCTAATGTCCAATGTCATATTGGCAGCTTGGGAGGCCATGGGATGGGAGGGGGGGGGGTATGTGGAAAATGTTATTATATGTCTGGGATTGTTAGCATGCGCACTACAGGAAGAAAGCTATATGTTAAAAGCAGACTTCAATACGTTTTTTTGACGAATTGTTGGTAGCTGTAGTGGCGTGATTTGAGACATTTGTGAAGAATTGTATTCATGGAAAAGAAAGCAGTGCATTTATCTAAAAATTGAAAGTTAATAATTTCCCGTATTTGATCTTTTTGCTATTCTACATGGTCTGGTTTAGTTTGATTTACATTTAGAGAGGTAACCTAAAGCTAGTTAATGTTTGCTGCATAAAGTTAAGCTAGCTTACAGCTAAGGCTGCTGTGGGCCTAAACGCGTACAGACCTGTAGAGTTTATTCGAGGTCCTCAATAAAAAGAATAGATTGACAGACAAGAACAAAGGTTTCATTTTTTGTTATTGGCAATATACTGTGTTGTGCAATGGCAATGTTTTCTAGCTGCTTTTTCAGTGATCTGCTGGTTGGATTTCTTTGGTTAAATAGTTTTAAAAAGTTTAAAAAGTTGTGATGGTATGTAAAATGCACATAAAAGCAGAAGGCAGTGATTTGTAAATTATTTTTTACATATACAGTATTTAATTGAAAACAGTACAAAGGAAAGATATTTAATGTTTTGTCTTATCAACTTTATTGATTTTTGTAAATATATGCTAATTCCGAATTCCGAACATGTTGCAAAAAAACCACTTGTTTGGAACATTCCATACTAGGTAAGTAGGTAATGCTGTCATGACTGGGTACAAAAGACTCTTAGAGGCGATACTATAACCTCTCTGAATTTGAATGGATCTCTATGGGAATTGGCGGGTGGGAATAAATTAAGATGTAAATTACACAGGAATAGTATGGAACCCATGGTTGGCTAAATGGCTCTAAGTCATCAAGGGTCTGAGGTATCAAACGAGCCTCAAACCATCACTCTGCTGCCAAGTTTGGCTGAATTTTCCAGTTGAGTGCTGACGCCATCTGGAAGGCAGCCAAATACATCAAGGCAGCAACCTGGTGGAAGGGACTCCATGTCCCCTGTTGCTTCAGAGCGGAACTGGTTCGTGTTTGGTGGAACACACAGCAGAGTGTGCAGCAGTCTGACAAACAAAATAGTTGAGAAACTGGTGGCTACTTGGTCAAACTTGAAACGCTTTGAGCCCGTCAAAGATGACACCACACTAATTGAATCTGTGGAGGATGGTCCACATTATTCAGAGTCTCTTTATGAAGATGAAGCTAGCTGTGGTTCAGATAAATAATTAGCTGAGGTCAGGCAAGTCAAGTTCAAATATTTTGTTTAACCTTAAAAGATGAAGTTATTCCGAATATATAGGCATTTGTAATTTGGCGTCTTAGATTAATGAAAATGACTAAAGTATATTTTTGCATCTATGTGTGCTTATATAGTTTACTTTCTGCATTTGTTGGTTCACATTGTGGTAAACCAACATCATGTTTGTTGACATTTTTTAAAACACATGGTTTTCTGCCTAACAATGTGTGCAGTGACACCTCAAATAGGCCCAATACATAAAAAACCAAAGACATACTTACAATTTATGGAAAATATTGTTAACAGTATAATTTCCCAATATTACCTAAAAATTTCAGAAATTACTTCAAAATCCCTCAAAAAGGGGAATTTTACAACTTTACAACCCTGCCTGTGATCCACTAGCTAGAGCAGTGCTTAAATTGAGTCCAGTCTTTTCGGGAAAGAGTCCTGGCATTTCAGAATTTTTTATCTTTCCATCCATCATTAAAAATGTTGATCATTACACACACTCTGCCTGACCTTTCGTTTAGTGCAGCTGGCTTCACTCGGGGAGCAAAAAATGTTTGAACATGGCAAGCTAAATTGACAAAAATTGTGAAGTAATGATAAATCAAAATACAATCCGGTTTCAGAAGTTTGTGTTACACGTTGTTGTGCTTGTGTCTAATTTCGCACACACAATAACTTAGAATGTACAGAGTGGGTTAGCTTGTTAGCTAATGTAAGTGACCACAGAAGCTGGCTAGCTTTCAGGGTAGTGCAGCTAATTCACAAGGTGCATGCATGTTCGAAACGTGATCGGTGCTACTGCAGTAGAAGTGTGCCTCGTGTGTGTATATGGAATGAGAGCCCATACATACATAGATGGCTTTTGTTCCAGTTTTTGTACAAAATAGATGAAATCATGTATAGTATTATTTAAGCAGCTAAGTTGAAGATTTCAGTAGATTGGAACATTTTCATTCACACTTAACACTACCTATATTTTCAATTGCAATGCGCAGGCTAAGTGAAGAGATGTGACCATGCTGTGCTAGGATCATGTGGTTAATGACGTTACTAGCAGGTGCCTTTCTGCTGTCAGACTGTGCAGAGAGAGTTTAATGGTAGAGACTACAGGTGGGTACTTTTACACAGTACTTTGGTCCATGAAACCTCCTGACAAGGAAGTAAACAGCCCTTTGACCTACATGCAGGACCTGTCACAAAGCCCTCATAGGACAAAGTAGCGGTATCCCTCACTCTACTGTAGGACGCTATCCGGTGACCCAGCTGCTTGTCCCAATGGGGGACGAGGGCTTTCGTTTATGTCTTTTCAACCCTGCATCGTTTCTTCTTTAATGCCCAGGAAAGGTTGTCAGATCTGGAAGGTTGTGCTATTTCACATTTCCAGCTATAGGTGTAGCCCTGAATTCAATACTGTGGCTACAAAAAAATCTCACTACACCAGTCACTGGAGAGGAAATTACATTCGGTAATTGTTGTGATTGCTGAAGTGGACCACCCCCCAAAAATGTGTTTTCAGATAGATATGAATGAAAGCATAGTTGAGCATATGACCGTGGCTGAGAGACACAGACTGGAGTATTGATTTGGTTCGCTCATGGTAACCGAGTATATCTGATTTGTCATTTAATGTTTAACTTGTATTACTGTGTTTTCATGAAACTTGTCTGTAGATACTTTATCAGGTAAAGGTTTACATTAAACTTGGGCTCAAAGGTAAAAAAAACAAAAAGCCTTGTATCTGATTTTATGATGTACTGTCATGTTATAAAGATAAATTTTACTGCAAGTGTGATTTTTAAAGGTCTGGGAAATTTGATTACAATTGTGGTTACATTCTCCAGAAGAGACAATGGATTGTTTTCTTAACATTTAATTGAGGATTTTAGCCCAATTATAAACATTAATTTGTAATAAACACGATTACATTATCATGAGCTGTTCAGCAGATAAGGACAGGTTCGGCATGTATCCTGTCCGTAAGATGTCCATGTAAAAAAATTCCTCGTCGCTAGGTTAGACCGTGTTACAGACCCTTAAAAATGGCATACAGTGGAAACGTCGGCAGAATACAGCCTTACTCATACCTGACGAGTTAAAGAGTAAGATGACAATGTAAGGAATGCATGCTCTGGTCAACAGGTTTCAGAACTGTGAGTTTATCATTTTATGCATTGATCAGGTCCTGCGAACTAGCTAACGCAGGTATGTCTACATGTGAAACTACTGCCCCCGCCTTGCCATTTTCCAGCAATTACTAACGTAATGTGTGGCATCGGATGTTTACCTGCTTAATTTGAAACGACTATGGTTTCCCACAGTAAAACCAACACTAGACTACCAGACGACACAAAAGAAAGCAACGTAAGCTAGCAAGCTAGTCTTTACCATCAAATAGTTAAACCTGCAGATCATTCAATGTGTAATAATGTTGTAACCCTGAACTGCTGTACACTAACATTAGACTCGACAGCAGCAAACTCTGGTCTTTGGGCCTTATTGACGTAGGTCGGACCCCACATAATCCCGCCCACTTGAAACCTGCTATTTAGCCAAGGGGGAAAGTAAGCCAATCTTTGCAAAATCTTTTTTTTTCTTCTTTTTTTTTGTTGCAAGGCTCATTTTTGGGCCATTTGTGAAGGCAAAAAGCTATTAAAATATCACATCAGCAAAGAATTCACAGATTTCAATTCTCCAGACCTTTAAAATTGTAACAGCCATGTGGTCATGGAGCGAACCAGCACGTGCTCGCGTGTAGCTGCAGGGTGGTGGTTTGGAGGGGGGTGGCAGTGGTGTGGGGGGGGCATAACTAGGTTTGCTAAGCTTGGCTGTACATCCTACAGCACTGAGGGCAGCAGACCAATGAGCAGACTAATGTGACTCAGCTCTGTTCCAGACGATTTCACACAACCAGTCACAGGTTGTGCTGCTGTCAACAGAGCCGCTGTTCACCGGCGCTAACGTGACATTTGTAATGCGAGCCTTAACTGTTTTGGGCCGGATGTGGCTAACTTTAGCGCCTGAAGAATGTTTCTGGTTATTGGCGTGTGGGGTGGGCGCGGGAGTGTCGCGTTGAGAACTTGAGACCTGCTGGACAGGCGGATTATGCTAGTGTTTTCCGAAACCGCCCCTGCCTGAGCCGGTTCCCCAGGTTTGGTGGCTTGACTCTCATGCATTCCTCTGACCCCTGGTTGCCATTCATTGAACTGAAACCCCTACTTCACGGGTTCTCAGATGTGCTATTGAATGTGACTATTTGAAAAGGCTAATCTGATAATGGGCTTTATTGTGAGGTTGAACACAAAGATGGTAAATCTATCCAACTGCTTTATGTAGGGCTTGTATACCTTTTCCACCTTGCAATAATGCTCGTCGTGTCTAATTGCCTAAAGGTCACATTTAAGCCAAGAAACATTTGATTACTAAAGAATACGCGACTGTATGTTTTTATACTTGAATGATCAGACTTATAAAGATACACATCTATCTCTGTTCCCCGTCTGAAATATTTCCCAGTTTATATATTTTCCGTGCATACTGCAAGTGCAGTGAAGCACAAACAATCTGCTAAGCTTGTTATTCCTATGAGGTGGGTTAATTCTTCAGACATGACGCAAGTGAGATACCGAACCGAGTAAAGTTTAATTCTGCAACGTCTGCGGTAGCAGAACGGAGAGGTATGGCTGGTGTGTAGGGTCAGATTAATTTTTTGTTGTTGAAGCGGAGCAGTCCTTTTGCCTGCCTAATAGGCTAGTGTAAAAAGTTTTGAATTGATGCAAGGCAATATCAGTAGCCAGTGGATGGAGATGAGAAGGGGAGGTTGTAGATCAGACGAGCAGCAGTTGTTCTGGATAAGCTGCAGAGATCTGACAGCGGAGGCAGGGAGACCAGTGAGGAGGAAGTTGTAGTAGTCCAGACAGGAAATGACCGGCGCCTGGACTAAGCTGCGATGAGTAGGTGGTGAGGAAGGGGCGGATTCTCCAGATAACATTGTAAAAGTAGCCAAACTGGGAAGCGCAAACCTCAAACTTGGCAAAATGAGTGTAGAGAAACAGGCTCCCATTTTTATATTGCATTTTTATATTTAATATTTTGTTTGTTGATGTGTGTATTTAGCAAACATTGCTTTTTACATCACCTCCAGTTAATGGTTTGTGCTCATATTGTGAAAAGGACAGTGTGCTAAGGTTTGAATACTCAGCACAGGTTCACTGCAACCAAATAAATAAAATGGAGGGAAATCAATAAACTCACTGGGATTAGGAAAGCCTGAGCAAAAGCTTTTAAAAATAGTTTTTAATGTATGAATTAATTTACTTTGCTGTGTGATTTAAAGGAGCGGTGGCTGGGTAGCTAGGCAGTCTACTCCTCGCTGCTGTTTCCATGGGAACCACTGCCTGCAGCTGTTGCTGCTCGGCTAGCTGCAGTGGATGTGAGATGGATGTGAGATGGATGTGAGAATTTTAATGGAAAAAACACATACACAGCATGGTTATCAAAAAGTAGTTATAATGCAGCATTCTTAAAGCTGGCTCAAGGGTAATCACATATAGCATAGTGGAAATCTTGAGTTGGTGTGATAAATGTTTTATAAATGTAACTTTCCTGGCATTACATCAAGCGCACTGCATGAAATTATCAATATAAATCAGTTTATTGCATTCTTCTTTTTTTAATATTAACTCTTCAACAAATAATGGTTTACAGAGACCTAGACATTTATTAAAAGTAAAAAGTGTTCAAGCTTTTTTTTTATTGTCGCGATATGAATGTAGATGTTGGTTGAGAATATGAATTCTTAATATTGTCTGTGATTTGTTCCTCAGCCTTCCCCTGGTTTGGGATGGATATCGGCGGCACCCTGGTCAAGCTGGTGTACTTTGAGCCCAAGGACATCACGGCGGAGGAGGAGCAGGAGGAGGTGGAGAACCTGAAGAGCATCCGCAAGTACCTGACGTCCAACACGGCCTACGGCAACACCGGCATCCGCGACGTGCACCTGGAGCTCAAGAACCTCACCATGTGCGGCCGCAAAGGCAACCTCCACTTCATCCGCTTCCCCACGCAGGCCATGTTCCGCTTCATCCAGATGGGCCGAGACAAGAACTTCTCCAGCCTGCACACCACCCTCTGCGCCACAGGGGGCGGGGCCTATAAGTTTGAGGAGGACTTCAGAACGGTGCGTTGGCCAAGCCGTCGCGGGCACGTCGAAGGGGGTGGTGAGCGCCACAGGTTTTGGCTGGAACAGAAGTTGTAAATTCTAGCTAGCCAACCTCGAGTTTATGGTTAACTTTAGAACTATGTGAGGGGTGAATCTGTGTACTTTGGGCTGGACTGAATTGCAGGTCAAAGTATTAGTCGCTTGTGGCTTGTTAGGTTCTACAACACAGAATGAATGTCATTAAATAATACCCTTGGCAGTACTAGTCAAACTATGATTTATTTTGAAGTTAGTCTTTTCTGTAAACTACAATTTTTCTATGATGTATGAATGACTATACTTATTAAATGTGTAATGGAATAGATTACGGAAAACAAAAACGGCCATAACCGATCAAACAAGATCAAGTACAATAAGAGACCACCAAGCCTGGAAACAACCAATTAATTGATCATTATTATATAATTCATTAACTTGCATTTTTAACACATCTATGCACATTGACCCATCACGGCATAGACCAATCATTACAATAAAATGTAACATGGAATTCCATAAATTTCATTATAATGGTTGGTCTATGTCCTGACATATCAAATTAATGCGCATTTGATGTGTTAAATCCATAATGCCAAAGGATCAAATCTTAACAATGGGGATTGGTTTGTATTTTGGACTGTCGCATATGTGAGACCTATCAATTTGTTGGCTTGCAGAAATTTGTATGTATGTACAGTGTGTGTGTGTGTGTTTGTTCTGTCAGGCTTGTGTGTGCTTGTATTGGGCAGTGTGTTATTGCTGGCCCTGCACTGGTCCCACAGGAAGTTTGGGACGGGGCGGTAGTCTGTGTTTGGTGTGGCCGTGCGGGGCTCATCATTGGCCTTTGCACACCCGCTCATCCGTGTCTCTCCCAACTTCCCTCCAGATGGCCAATCTGCAGCTTCTGAAGCTAGATGAGCTGGACTGTCTCATCCAGGGTCTCCTGTATGTTGATTCTGTGGGGTTCAACGGCCACCCGGAGTGCTACTTTTTTGAAACCCCCTCTGAACCTCAGAACTGCGTAAAGAGTCCGTGTTGCCTTGACAACCTCTTCCCCATGCTGCTGGTGAATATTGGCTCGGGGGTCAGCGTCCTGGCCGTCTATTCCAAGGACGACTACAAGCGGGTCACTGGCACCAGGTAAACGAATTGCGCCGATTTCCTATTTCTAGCGCGTCTCTGGAAAGTAAAAGCTCATATCCAGAAAACCCTTTTTGATTAAAGGGAACTGGATTTCAAGTGTTAAAGATCCCATCCTCTCCCTATTAGTGTTTTTAACTTATTTTATACGCCCCTGTGCTGACTTCTGTTGCCTTTATCGATTCTATTTACATCCTCATCATATGCATAATTATGGTTGTGATTTGAAATTGTGTGCGTGTCATTGCTGATTATGTCCATCACATGTTCCACCAGCCCTTATTTGCCTGGTTTGTAAAGGTAGATTTTGATGCCCAACGCAGAATTTGTAACCCTGTCCCTAAGGAATTGAAGGTTCCACATGTATGAGATTACATTGGCATGGCCAAAACTGGCTCGGAGCATTACATTACATTACTGGCATTTTGCAGACGCTCTTATCCAGAGCGACTTACACAACTTCTTTTCTTATTTTTAGCATTTTTACATAGTATCCTTTTATACAGCTGGATATACACTGAAGCAATTCAGGTTAAGTTCTGTGCTCAAGGGTACAATGCCAGTGTCCTACCTGGGAATCGAACCTGAAACCTTTGGGTTGCAAGCCCAGTTCCCTACCCATTATACTAGACTGTCGCCCTAAATTTTCCAGTATTGAGTGGTTCAGGCAGTGCCCCCCGGCCCATCGCAGACACCGGAGCAGGCGCAAAGGCAGTGGTGCATTTCTATAGACCAGGGCTTGACCGCTCGCCTCCCTCAATGCCCCCCCCCCCCAGTCTGGATGGGCACACCGCAGCCCACTGCCTCCCAAGGGCAAGGCAGAGGTGCGTACTCTTAGCCTCACACTCCCTGTCTGTACCCCGTAGTCTGGGCGGCGGCACATTTCTGGGCCTGTGTTGCCTGTTGACCGGCTGCGAGACGTTCGAGGAAGCCCTGGAGATGGCAGCCAAGGGGGACAGCACCAACGTGGACAAGCTGGTGAAGGACATCTACGGTGGAGATTACGAGCGCTTCAGCCTGCAGGGGTCTGCTGTCGCGTCCAGGTGAGGGTGACCGGCTCCCTCTCAGCTCGAGGACTTCATTGGATTGTCGAGCTTCGGTGTAACGCATCATATTTTTACATTGTGAAAGGTTTAGGTCTTTTGTAGACGTTGTAGCCTGATGATTCATGCCTTTGTATTGCAGCTTTGGTCACATGATGAGCAAGGAGAAGCGAGACACCATCAGTAAAGAGGATCTCGCCAGAGCCACTCTGGTCACTATCACCAATAACATTGGCTCTATCGCTCGCATGTGTGCAGTGAATGAGGTAGGAGGAATGTCTTGACAACACCTGCTTTTTTGATGAACTCCATTTTTAAAGCCTGTGTGGACAGCAGTGTGTTTTGGACTGGGCAGGATTAACAAATACACTATTATAAGACTCCCTTTTTGTGTTCACCCTTGTACTTCTTTAGTGGAAAACACTAAAAAAACCTATAAGCGAAAGCAGTATCGACGGGCTCTGCGTCTAAGAAATGGTTTTCTATGTGCTTTCAGCTTCTTTACAGTGTTGCCTTGTGGCACGGAGATCAAGCAGCATTGTACAGGGCTATCAAAGCGCATAGAACAGCGACGGGAAGTCTCGTTTAGACGGAGCGAGCACCTAAACTTCTGTCTCACTGCGCCACCTTGTGGTAAAGTAAGAAATGGCGTTAAAAAGAGGTCACGGGGACTGTTCTTACTCCAAACCACTAGGGTGTTATTCATATACAACTCGAAAACAAAGAGCGTCACAAGTGTTTTATGTAGAAAGTTTTATATTTCCACAAGCCTGCCACAAACGATTGGTCATGCTACAAACTAATAATATATCACATGAACCGCTTATTTGTATGTTTCATGGGGATAAATATAATTGCCTTAAAATAGAGTAGTTAACATACATATATTACATACATATTTTAATCAGTTACCTGTTAATCTGAATTTGTCAATTAGCACCTACTTTTTTGTATAATGGAAAATTGTCTCCCCGCTCTGAGCCACATCTTTGTAAATCTGTAACAGTTTTTGGACTATAGTGAACAGCACTGACCTGAATTATTTTCCACAGCCCTGAGTATTTCACATGCTCTTGTGAGTGATTTAACTCTTCTCTTATTTTTAATAATGATGGATATTGTTTAGGCCTCTTATGTGCTTAGCTCAGTAAAGTATTTACCTGGCCTTTCTGTTGTAAATGAACCCTCTCTAATGTAATTAAAAAATCTCAACGGGCAGGTGTAGGTGGCAGATGGAGCTCTGTTCCTTACAGTTGTGTGATATACAATGTGAATAAATCAACCTGCGGAGCCCTTTGAATCAATGCCGTTTACAGAAGTTGAGTACACATTCATCATCGATAAATCTCTCCTTCCGTTTTTCTGACCTGGAAATTCCATCCACAGCAAATGAGGACATTTTTACCCACTGCTGCCATTTTCAGTCTCGCAAATAGATGGCAACGTAACCCAAGTCAATGCAGGAACAGTTGAAGATATAATAATTCCTAGACTTATTGTTTTACTTTTTTAGACTACTTTTTATACAATTTTAACATTTTATACTTCAACTTTACTGCATTTAGAAAGGATCTGACAGAAAGGTGTTTTGTTTGATATGGTTCTAATAAATAAGTCATGGTCGTTCTCTTTCAGAAAATCGAGAGAGTCGTTTTTGTTGGGAATTTCCTGCGGATCAACACAGTGTCCACGAAACTGCTGGCATATGCCATGGACTTCTGGTCCAAAGGGCAGCTTAAAGCCTTATTCCTGGAGCATGAGGTAAACGTGTAAAAATATCTCTAAAGTTCTGTCCGTCGGAACTGGCACATTCTCCGTTACGCCTAACTGATGGAGTCATTTAGCTGTGGGTCACCATTATTGGAAACTGAGGAGAGTGATTTATTCATGAGTGTATGAACTAAACCAGATCTGGTGTTTCTGCATCAATCGTTTTCTGCAGGGTTATTTTGGTGCAGTGGGTGCCTTCCTGGAACTGCTGAAGATAACGGACGACCTGTGAGAGGCGACAAAAGAAACCACACCTCTCAACTGAAAAGCTGCTGCAAAGATGCGAGAGAGCCAATATATGAACTGGGGAAAAGCCATTTTAGTAATTTAACTACTGTAAATATTGGAATTTCTTTCCTCTTTTCCCCCCCAGATAAAGATTTTTAGTAACTAATTTAAACCCTAAGGCAGTCTGAAGGTGAGGTGGATATTCGTGAGCTGTTCACAAGCAAACTTTCCTGGTACTGTGTGTAAATATATATATGTATTTTTAGAAAGTGCGCTAACGCCAAAACCTACTGACCTTTTTGTTCTAATTTCATTGCTGTTTTTATTATTTTATTTTTTGTGTTTTATTTGTTGTTGGTTTAAAAGTTGTGAGGACCTACTCAAGAAAATGGACCGTAACAGTGCTCAGTGAGCGATGACCCGGTCTCTCTCTATACCATTTGTGTCTGTTGGCTGCATCCTGGTTCACTAACCCTAAAATCTCCCTAAGCTCATAGCAGAGGAAAATGGCGTGGCCAGTTTTTGTTCAGGTGCAAGTGGGACCCATCAGGCAATGCTAATTGGTTATTACAAACAGCTTGGTATCTCGACCTGTGCTAGCAAGGAAGTTTGACTCCGTCACTAGTCTTACTGAGATAGCCAGGTCTTGAATGAATTCTTAATGGCCTCTGTATCACAATCTATACAGTATTTTAATGCTTTTATAAACTCCATCCCTCACAATCCCTTTTGTCGGTGTGGAGTGATCCCCATTTACCCAGAGAGGTTGTGCATTTTGCCCAAAATCTGTCACTAGATCTGTGAAAAACACTAAGACAAAGAAAGAGGGTCCATCTTCTTAACTCTTCTGAGGTGTACTTTTAATTAAAATGTGCTGATTTTTGTTTTGTTATGTGGTGTGTTAATAATGAGTACCCCTAGGAGATTTTACTATTTGACCCTTTGGTTAATTTTCATGACATTTCATGATAGTATCTTGGTTTCAAGTGAAACTACAAAGCTGGCCTGTGAACTGCTATACATCGCACACTCTCCTGCCTTTTTCAAAGGATTCTTTGGGAAGTTTGACCTTTCCTTTATCGCAAAACCTTAACTGTTCACCTAGAAAAGCCTTGCCCATGCCTGTTGATTAAGGCCTTTCCTTCATGCAGTCCTGCATAGTCTCCAGTGGTAGACAGTGAGCAAACGACAGCACGTCAGTGGAGTTTTATGTGCTCTGATTTTACAAGTCAAACCATTTTTTAGCCTCTGGTCAAACCGCAACCCGCTTTGTCCCAACATGTTATGAACGTAAACGCAACGTAATGGTTTCGTAATGGTTTCTGCTATTGAGAAACAGAAGGAAAGTTACATGCTTACCTCCATACTCAAAGTGGAAAGCTGGTCGTGGTTATATTAAGAAGTGAATGTCCGTCAATACTTTCCGAAGAAAAATAAAATGTGCACATTTCTCAGATATAAGCTGGCAGGTAAGCCAGCTCTTTACAAGAGAACTCAAAATTTGTCACATTTCTATTTTTGAGGCGACTTCCCCCTTTAAGTGTAAATACACTGTATAACTTACACGCTGTACTGAACAGAGTCGGCTCGGCCCAATACATGACGTAAGCATCAGGAGGCCCCATATTTATTGTAAAATATATATATTATTTATTGTGTTGGGTTGGGGGGATATCCAACTCAAATCCTGCTTAGGGCCCCTCGGAGGCTAGGGCCAGCACTGGTACTGAGGTTTTTCTTTCCCACCTCTCGCGTACGAAATCAACGAGCAGAAACATCTCATTGCCTAAGTGGAATTACTGGAATTGCAGCGGTGCCTGAGAAAGTTCAGTGTCTTCAACGGAATGTGGGGTTTCAGTTAGACCGGTTCTTAGTAGTTAATCCTTCATTATTCCCTCCGTTTTCTTTCCTTTCATCTCTTAGAATTGGCATTTGCCTCATGCGGTTAGGTGCCACGTTCTCGTCAAATCGGATGACAGCGCTCTGACTCTGCTGCGTGCCACCACGCTCAAACCCGTGGGCTTTGCGCGGTCGCCTTTGCTGTAGAACGGAGACGATGGATCTTGCTTAATGTTTATTTTTTATTTTATTTTTTATTTTTTGTCCCGAGGTCTAAACTCTTTCGGCCACATGTATAAAACTCCGAGTAAAAAAAATGAGTAAAAGAACGCTCAGGGTGAAAGTTGTAAATCTGCTTAAAAAACGTTTAGCTTTTTCTACCTCTGCCTTTTGATCACTATGTCACCATATCACACTGACGCCAAACATTGCGTACATATGGTGCGCAGAGGTACGCAGATTCTCACAGCATGTATTATTTTATACATCTGAATTTCTGCGTGGAAACTCCCTTACGCGGCTTTCTGAGGGCATTTTTCTGCTCAGCACTGTTTATACATGTGGCCCTTTGTGTTTTGCGGTGTTGGTTTTTGTTTGACTTTGTAATGTTTTTTTCCTCTCTCTTTTTTGTATTGTTTTGTGTGTTTTGCCGTGACCTGTTGTTTTGGCCTGAGACCACAGGGGAACTCATTACCACGGTTGTAGATTGCTTTCAAGCAGCTATGGTTTAATTTTCACTGCACAGTTCCCAAGGACGTCCATGTGTCTCGCTGTGTGATTTGATCCCTGTACTTCTCCTAAGGCATCTCTGGCATGCACCCAGGAAATGGATGTCAGTGTTCCAATGAGAGCAGGCATGGAACGAACAGGAATGATCAGTTTTGTAATGAGGAACGCCAGTTACCCCATCCAGTAGCTTTGCATGGAGTGAATTAAACCAGTCTTTTTATAACCCGAATCCATGGCAACCTGCCATGGCAATCACTGCAGCTGCGAGTGAGACTACAGTGTGAGTGAAATTGTGAATGGGAATGGGAACACACATTTTTACGCCTTGCTTATTGGAGCCCTTACGCTTCCAATATCTGCCTGTGGAGTTCTTTTCTTTTTAATTATTTATTTTTCATCATCGTATCCCATGGTGGCTCATGGTGATGTGTTCTTGCTGGTTTTCTCCATTCACTGGTGATAACCATGTTAAATGACTACTGAGGAAGTATTCCATAAAATTCTACTGTGTTTTGAAATACTACCATCTGGTATTTTAGACTGATTTTATGCAGTTTACCCGTATTGGTCAGCTAAATGCATTTATGACACTTTTTTTATTTTTTTTAAATATAGTAATGATCGTGTCCTCAGTTTTGCAAACTGTTTATGAGATGAATATTGCACTTTGCAAAATGCCTCAAATAACAACCGAAACCATAAAAATGTAAAACATGGATCTTTTCACAAGATTTGCATTCTGAATTGCCGTACGTGTTCATTAAATCAGTGTTTGCTTCCTTGGTTAATAACTACTAAATCATACCTTCATTAATAAAATAATTCAGAATGCAGAGACAAATTTATTTCATGCATATACATGAGAGCTATGATAATGTTCATTATTGATTGGACAAACAGGATTTTAATCTACCCTAATTTGTGTAGCAATTGATGTTAACATGCTATGCAGGTGAATTTATAATGATCTCTTATCAACGTATTCTGATGCTGCAAATGTGCTGTCCTTCTGTGATAGTTCAACAAACTACTTACTGTTTTGTAAATACTCAGTAAATGTGGGAATTATGCAAACTGATTATTATTCTGAGTCATATTTTTTTAAATGAAGACATTTTAAAATGAAGATGTTTGTTTTGAAAAGGAAAGTAATTATGCTGTATTTAAATATACCTGATAAAATCCCTGAATGCCAATGTTTTTGTCCATCTGTATGTACACTTTATACACTACTCATTTTGAAGGAAAATACCAGCGACCTGTCTGCTAATGATTCTGTTTGTGTAACTGATGGCTTAACTTGCTAGCTTTATGGAAATGTTAGTGATGCATGTGCTTAATTTTAAGAGAAATCAGTCAGAAAAATAAAAAAATGAATGAGGTTGATATGTGATGTGTTTGGTCTGAAAAGCAACAGGAAGTAGAAAAAGCAATCCTGTTACTTTGATAGAATTTTGAAGTGTGGTAGATATTGCTGTATACAAATATTAGGGGTGGGGCATATCATGTTTGAGTTCGTAAGTTCTTAGTGTGTCTCGGGACAAAAATGTCACATGGTACACACATTTTTAGCGTCTTCTCAAATATTTTCAGTCATGTGCAACATTTTCACTCCACTAAGCTGAGAACAGGTGGCCATTGGGTCAAAAGAGTGAGGCGGAGAATATCCTGATTGACTCAGCCTCATCATCTCGGGTGAAATTATGACCAGTAGCACAGCTACACTTCACACCGGACTGGGCAGGATTAGATTGTGGACCAAAGGCTAGTTAAAACGGTCATCATCATTAACGATAAGATTGCCTGGCCTACGCCCAGTCCAGCTAAACAGGTTCCCATTGTGTCAGAGTTTTCCCTGACTGCAGTCTTTCCCAGTTACGATTCCTGGGATGGCACCATACTCTCACTTTGGCTGATGGGACACATCATGTCCTGCGCTTCCATCAGTCTTACCGCTATTTAGTGCACGGTGAATTATGGGATTAACTCCCATTTCCTTCACAAGAACGCCAAGCTCTGACATCGTGTGTCATTCCACATATTTATGGTACAGTTTAGTATTTAGCAGACATTCTTCTCCAGAGCAACACGCACAGCTAGCATTCATTAAATACAATCCATTTATACAGCTGGCTGTTTTACTGCAGCAATTCAGGTTAAGTACCCTGCTCAAGGGTACAACGGCAGTGCCCCCGCAGGGAATCAAACACACAATCCACAAGCCCAGTTCCCTAATCATATTAAACTGCCACCCTGCAAGTAATCAACTCCAACTCCCTATGCCTTTTAACTCAACAAGCGCCTTCCCCACTAATCTCCACCTGAGCCATCGAAGCATGTACAGTTGGCTTTGTCAGCTCATTTCAACCATCAACTCCATATTTAATTGTGTATACCACCAGCGTAACCTGTATATTTATACAGTTGGGCCTGCGTAGAACTAGGTGGACCAGAAGTACTTGGGTGTGGTGGTTCAGGTAAGGTAAATGGATACTATTTAGGTGGCCGTGGCCCACCCTGTCCCACCCATGACTACTTCTGCAGTGAATCTGGTCACACCCCTTCTACCTGTTAGCAGGCAACAATCTAAATGTTAAAATGGATGCACAAATTCCATGCAGATGCAAACCAGCATGGAACACACAGTGGAGCCCCCAGAAATTTTTCATCAGGGTGGCCTGATGGGGCCACTGAAAATCTTGGGTTGGCACACCAAAACCAAAAGCCATAACTGAATTTCTAGAATTCTATTATGTTGTTGTAGTATATAGGCTAGTTGAAAACGATGTCAATATGAGAGTTAAGGAATTGCATACTGATATACAGTTGTGTTTAAAAAATAGCAGTACAACATCAGTAACCTGATGAACCACTGTTATTAGTAGTAGTGATATTTCTGCATGGCAAATAATTTACTTAGATGTAGTAGTGTAATAGAAAAACAACAGACCCAACTGTCATGACATGCACGCTGCTTGTTCTGAGTAATTGACTCATTCATTGAAAGGGGCATGTTCAAAATACTAGCAGTGTGGAGTTTAATTAGAGAATTCATTCATTCTGTGAAAAAACAGGTGTCATTAATTGTCCTTTATTAAGGAAGAAGGGAAGCAAATGTTTCACACAGTGTTACATTTGTAGCTCAGCTAAGAAGATCTCAAATGCTTTAAAATGGCAACAAAAACCCAAAACAAGCTGAAGAAAACGAGCAACTACTGTTAAACTACTGATCGAAGAATAGTCAAAGAATGGCAAAGATTCAGCCAATCATCACCTCCAGAAAGTTCAAAGATGATCTAAAATTTCCTGTAAGTGCTGTTACAGTCAGAAGACGTTTTATCGAAGCTAAGCTATCAGCAAGAAGCCCCCGTAAAGCACTATTGTTGAAAAAATGGCATGTGCAGGATCGATTAAAATGTACACATCGATTGGCCCAAAGAGAAATGGCGTAACATTCTGTGGACTGATGAGAGTAAAGTTGTTCTTTTCGGGTCTAGTGGTCGTCGACAGTACGTCAGACGACCCCCGGGTACTGAATTCAAGCCACAGTACACTGTGAAGACAGTGAAGCATGGTGGCGCAGAAATCATGATATGGGGATACTACGTTGTTGGGCCTATTTATCATATACCAGGGATCATGGATCAGTTTGAATAAATCTAAATACTTGAAGAGATTATGTTGCCTTATGCCGAAGAGGAAATGCCCCTGAAATGGGTGGTTCAACAAGACAACGACCCAAAACACACAAGTAAGCGAGCAACATCTTGGTTCCAGACAAAAAGGTTTGAGGTAATGGAGTGGCCAGATGAATCCCCCTCAACCCCATTGAAAACTTGTGGGGTGACATTAAAAATTCAGTTTTTGAAGCAAAACCCAAAAATTCACAGGAACTGTGGAATGTAGTTTGTTCATCCTGGGCTGAAATACCTGTTTCTAGGTGCCAGAAGTTGGTTGACTCGATTTAAAGTGGTTCAATCTTGAAAAATTTCTTGAAAAGTTTGAGTTTGAAGAGAAAAATGTCGACACTGCTATTTTTTTTAACAGATTAATATTCCTTTTCTTTGCTTCCTGTAAAAGAATAACGCAGACTTGATAAAAATTTGTTAATGCTTTGATTTGGAATTGATAAATGTTTCCACTACATTTGAAATATGGAACTAAAAGCTATTAAAAAATATTTGCACTTTATTCACTTTTTTTTAACGCACTGCTATTTATTTGAACATCACTGTACTTTGGTTTCTTATTTTACAGTTAATGTTACTAATTATCTGATGTGCACAGACTAATACCGGTACTGTTAACATTTTGAGTTCCACAACAATCCTGTTTTAATGTGTTATGTATCTATAGGCGATTCATTGTTCTTCAAATAGGCTAGTAGTTGTCCTTTTCCTTAAAAAGACAAATATACAGCTTTAATTTGAAGGAGTAGCTACATTGATTGTAAGGAACAAAACATTTACTGGGAACAAGCCTACGAGAGTTTAAAAACACCATACAGAGGCCTCCAATTCTTTTCAATACAGCTGTATTTGGTTGTTGCTGTGTCTTTTTGTAAACGAAAATATTATATTACATATGTCCAAAAATGAAAAACAAAACAAAAAAGCATAATCATGGACAACAATATACATTTTATTATAGCCTACTCACAACCTACTCATATCCTTACTTTATTAGGCTACATTCTTCTCAGCTCATTTCGTCCACAGTTATCATAGGCTAGGCTATGTGTAGCGTACGTTTAAAAAATTTGTTTTTTTAAAAGGTTTTCCACGTTGTTATGGTTTTGAAAGCTCCGCGCTATGATGGCTATGATGCAGCTTTGGCAAAAACTGGTATGCAGTAACAGCATAGCCTTTTTCTTTTATTTATTTTTTCAAAGAGGGCATTTCCCGATATAATTGCTGACTTGTGGCGAAAGTGCCGCCGTGGAGATAGATTTACTTTAACATCTGTCCGAGAATGTAAAGAAGTCGTCCATTTTCACTGTAAGAAGAAATGTTATGACAACGTCACCTCTATTTCGCTAGCTTAGCCTACTTGAACAGTTACAACCTGCATGAGAGGAGTAGCCTACCCATTGAAAGCTGATTGTTTTTTCTTTGTCTAACCCAGGGGTCTTCAACCTTTTTCAGCCTAAGGACCCCCTTGGCCGATAGAAACAGAGCGGGGACCCCCAGATATAAAAAAATAAAATAAAAAAAGTGGTTGCATCATGGGAATCATTCTTTTTTTATATAGTTTTTGTCAACAAAAGTAGCTTATTATTGCCTATTAATGCTTTGAATTTACTCTATTATATATTTTTGTCGAAAATACATTTAAAAATTGTTAGATTTAATTTTTTTTAAATACCACAAAAGTCTAACCGTTTGTTTGGAATCTACACGCATACAACGATGAAAAATTATCGTTCTTTGGATGCCCACAACTTTTTTGTTAGAGGTTGATAATATTTTGCACTTGCAAATATAATACTGCAACGTTATAGCACCCCGATTTATCCACATTCCACTACATATGGTCAAAATGTTTTAACGTTTCTTACAGCAATATTAGTTAGCCATACATTGACAATTGGATAACTTATTTGACTTAGGCTACCTGTGAAACAATGCCTGCTGCACACATAAGCATGTGGAGTTTCAGGGTCCCACATTTTTCCCGATGCTTCACGTCTTATTGCACAGATCCACTTTTCTTATCTTATGGGCTCCGTTTTGCGGTTCGGAATCTTATAAAACCGCAATTCTGGGTTGTTTGCCTTGTTTGTAGTGCATCCCATCAAACAACAACTTTTAGGCATTTTTATGCTGTTAGCTAACGCATCGAAATGACAAGAAGGCACCGGCACGTCAAGTCAATGGAGGGCGAGAGCAGGATGTGTTTTTCCCCCCGGTATGGGCGGGGCCTATTTGCGCTCATTCTCCTGGCAGTGCACTGCGCTTAAGCGGCTGGCTGGCTATACAATTGTTGTTTTCTTTCACATGCATGAACTATTATGAAAAATATAATTATTGTAAATGAATAGTACCTTATGTAAAATATCAGATAGCAGCATATTATGCATATGCGACTCGCGAGGGGGGGCCAGCGATTTTATCAGGGTGGCCTTGGCCCCCCCTGGCTACCCCTTGGTGGCGCCACTGAGAACACAGAGTCCTCCATTTACAGCTCACATATGCATTTTAGCTGTGATTAAGCTGAATATAATTCATGAGACAAAGAGGGGTAGGGCGATGGAATATTTTTTTTGTATGAAGGTTAAACAGGGTGAAGTTGAATTTAAAAAAGGATAAAATAGGAGCTTGTATTAGATATTTAAGCAAAGTAAACTTTTCCATGTGGACACTTGCAACTGACAAACAATAAACTTTTTGTAATTTTTGCTAAGTTTATCTCTAAGAAATACATTCATGATGGAATGGTAAAATTAAACAGTGGCATGATAAAGTTACTGGTTATTTTTTGGTACACACAAAAACGGTTCATATCTAGAACAAACTGTGGAGGCAGAGTTTGTACATCTTATTTTTTGACATTACAAAATAGATTACACTTTGTGATGTTCTTTAGAGCAACATGATAAGACTCATTTTGCCACGATCGTGACTGAAGAATTCCCAAGCTAATATTGTAATTTCCTGCTATTTCAGTGTTGACTATGTCCATGTTTGGGTAATAGACCCAATTTGCTGTTGTAGGTCATCTTTGGTACTGTCGAACACAGGATGTGTTTAAACATACTGGACTGAGTGCTTTTGAGACTGGTGAGTTGCAGCTCGTTGATGAGAAGGGAGCTGAGTGCTAAAATTGTTATTGAGTAACAAAACAAATAATAACATTTACTTACATTTATGCGTCAAATTTTGGGACATAGTGTAAAATAAGACTGTAAATATATAATTATGTATAAATAGTTTATAACCATTTAATTCACATCCAGTGTGTAGCATTCCAGTTTTTATTTTTACCAGAATGTTCCACTGAAATCTACTTTGCAAGTGAAATACAAGTGCATTACAAAACATCTTACTTTCACCCATAACTGAAAGTAATATTTTGCGTAAGTATATAGATTTGTATGCTGACAACATCTTTAAAATATTAAAGATAAAATTAAAGATCAAGATAAAATGAGTGTATTAAGAGATAATAAATATGTAGAACACTCAAACTATTAAAACTATCAAATGTAAACAGAATCACTGAAACACAATTACTGCTTCAAGTAATTAAAAAAAAAAAAATTTAAGTGAAATAAAGT
This sequence comes from Ilyophis sp. 1 JC-2022, assembly GCA_022702515.1. NCBI lineage: Eukaryota > Metazoa > Chordata > Actinopteri > Anguilliformes > Synaphobranchidae > Ilyophis > Ilyophis sp. 1 JC-2022. The sequence goes on from CM040405.1 coordinate 91,703,474, forward strand.
TGATTATTAATACCCCACAAGCCATGGGGTATTAATAATAATCGCATCAGTGTGCAATGGAGTGGGTGGAGATCATTAAGCATAAACTCTCTTCCACACTATACATTGGTTATCTCAAGATACTCTACAGTCATCCTGCTTGTAGAGCCAACCGTCTATGTGATGGCGTAACTGAGGTGTGGACCCAAGTGCAGAGACAAGCGCAGGAACCAGGATTAGCGGTGAAGTGGTGATTTGAATAAACTAAATAAACAAAAATGAACATGGGTACTACAAAAAACTGGAACTATAAGAAGCAAACAAAAAACGAGAAAACATAGCAGGCAAACACAAGGCTTATTGCTCGGATCCACTTTTATCATCTTGTGGGCTCCGTTTTGCGGTTCGGAATCATATAAAACCGCAATTCTGGGTTGTTTGCCTTGTTTGTAGTGCATCCCACCAAACAACAACTTTTAGGCATTTTTATGCTGTTAGCTAACGCATCGAAATGACAAGAAGGCACCTGCACGTCAAGTCAGTGGAGGGCGAGAGCGGGATGTACTACAAAAGACTGGAACTATAAGAAGCAAACAAGAAACGACAAAACATAGCAGGCAAACACAAGGCAGGAGACTCCCAAGACTGAGCAACAAACAATAGAACTGGGGAAACTTAAATACACAAGATGAGGCTCAGGCGCAACCAATGAGGACAACAGTGATTCAATAATGAGATCAGATTAACAATACATCAGTCCTTTGCTGCTCTCTGACCACAAGCAGGAACCAAGGGAGTCTTTATTAATTTGCAGATTTTTTTCTTTCCCTACTGAAATGCATAGAATATAATATTGAGGAAAACATTTTCAATAATTTTTACAGAGAAAGTATTATAAAATAGCCTTGCTCCATCTTATCTATGTATATCTGTCGGAAAAAAATAGCCAAAAACACCTGACTGTATTGATTATTCTAAGATGTGTTTTGGATGTTCATGGGCATGGGACTCTTTTCTGTGTGGGACGTGTGGGTGTGGCTACAGAGCCTGCGGGGTGGGATCAGTTTATTTTCTGCAGAGCATTTGTTGCCAGCTAGCTACTGCAATGGCGGAGCAGAAGAAGCGGATGTGCAGCGAAGCTAAACAACAAGCCCGTAGGGTACATTCAAGAAGCAGATCAACCAAGGATTTGCTTTTCCTCAATGGCGACAGCTGAAGTTTAGCAAGTGGATGAAAAGCGACGCGGAGTTAGAGTGTTTTCTGTTGGACCTGTTAGGAACGTTACCTCTATCTATCCAGGTAGCTATGCTAGGTAGCTAGATGGACAAAATAGGGTACCTTTTGAATCTAATTAATATAACAATATAATATTCTGTTGTATTTGAGAAAATAATTTATATTTGTATACAATAAAAAGGTGATTGACTTTACATTGGTATTAGCTATGATAGACAAGCTATGGTCTGCTAATGTTACTTATTCCACACACAGTTCCGTCTTTACATCCCAGTTCCAAATGAATGTTCAGAATAACATTAGATAAATACTGAACGAAAAAAAACAACACAAGATAGCTGCAACTGAAACACTAAAAATGGCTGAAGCTACGCTGGGGAGTAGCCATAGTAACGATGTTCCTACGAGGTGCACTCATAGTGTAAAAAATCGTTATATCACTTGTTGAGCCTGAAATCTAGACCTGAGACTGAGTGTTACCCTTAACCCCCCCCCCCCCCCCCCCCCAAAAAAATCCCCAAGATACATAAAGAACATGTAAACATTTAGGGGACATCAAAGAGGCAAAGACTGGGCAATGTATGATTATGTAGCAACAGCCTTAGCCCCCCACTTCACCAAGTTTGAGAGTAAGGGAGACAAAATCCTGACTAGCACATTGTGTTCTGCTCAGATGAATGACAGCACAGAAAGAGGAATCCATTTTGTATCTATCCATTGTAAAAGTTTCTATCCATTTGGTCACATCATGTTTCATCGTGTAATACACCCACAATGTAATTATGCTGAAGCCAAAGGACCCCCGGATTAGACCTCAGGCCTTTATCCCATCCAATAGAAACCGTCCTTTTGGATCAATGAATTCTACGTATTTTGTGTAGTCAAGAGTCCAACTAAAAAGGGTCATATGTCCCTTTATTTTTCAGTTGCTGTCATACTTCAAGGGTCCCAACTGATCCTGGTGTCAATGTACAGGAAATGATTGCACAGTGTACACAATATAAAAGGCACACTGATATTAAAACATTTATTTGCAAAAGTGCAGTGGCCACCATATGCATTCAGCACCGCAGGAGAAAAAAAGATTCGCTGCTTAACAATCTAATTTGAAGTGTAAAAATAAGCTTCCTCTTTTACTATATCTTGTACTCTCATTATCTCCCCCATGTTGTTTTATCTTCAAAATGTCCATCTCTCTTGCACCATATGGTTTAGAGTCCATGCAAGATTGCCTCAACACACATCTCCGAATCTTATCAACCCCCGAGACACATTTCAAGGCATCACCTGTCAATGATTACCCCACCTTGTATTGTCATTTCAAAAAATACGATGCCGTTTTTACCAAATGTCCCAGAATTCTGAAGAATGATCAAGTGAAATTTGGCCCACACATGTATTACATTACATTACATTACATTACAGGCATTTAGCAGACGCTCTTATCCAGAGCGACTTACACAACTTCTTATTACATTTATCCATTCATACAGCTGGATATATACCGAAGCAAGTCAGGTAAAGTGCCTTGCTCAAGGGTACAACGGCAGTGTCTTACCTGGGATCTTACGGTCCAGGCCCAGTTCCTTAACCGTTATACTACACTGCCGTCCATGTATGGGGTGGCAGTGCAGTATAATGGGTAGGAAACTGAGCTTGTAACCCAAAAGTTGCAGGTGTGATTTCCAGGTAGGACCCTGTTGATGTACCCTTGAGCAAGGTACTTAACTGCTTCAGTATATATTCATCTGTATATATAGTATTTAAAAATGCTAAACGTTGTGTAAGTCACTCTGGAAATGGCTGCTAAATGGCAGTCATGTTTGTCATGTTCAGATGATGGTAGAGGAAGTTTGACAGATGGACAGTCTTGGTTTGATGATCTACAGCTTGCAGGTAGTCAGTCAACGTGGGAACTTATCCGTTATTAAACTTCATTCATGTGCAGTAATGGGAATACCATGCACCACATAAAGAAGTACAAATATCAAATATGTACATATAAGTTAACTACCACATTGTTAGTCATAGCTTCTAATATGAACATATTTATCTAACAAGGTTACTGATTTTGTAATTAAGCAGGTGAATAGAAGCTGTGGAGTGGTGAGCCCTGGCAGCTGAATATGCTAATTAGTCAGTGGATCTGATATGATCCTTATGGAAACATATCTGTTCGAAACAATTTAGAGACCAGATATTGTTCCGCTAACTGCTGATGGTTAGACACCTGGATGCCAGTGGTTTAACTTCACTTTCCTTAATTCAATGCATTGCCATTTGCAACGCCACACTGAACCAAGAGTGCCTGCAGTTTGAACAGCTTCCCCAGACAAGATTATTTATTGCCTTGAAAAGGCCTATATTGTTTTCCCGTAAACTTAAGCCTATGTTATGGCAGCAAACCGCTTTCTATATCAACAAGGGTCTACATATAGACACAAATGAGAACAATCAGGTAATTTACTGTTTATGGAAAACATTTACTTTTTTCTCCTGAGAAAACATGGGTCAAACATAATATTATGTTACTTTATTTAAGAAAAAGTGTTTGATTTTTGGAAGCATTTGTAGCTTTTTTAGAAAAATTATCTGATAATTAGACTACGAAAAACTAGCCTAATTGTAAAAACAAAAACAATCTCCCGATTATGTTATAAAGCACATATATGTAAATCGTAACGAATTCGGTCTCAGGCACACAAGCATGCGCGCCATCGTTTACGAAATACCAAAAACGCGTATCTAGGGTAACACAGTCGCTATAGTTGTTTTCCTCTCATTGACGTGTTGTCATGCTCGCCTCGTACCTGAAATTCACTGTGCAAATGTGGTGTTGGCCTATAGAACCCCATAAACCCACCACTGAAAGCTTAAACTTTTACCGAACATAAATTCCCAAGTCATACATAATCTCACAGCATGCTTTCATTGCAAAGAGGGGGTTGGTAATTTCGCCCGCCTCCAAGCATGTGGCTGAACTGTGCAGTCCAAGCACTATAGTTATTGTAACAATGATGGAGAAACCGAGAAGGTAAAGATGTATAGAAGTTCTTTAAAATAAATCATTATGCAATTGGTTGCAGGAATCTGCTGCATTCTGAAAACCGAATGCTGAGCTACGAAGGAGGCTAATGTGGCTTGTGATTGAGAATAGGTAAGTTCCACTAAATTTACTTACTATGTTATAAAATTGCCCCGATCGTGTTCGAGTAGCAAGTGGCGTCTTTGTCTTCGTTGTTCAATAATCTTTTCCACGAATTTATTTTGCCTGGTTGTGTATTTATTTAACCTATATTATGCTGTTCTATCCTGTCCTGTAAACTGCCGATGTAGCTGTTTGTTCAGGTTTTAGGACAACCTCCATGTTTTGAAGATCTTCATTGAAGTAAAGAATGGTAAAACTTATGGGGAACTCTGTGTAACTTTGTATCGGCTAACTGGCACTGTAATACTTTGTTTAGGTAATATTTAATAACCGAACTTAAACACTTAGCAACTAACTAAGATAGGCTACTGTTGTGCAGGTCTGTAAAAATAAATGATAATAGGACTTATGCCATAACAATCAAATCTTGACACACATTAGATAAAAACAGACGTCGTCGAAACAATTATGTATGTGCCATTAAAAAGTGTGCAGAGATATTACCACATTTCTTATTTCAGTTTTCCTAGGATAAGCTATATGATAGTCATATTTATTGTGTTGTAACCGTTCAATTTAGTGCTCTAATTAGTCAAAATGATTCCTCAGGTTTCATGTTTTACCTTTCAACGGAGTTTACCACTTGGAAATTGCGGTCTAAAACAGTTATTCCAGTGCGTGCGCTTTAATCAAAACAAATGAGCGGGCCTTGAACTATTGATAACCAGTTATTATCAAGCATTTGGCAAGGATTGACGATTTTGCATTCTATGTTGATAGGTTTTCTACGGCGACAGGCAAAAAATACAGACATACACACAAAATTGCACATGTTCTGGGCAGTGGCTCCCGGCGAGCTACAATAAGTAGAAGACATCCGATGGTTCTATTGCTTGTAGTTATTTCCATAATTCATAGGATTGAACAGATCGGGTCAGTTATTAATGTTATTGCTTGTGCTTGTATTAAACGGTATACTGCACTATGGAAATCCCATACAAATGAACACTGCCCTAATTATACACGAACACGCACTGTAGAAATGATATACAAGTATTGACATAACATAAGATGTAATCAGAGAAGTGTTGGCTACCATTCACTCTGATGCAACACAATGGAATGTAAATTAACTGCTAAGTAATTGCACACAACCTCTGTAACCAGTCTATAGTAGGCTACATCACTGATAGTAGCCTATGGCCTTCGCCTCAATAAAGGGAAACTAAGCTACATATCTCTGAATACGAACACTGCAGTATTTTAACACTGGATATTCAGAAATAGATGCATTCTTTACTGTATAGCTACTCACGGATAAAGGTAAATGTCGTTTTTTTCTGGCATTATGAGTGTGCAAGGTTTTGTTTTTGCCAGCTTGACTTTTCAATGCACTTGATATGGTGCACCCTCGTTTACAAGAAAATATTTTATTATCGTAAAACGCAAAAACAATACTGTAAAATGGCTTAAGTCAATGGTCCCACCAATTATACCAAGAGGTTTTCTTTTTGCTTTTTTCTAACTAAAATGTATTTTCACAAACTTGAATGTGCTTTTACAATATTTGATTCAGTCATCCCCTAAAAGAACACTGATTGTTGTTCTCTGCTGATATTTCTGAACGTCAACTGCGGAATGAAATGCAATGGCAAAGTGATAATGGCACTGGGTTACAAATATTGTACATGTTCAAATATTGCCTGATTTTTTGCATTTCCTTTGAGTACAAATCGTAAGTATGATAAATAGAAACCAGTTAGTGATATAATTGTTGGAACAAGTTTTTCTCTTCTCTTTTTATTCATGTTGACAATCTTCAACCAAATAAAATTCTGATCATTTTTGTTGTTGAATGATACAAAATAGGTTACTCTTGAGGTTGAAAGTGTTCCTTATACAGCAGATTATGCAACATTGTGCTTTGAAAAACTCAAACTAATTCCTGAGATTTATTTTGCTGTCCTGTTGTGAAACAATGTGGCAGTAGCCTTACTTCTCAAGGCATGTCGTTGCTATGGACGCATGCGGTGGAGTAATGGAACTATGCTGATTTCTGTTGCTCTCCTTAATCTGACAAAGACTGGTCAGAAAGTTCATAAATAAGATCACCATAGTGGATTGTCTGCCATCTTGTTTTTATTTGCTTTTGCTCGCGCCCATTGGGGTAGTAAGTGCAGAGCATGTGCAAGGATACTTTTTGGTGTCCCGGCAGAATCACATGGTGTTAGGGAGTATGGGTAGGGAGGGGGGGGGGGGGGGGGGGGGTTGGTGTTCATGTCCTGTTAAACTAGAGGCAAGAGGAAGAGGACTTGTTTTTATCTGTACTAAAATACACTGTATATGTAATAGATGTTTTGCAGTGTAATGCTTACTTCACACATATTCATATTGTACTTTCAAAGGAATGTGTTGCTCATTTCAAAGTTTCAACTTTAAACTTTTTCTATGGGATACACTGTTTCTCTGAAGGAAAATTAAATGTAACTGGAAGCCATTGGATCTCTGACACAGTCAGCGTAAGTGTTTTTCTACGGAAAGTGACTGAAGGCGGGACTCTACGTGCCTCAGGTTTTCAACAGGGTTGCGGGGGTCAAGCCGACGGACAGCTCCGTCTGAAGTTAAACTATAACGGCCGCGGAAGTCAGGACACTGTAGTAAATAAATGTCTCTTCCGTGAAGTCCTGCATATCAAGTGTGCCACTGCCATTTACTTGGGTTAGATCTCTAAAAGAACCACAGCAGGTAAATCTGGTCAGTTCAGCCCTAAACCTGTTAAGTTCAGATCCGGTGAGGATGTACAGTGGCACATGTATGATCCATGTGTAGATCGCAACTCTGTGTAGAATTTTGCATGATCCTGCCTCTTTTTTTTTCCTTTTAAAAAAAAAAGTCCCATCATTGTTTGGGCTTACAGTGTGTTGAGCAGAGTCTCTGGCGGGTTTCTCTTCAGGAAACATTCCATGTCTGGCGTGGCTGTGTGAGGGAGACTGCGAGAAGCCGACTGAGGCCGGCGGTCTGAGAGGTCTCAAAGGGATCGCAGTGCACACCGAGCGCCGGGCCATGGCCAGGGGGGACAAGGGAGCGGGAGCGCGACCCAGCCCTCCGGACGGAGGATGGGGATGGATGATCGTTGCAGGCTGTTTCGTGGTCACCGTCTGCACCCGCGCTGTCACCAGGTAAGCTGGCACAGTGCCATGTGGACAAATACTGCTCTGCATTGGCAGGCAGCGAGATAATCTCTGAATTATGTGTTCTATTACATGAGTGTATGGCATTTGAAATGTTGCACCAGTGTAACTAGTGTGCTGTTAAGTCGGCCAAATTTTAACTTTAATTTTCATGGAGTAAAATGTGTGTTGTGAACATCGGCAGTTGAACAGTCACTCAGTTTCATCTTACGGTTGTCCACCAGCAAGATCAGAAAGTCTTAACAATAGGCTGTCTGATGAGGTTTTATTGTGTTGATATATACAGTATATATATATATATATATTTATAATTTTTAAAATGTTAAATGTTCCTAAATGTAAAAGTGCAGTTTTGAAATAGAATGTAGGTCAGGGTTACTTGATCAGAATAATGTTTTCATATTAGTTCTCCTTCTGTGAGTTAGACTGCATTTGGTAGGGAGATCAAGGCATTCTATATTTGGTTTACTGCTGACTGGCTTCCTAGTGGAACGACTGTGTCAAGATCTGGTTTGTGTTCCTGTCGGGGCACCTCTCAGATCAGGTTACAGCAGACACCCTGGTAAACAAGCAGATCAGCTGGAGACATGACTGCACCTCACGCTGTCAGGAATTCACTGATCCCGCTCTCTTTTTTTGGTGGTTGCATCCACTAAAAGTTCTCCAAATTGCGGTTTTGAACAACAATCTAAATCTAGTCAAAAAGGTTTAGGGTAAACTGTTGACTTATGGCCAGCTGAAGAGTCTGTTTTTTAAGGGATTCTTTGTGTGTGTGTGTGTGTGTGTGTGTGTGTGTGTGTGTATGATCTGCGGGTATCTGCAGGTATGTCCAATTAGTCCTCAGGAAGATTTTACTGTACTTTTATACAAAGGGGATCTGGCTGACATGCCCGCCCACTGGCTGCCACAGAGGGATCAGTAACATTCCTTCATCTGCTCGGTCATCGGTCACATGCCTCTGTGCATAAAACAAAAATCATTAATTTCTTTGTTTATGTAACTTTTGAAGTCATTGGGAGTAAATGAGTACAGTTTTATCTGGATTTTGCTTACTCCTGGAAATCCCACTTAAAACACAGATAGTGTTATCAGCGTGCTCCTTACGCCCTATTCATTTGAATAGATAAATTAAAAATGCCTGGGTTATATAGTGCAGTCAATCCCATAAAAAAGGACTTTATATTTTACTTTAGTTATCTATATTACTTGAACATTATGAAAATAAAAACTGGGAAGTCATATCAGTGTCGTTATCCATAAATGAACGGTGGCTGTAATAAAAACTTCCGTATTTTGCTTTTCTTTTTGGTGGCAGCAGCATACAGCATTGCTCATTTCAACTCGTGAAATAATTTTGGTGAATAAAATATGCTCGTGAAGCTACAGGATAATCAAAATTGTGACGTGTATGTGGTCGATTGTTGCACTGCCTACTTGCGTTCCCATATGAGAAACAGATTCTGAAATCTTACATTCCCATATGAGAAACAGATTCTGAAATCTTACATTCCCATATGAGAAACAGATTCTGAGGCACCATTTCAGCGCCTTGACATAGTGTCTTTCTCCTGTTGATGACAAGTATGTCCAATATGCATCTCCTGTTGTCGTGGTATGCTGTGATGTGAGCAGTGTATAGTCACTCACTGTCAAAACGAGGGTCACAACAAAACAGTAAACAGTATTTTTGACTGAAGTTAGCACTTTCCAGAAAGAAACTCTGTAGCATACCCATAACTGATTGGCTATGTTGGTGGTCAGATATGCAGTAAGGCGATACTGTTGATACAAGACTCATCCTCTTTTTCGACTTTCCGAAAGCGGAACAACAAGTTGTTTATGTCACCTGGGGGTTTTACCATGTCACCATGTTTTAGCATTCTGCTGTGTTTATTTGACTTTAACCATTTGTGAATTTGACTAGATTTCACGTGCATGCCTTTGTCTAGTTGTCTATTCCCCTATAGCGGCTATATGTGCGGTGACGTTTCCCCTTGTTTTCCTATGAGACTTTGTGAGTGCAGTTATAATTAGCATTGAGTATGTGTGCGGTGGGGTTAGCTGGGGAGGAGGTCAGCAGGAGACACAGAGAGCGCACAGTATTATTGTATGCCGTATACTCAGGGGGAATATAAAGCTCCTGTCCGCTAGACCTGGGCTTGGGTGTGTTTAAGCAGCGGGGGAGGGGCTAGAGGAAGATCACATGGCCAGAGGCCTCAGCAGTAATTCTATCCTTTCAAACGGTAATGTAGTGTTCTCACTTGCTGGCTTTCTTTACACTGTTTTTTTTTTTTTTTTTAGTGTTTCCTAGACAAAAGCGGACATAATTAACTTGAACAAAGATTGCTCAGAACAGCTGTGATGTGAAAGCTAAGCAAGTCTTTTCAGAGCAAATTTCGCGAAATGTTTGTTTTTGTCCTTGGTTCTTTGATATGTCAAAAAGAAAAGCCACTTGAAACTGTTCTATTATAAAATTAAGCTATTGTCTCCAAATCACGCAGTTTAAACTTTCAAGTAATATCTTTTAAACCATGATTTTTTGCGGGAGTAATACATCTAGGAACTAGGAAGATACTGTGGTTGCATTTTCCAAGCACTATTCAGTCACTCTCATTGGAGCCACCGGTCAGAGATCTGTCTGTGATATATTTTTCTGTGCTGATAACATCTTTACATTTTCAGCTTTGAAATGAAAGATCTCCTCACAATAAAGTTTTTTATCCATCTATTATAAATATATATATATATATATATATATATATATATAGTATGCATATTTTAGCCTATATCATAAGTATGATCATACAGACCACGACGCACTGGCATCTAGGATTTATTTATTTTATTTACTGTAATGGGTTTATTTTATTTACTGTAATGGGTTTATTGTTGGTTTGAGATTCGCGAAGGTGCGGGGATCAGAACAAGTCAGCTCACAATAGCGAGGACCAATAACTGGGAGAGAAAATAATAAAGGAAGAAAGAAAAGACAGGAACGTAATTCCTGAAGGCTAAACAGCCACAAACAAAAATCAACCCACAAAAACGGGCGAACTAGAAAACTAGTGAATTCCCAACTAAATCTGTCGAGCTCAAGTAATGAGCAGAATGGGAAACTTAGCAAACAAAAGAACACCTTCAGCTACCTTAGCTCAGAGCCGGAAGAGTGCAAAACCAAAAACAAAGGTACAAAGAAAAACTCCTAGAGAGCAGCAATGTACAAAAAGGATAGCGCCGAACGTTACCAGGAGGAAAACAATCCTATACCTGACTAAGAAGCTAATAGCAAGTCCCCCCTGAACATAAACAAGGTTTAATATGAGGAGGTCGCTAGTACCTGGCTATACCTGGCTGGAATGCAATGTCGAAAGACAAACAAGCACCGGAGAAGCGGAAGTGAGGAACTTAAATACCCCGCACATAGAAGCCAGGTGAAAACAATAATGAGGACTGCAAACCACGAAACGGAACGAGGAAAAAATCAGATTGATTCACAGTCTTGGAAACCAGAACGAGAACCGCGAAAGAAAAGAAAACAACAGCCACGAACCACTACGTTTACTAATTTAACCTTTTTTAACCAGGTTTGGTCAACTGAGAACCAGTTCTTAAGTATAAGCTTAATGAGATGGAAATTCAAAAATGAAAAAGACATTTTCACATTTGTATATTATTGCTTTGAGGAAAATGTCTTTTTCATTTCTTAATTTCCGTCTTATTAAGCTTATCATATCGTCATATAATTTTGTTAAATGCATTACTTTTGTGTATGTACGCTTAATTTGCTTTCATAAGCTTTAAATGTAATGCTTTTCCAGTTCTATCATCCTCGGTTCGATTTGGCATTGTAATACAATTCCCATCAAGCATTTTGTCAATATCCCATACTAGTGAAAGGCTGCAATGAACTATGGGAGTTAGATGCAAGGGAAACTGGGAAATGGCTTTGTACACTCTTTCAAGATGAAGTAAAACAGTTTTATATTGACACACTGTCTTGCACAATTGACAGGACATCTGCATATCGTTAGCCTTATAGCATAATTGCCTAACATTTTTCAGCAAACGCGTAAGGACTTTTTATTTATACTGTAATAGTAAGTTCGACCAGATGTGTGAACAAGTTTGCAAAAACAACTTGACACAACAACGATTGCATAACAAATAAAAGTGAAGATATTTTGTATCCATATTTTTGGTCAAATAGATGACTTAGGCAGATAGTGATTTTGGAATGTAAAAAGCATTCTGATAGACTGATGACATGGGCAATAATGCACAGTGAATCTGCAGTGTTAGGAGAGTAGAGTTAGGCAGATATCTCAATTTGGCAAAAATATGACTTCGGCAATTATGCTATGAGGCTAACGATATCTTCCTAAGACCCGGACATTCATTTTTGTACCCTGTAGGGGACTTGCGTCTCTGGTCTTAATCTCAAGAACCATATATTCTGCTGTGCTCAAGGCTGTTTTTCTGTGTATGAGGAAAAGTACTATTTTTGAAAATATTATATATATATATAATTTATTTTGTTTTGCTTTTGGATGCTAGTAGATTGGGTTCCAGTGGCCATACCTGCCAAGTTTTGGGTTGCAGCACATAATGGTTGTGTGTTTAGGTGGCTCAGAGAAGATAGAAACCCTTTGCTTTGGCCTGTGTGAACTCCACTGTTTGTTCTCCAGCCAGGTGGTGCAGGCAGAGGAGCAGTAGGCCCTCACTTTCAAACTGAGCACGCTGACCCGGATCTCCTGCCTGGAGCTTGTAGTTTGTTTGTTCAGGTGCTCTATTTCGACTCTTGTCAGGGCTTGTGCCTTTCCGCCACCCCAGTCTCCTCCTCCGATCCCTCCTCATACGCCTCCCCAGCCCTTCACATGGCTCAGGCCTCCTTCATCTCCTGCCCCACCTTTCTCATTACTAAATAACTACATCACACCTTTTCTCGAAAAACCAGCCCCCTGCTCTGTCAACAAGACTGGTGCTGAGAAGTGTCTCAATAAAGAAGATCGATTACATCACTCATGTTTTCGAAATGGAGATGAACACGGAACATGATCTGTGTGTGCTTGTGTGCGGGTGTGTCTGTGTGTGTGTGTGTGTTTGTGTGTGTGTGTGTGTGTGTGTGTGTGTGTGCGTGTGCGTGTGTGTGCATGTATGCATTTGTGTGTGTACGCATGTACGCACTGTACGTCGCTCTGGATAAGAGCGTCTGCTAAATGACTATAATGTAATGTAATAATGTATGCATGTGTGTGCCGCGTATATGTACTGCAAATATATGCGATGGAAAGTGCAGGCAGTGTGGAAAAGAGCTAAACTAGTATGCATCAAATATTTCCCACTATACAAATATTGATCTTAATTTTGATCTTGAATAACATGGAGTCTGACGCTCATTTCACGATTGAACTCTTGCTTTGCAGATGCATCTCCATCTTCTTTGTCGAGTTTCAGATAAATTTTGGCCATGACTATTCCCGGACTGCATGGATCCACTCTTTGGTGGACTGCACAACCATGCTGTGTGGTGAGTATTTTTCAGTGTCGTTCAGTGTTGTGCAGTGTTGTGCTTTTAAATGCTGTCTTTTGCAAACAGATACAGTAGCTATATTGGGATTTTAACTGGCGCAAACATGGCATTGGCTTGCAGTGTGGTGGATGAGGCAGCCTTGTTAAGCAGTATATCTGCTTGAAGGAAACTGGCAGTTGGGCTGCGTTTGACAGACTTGACCAAGTTACTGTTACTGTGACAACAGCAGTATATTGTCAGCCATACTGGGGTATAGCTGAATTTTGTGGAGGCAAAGGTTTTGGAGGCGACCACGCTGAGGTATGTTTGGAAATGAGGACCTACATCATGTTAAAGAGTGTTTTGCAGAATCAAGCGCATGCAAAGGTTAACAGTGTCAAAGTTTAAATAAGCGTATGTAACAGTATTCATAATGATATGCTATCATCATTGTTGCTCCCATTTTTTGAGGTCTTTTTGCCATTCATTTTTATTCCATTAATTGTATACATTTAGTTTGTGTAAAAGCTCTACAGAATGCAGCTCACTCTCAATAGTAGTACAAGAGGTTATAGCTCAGAGCTCCGGAAAGCTTTCATAACGAATTACCTCATTCACAAGTTCAAAGAGTACAGGTTGAGATGAGTGAGCCCAGCACTTGTGGTTTAAGTGAAGCACATTTGCAGCCATGCTGTGGGAGGGGTCGGCATTGGGCCTTTTGGGAAATAACCCAGTGAGTCACACCTTTACAGGTACTCTGCCCTTGGTCTGGGCACGCGTGTGCTCTGCCGTGCAATCTCAACACTAACCTACGATGAATCTCTGCAAAGGACTTTTTCATACGGTCTGGCTTGTGCACATAGAAATATGTGACTGACAGGCTACAGGTGAACCTGTAGGCAGACGTCTTTCTGCTGAAATCACATGGATCAGCGTAGTTTGAATCAAATTTTTATGAGGTATAATTGAATGAAATTCTTGCTTATTTCAGATGTGTGGTCACGCAGCTTGTATCTCACTGAGGTCACTTCAAAATGGCCCATTTCTCATTTAATTGTCTTTCAAACCAGGTGCACACAGTCTATGCTTTGCATTCTCATAGTTATTTAAAATTGACTGACAAATTGTTGAAGACCTGGGCTTGACACCCCTTGACAGGTTTTTGCATTTAGTCAAAGCAGTGCTTAGTTCGGAGAGAATACAAGTAAAGGTACCTCTTTGAACTTTTCTGTCCCGACATGGCCCTTGCAAATTAGTAATGCAAAACAAATAAAATGGCTATGTTGCTCAGTGGTGGTGTCGTGGCCTTGAAGAAAGGTAACAATTCAAAAACTTCACTGGGACAACTGCCCTACGTTTGTTTCAGAGGCAAGTGTTGACAATAAAAGAACATAAAGAAATGCAAAGATGTGAACAGACAACTCGTCTTATGTTGCCATTTTCATATCATCTGCAGTGAATAAGTTATCGGGCTGCTTAGTTTATACTTGAAGCATCTTAAAGTTCAAGAATGTAGGCATTTGAAGTATTGATGGTGTAAAGTGTCTGTGTGAAGAACATACCAATGTCTCTGTGTAATTAACAGCTGGTACATTTCCATCATGAGCCATATTTCTTTCAAGGACATGGTTTTCATCTTTTCATCAACATAAAACATGCATTTTTTCACAAAGAATGCATATTTTCATCTACATAACATATTTAATTCACACTGAAGATAACTTGAGATGCTAAATACTAAAGAATGTTAATTTAACATCTTATTCTCATGAATTAAAGAAAATTGTAAGTTTAAAAAAAAAAGGCAGACATAGTGTTCCCCCCAGGGTCAGGGCTACAAATGGTGCCATTACCAGGGTATTTAAATGTCCTGTTCAACGCTGGTTCTCCAAGGGAGTATGCCAACAGAGGAGAGTTGGTCGCACACAGAGAACATCTTGGAAGTTCGAGGGGGCGTCAAAATGCTGTGACCCCACACTGTCGGTATTGTTTTTCTACTTCCCAGAGATAAGCAGTATCAGACACACGGAGAACTTATGTGACGAGTCACGTGACACCTCCCCTGGCGTTGACCTCCTTTGCTCTGCCTGGGTTGTCCGGGAGTGCGGAGAGGCCGCTCGACGCGAGCAAGGGGAACACGCTGGACTTTACCTCAGCCAGTATCTGCCAACGTTCTGCAACTCCGGATGATGCATTAACAGCCTTATCCTCAGTCAGAGTTGGCAAACTCCGGCGGACAAAAATGCGCTTGCTGGCTGTGTGCGGCGGCTGCACTTTGTCAGTGTGCCGATGTCCTTCTCGCCCTGTGTGTGCGTGTGCTTTAGGTGGCAGCAGGCATGACGGGGACATGCCTATGCCACAGCGTGGGTTTCCCAGAGCTTGGCCTGAACTCAGTCACCCTCACTTGTACTCCCAGGATCAGTAATAATGTAATGCACAACTAAACTCGCAGACACTAGCTAATAGTGCCAAGTAATGCAGAAATGATTTAGCCATTTTTTTCCATAAGTTAACCATGGATGAACATTTATGAACAAGCGGACATCATTTTTCATCAACTTTGTCATCTATTCAAACGTGGCACGGACGTAATGCACTGCGGGTGATAGGAGCACACGCCCGTCATCTTGGACAAAAGCTCTCGTGGCTCTGTACTCCCAGTGCTCTTATTAAGGCAGATAATGGACAGTGTTAATGGACAGTGTTAAGGAACACTTCCAAATCTCAAATCGGTAAAATAATAAGAAGACAAATTATCATCATTGACATTTGATTTACATTTAGTGACTTTTAGAAGTTTAATGTTCTTTGCATCGAGTCACTGTTCAACTGAAATGACTAACGCTATTGACCCTTTGAGGTGTTTTTCAAATGATCATTAAACAAACAAAAAAAATCTATCTTAGGAACGAAGGCCTTTTTTTGCGCCCTTTTTACAAGTTTATCTCTGCCGTCTGTAGTAAACTGCAGGCCCGAGGTGGTGTCCTTATCCAGGCATAGCTGAGTTGACTTCTGTGTGTTGTCCTGGCAGCCCCGCTTGGCAGCCTCATCGGGAACCGGCTGTCCTGCCGCATCGCTGTGATCCTGGGGGGCTTCCTGGCCTCCACCGGGCTCATCTTAAGCTCCTTCGCTTCAAGCCTGGAGTACCTTTACCTCACGCTCGGGGCCATGACTGGTGAGTCCCACCGCCCCCGTTTACCCTTAGGGTACTTGGTAGGGGGGATGGTTGTCATTTGGTTACATTTAGATGTTTACTTTACGCATGGACGCCTTATTTATTTCAGGCATATGCAGTCAGTGTAGACGGGGCAGGTAAAGCTCCCAGGGTCGTTCTCCATCTGTCATTATGACAGAGAGGCCGTGTCGTATTGCGGATTCCTCTCTTGTAAACATTGCAGCCCGATTCGCTGGCTGGTCCACCTTGGGGGACTGTAATGTAAAAGAGAATAACCCAAACTAGGTGAGCTGTTTTACGTGTGCCGGCTTCTCATTATTAGGTGATGATAGGCATAATGGGGGGAAAAATGCAAGATTAGTGCTCTATGTAGATGCACAATGAACAAACAGAAGCTGCATCTACTTGCTTTCAGTGTGGTATGCAACAACATGTTTCAACAAATCTGGTGTTCTCCTAGCAGCGAGCCTAAAAAAAGCTTTGCTTAACAAGGGTTTCTTGCTTCTTCTGTGTTTTTTTTTTACCTCTATCTTTACCAAAGCAACCCACTCCACTGCCATTTTGTCAGAATGTTCCAAATTACTCAATGAAATTGTTCAGATTTTAATGTAAAGGAACCATGAGTATTTCTACCTTTGCAGTATTCTAGAGACGCGCTACATACTGTAACTGTATTCTAAAGAGACGTGCTGCATACTGTCACTGTATTCTAAAGAGACGTGCTACATAATGTAACTATTCTAAAGAGACGCGCTGCATACTGTAACTGTATTCTTAAGAGACGCGCTACATACTGTAACTATTCTAAAGAGACGCGCTGCATACTGTAACTGTATTCTAAAGAGATACGCTACATAATGTAACTATTCTAAAGAGACGCGCTGCATACTGTAACTGTATTCTTAAGAGACGCGCTACATACTGTAACTGTATTCTAAAGAGACGTGCTGCATACTGTAACTGTATTCTAAAGAGACGTGCTACATAATGTAACTATTCTAAAGAGACGCGCTGCATACTGTAACTGTATTCTTAAGAGACGCGCTACATACTGTAACTGTATTCTAAAGAGACGCGCTACATACTGTAACTGTATTCTAAAGAGATGCGCTACATACTGTAACTGTATTCTAAAGAGACGCGCTACATACTGTAACTGTATTCTAAAGAGACGTGCTGCATACTGTAACTGTATTCTAAAGAGACGTGCTGCATACTGTAACTGTATTCTAAAGAGACGCGCTGCATACTGTAACTGTATTCTAAAGAGACGCGCTGCATACTGTAACTGTATTCTAAAGAGACACACTGCATACTGTAACTGTATTCTAAAGAGATGCGCTACATACTGTAACTGTATTCTAAAAAGACGCGCTACATACTGTAACTGTATTCTAAAGAGACGCTGCATACTGTAACTGTATTCTAAAGAGACGTGCTGCATACTGTAACTGTTTTCTAAAGAGACGCGCTACATACTGTAACTGTATTCTAAAGAGACGCGCTACATACTGTAACTGTATTCTAAAGAGACGCGCTGCATACTGTAACTGTATTCTAAAGAGACGCGCTGCATACTGTAACTGTATTCTAAAGAGACGTGCTACATACTGTAACTGTATTCTAAAGAGATACGCTACATACTGTAACTGTATTCTAAAGAGACGCGCTGCATACTGTAACTGTATTCTAAAGAGACGCGCTACATACTGTAACTGTATTCTAAAGAGACGCGCTACATACTGTAACTGTATTCTAAAGAGACGCGCTGCATACTGTAACTGTATTCTAAAGAGACGCGCTACATACTGTAACTGTATTCTAAAGAGACGCTGCATACCGTAACTGTATTCTAAAGAGACGCGCTACATACTGTAACTGTATTCTAAAGAGACGCGCTACATACTGTAACTGTATTCTAAAGAGACGCACTACATACTGTAACTGTATTCTAAAGAGACGCTGCATACCGTAACTGTATTCTAAAGAGACGCGCTGCATACTGTAACTGTATTCTAAAGAGACGCGCTGCATACTGTAACTGTATTCTAAAGAGACGTGCTGCATACTGTAACTGTATTCTAAAGAGATACGCTACATAATGTAACTATTCTAAAGAGACGCGCTGCATACTGTAACTGTATTCTTAAGAGACGCGCTACATACTGTAACTGTATTCTAAAGAGACGTGCTGCATACTGTAACTGTATTCTAAAGAGACGTGCTACATAATGTAACTATTCTAAAGAGACGCGCTACATACTGTAACTGTATTCTAAAGAGACGTGCTGCATACTGTAACTGTATTCTAAAGAGACGTGCTGCATACTGTAACTGTATTCTAAAGAGATACGCTACATAATGTAACTATTCTAAAGAGACGCGCTGCATACTGTAACTGTATTCTTAAGAGACGCGCTACATACTGTAACTGTATTCTAAAGAGACGTGCTGCATACTGTAACTGTATTCTAAAGAGATACGCTACATAATGTAACTATTCTAAAGAGACGCGCTGCATACTGTAACTGTATTCTTAAGAGACGTGCTGCATACTGTAACTGTATTCTAAAGAGACGTGCTACATAATGTAACTATTCTAAAGAGACGCGCTGCATACTGTAACTGTATTCTTAAGAGACGCGCTACATACTGTAACTGTATTCTAAAGAGACGCGCTACATACTGTAACTGTATTCTAAAGAGACGTGCTACATAATGTAACTATTCTAAAGAGACGCGCTGCATACTGTAACTGTATTCTTAAGAGACGCGCTACATACTGTAACTGTATTCTAAAGAGACGCGCTACATACTGTAACTGTATTCTAAAGAGATGCGCTACATACTGTAACTGTATTCTAAAGAGACGCGCTACATACTGTAACTGTATTCTAAAGAGACGTGCTGCATACTGTAACTGTATTCTAAAGAGACGCGCTGCATACTGTAACTGTATTCTAAAGAGACGTGCTGCATACTGTAACTGTATTCTAAAGAGATACGCTACATAATGTAACTATTCTAAAGAGACGCGCTGCATACTGTAACTGTATTCTTAAGAGACGCGCTACATACTGTAACTGTATTCTAAAGAGACGTGCTGCATACTGTAACTGTATTCTAAAGAGACGTGCTACATAATGTAACTATTCTAAAGAGACGCGCTGCATACTGTAACTGTATTCTTAAGAGACGCGCTACATACTGTAACTGTATTCTAAAGAGACGCGCTACATACTGTAACTGTATTCTAAAGAGATGCGCTACATACTGTAACTGTATTCTAAAGAGACGCGCTACATACTGTAACTGTATTCTAAAGAGACGTGCTGCATACTGTAACTGTATTCTAAAGAGACGTGCTGCATACTGTAACTGTATTCTAAAGAGACGCGCTGCATACTGTAACTGTATTCTAAAGAGACGCGCTACATACTGTAACTGTATTCTAAAGAGACGCGCTGCATACTGTAACTGTATTCTAAAGAGACGCGCTGCATACTGTAACTGTATTCTAAAGAGACACACTGCATACTGTAACTGTATTCTAAAGAGATGCGCTACATACTGTAACTGTATTCTAAAGAGACGCGCTACATACTGTAACTGTATTCTAAAGAGACGCGCTGCATACTGTAACTGTATTCTAAAGAGACACACTGCATACTGTAACTGTATTCTAAAGAGATGCGCTACATACTGTAACTGTATTCTAAAAAGACGCGCTACATACTGTAACTGTATTCTAAAGAGACGCTGCATACTGTAACTGTATTCTAAAGAGACGTGCTGCATACTGTAACTGTTTTCTAAAGAGACGCGCTACATACTGTAACTGTATTCTAAAGAGACGCGCTACATACTGTAACTGTATTCTAAAGAGACGCGCTGCATACTGTAACTGTATTCTAAAGAGACGCGCTACATACTGTAACTGTATTCTAAAGAGACGCGCTACATACTGTAACTGTATTCTAAAGAGACGCGCTGCATACTGTAACTGTATTCTAAAGAGACGCGCTACATACTGTAACTGTATTCTAAAGAGACGCTGCATACCGTAACTGTATTCTAAAGAGACGCGCTACATACTGTAACTGTATTCTAAAGAGACGCGCTACATACTGTAACTGTATTCTAAAGAGACGCACTACATACTGTAACTGTATTCTAAAGAGACGCTGCATACCGTAACTGTATTCTAAAGAGACGCGCTGCATACTGTAACTGTATTCTAAAGAGATGCGCTGCATACTGTAACTGTATTCCAAAGAGACGCGCTACATACTGTAACTGTATTCTAAAGAGACGCGCTGCATACTGTAACTGTATTCCAAAGAGACGCGCTACATACTGTAACTGTATTCTAAAGAGACGCGCTACATACTGTAACTGTTTTCTAAAGAGACGCGCTACATACTGTAACTGTATTCTAAAGAGACGCGCTGCATACTGTAACTGTATTCTAAAGAGACGCGCTACATACTGTAACTGTTTTCTAAAGAGACGCGCTACATACTGTAACTGTTTTCTAAAGAGACGCGCTACATACTGTAACTGTATTCCAAAGAGACGCGCTGCATACTGTAACTGTATTCGAAAGAGATACGCTGCATACCGTAACTGTATTCTAAAGAGACACGCTACATACTGTAACTGTATTCTAAAGAGACGCGCTGCATACTGTAACTGTATTCTAAAGAGACGCGCTACATACTGTAACTGTATTCCAAAGAGACGCGCTACATACTGTAACTGTTTTCTAAAGAGACACGCTACATACTGTAACTGTATTCTAAAGAGACACGCTACATACTGTAACTGTATTATAAAGAGACGCGCTGCATACTGTAACTGTATTCTAAAGAGACACGCTACATACTGTAACTGTATTCTAAAGAGACGCGCTGCATACTGTAACTGTATTCTAAAGAGACGCGCTACATACTGTAACTGTATTCCAAAGAGACGCGCTACATACTGTAACTGTATTCTAAAGAGACGCGCTGCATACTGTAACTGTTTTCTAAAGAGACGCGCTACATACTGTAACTGTATTCTAAAGAGACGCGCTACATACTGTAACTGTATTCCAAAGAGACGCGCTACATACTGTAACTGTATTCCAAAGAGACGCGCTACATACTGTAACTGTTTTCTAAAGAGACGCACTACATACTGTAACTGTATTCTAAAGAGACGCGCTACATACTGTAACTTTTCTAAAGAGACACGCTACATAATGTAACTGTATTCCAAAGAGACGCGCTACATACTGTAACTGTATTCTAAAGAGACGCTGCATACCGTAACTGTATTCTAAAGAGACACGCTACATACTGTAACTGTATTCTAAAGAGATACGCTGCATACCGTAACTGTATTCTAAAGAGACGCTGCATACCGTAACTGTATTCTAAAGAGATACGCTGCATACTGTAACTGTATTCTAAAGAGACGCGCTACATACTGTAACTGTATTCTAAAGAGACGCGCTACATACTGTAACTGCCTGGTGTTCCTCATGCATTCTTTGCAGGTGTTGGATTTGCCCTTTGTTATACCCCAGCCATTGCTATGGTGGGGACGTATTTCAACGAGAGGAAAGCGCTGGCATATGGAATCGCCATGTCAGGCAGTGGCATCGGGACCTTCGTCCTGGCCCCTGTGGTGCAGCTGCTAATAGACCACTACTCCTGGCGTGGGGCCCTCCTAATCCTGGGAGGGCTCGTGTCCAACCTGTGCGTCTGCGGGGCTCTGCTGAGGCCCGTCGCCGTTAAAGACGAGGGGGAGAGCGCCCCCGCCGTGGCGGACACGGAGAAGGTGGCCGACGGAAGTGCGCCGGCGGCGGCCCTGGTCAGCAACACGGACCGCTGCTTTTGCTTCCAGTCCCTGCAGGAGTACAGCTTCCTGCTTATGCCGGACTTCATCGTGCTGGCCGCCTCCTTCCTGTTCCTGGCCAATGGCTGCAGCGTGCCATTCGTCTACCTGGTGCCCTACGCCCTCAGCGTGGGCGTGCGTCACCAGCAGGCCGCTTTTCTCATGTCCATCCTCGGAGTGATTGACATTGTGGGCAACATCACCTTCGGCTGGCTCACCGACCGAAGGTACCACCCCCCACCCCCCCAGATATCAAAAGTGCTGTTTTTTTTCCCTTTAAATTACATTCAAATTAAATTGAATGCACTCTGAAGCAGAGGAAGCATTTGTTTCTTAAGTTCAGTGTTCAGTTATTGCCGTTTCACAACTGGATGCAGAGCCCACCCAGTCATAAGAGGTGAAAAATAAAAGTATGAATTTATTTTAGTTTGCCAAATCACAGGAAAGAACTTAATGGAATTACTAAATGAACTAAAAGAAAGTGGGGGGTTGGCGTCAGAATATAGGCTAAGGAAGCTGTTGGTGAATGTGGACGTTTTGTGTCGTTGTTTCTATAAAGTGTCTTTGTGATAGTGTCTCTGTTAAAAAAAAGACTACACGAATGAAATTGGATTCGAATCGAGTTGAATTGAGTGAAATGGCTCCTCCCCTTCCCTCTCTCCTCCAGGTGTTTAAAAAAGTACCGTAACGTGTGCTACATGGTGGCAGTGGGCATGGAGGGCCTATGCTGCCTGTTCATCCCGCTGCTGCGCAGTTTCCCTCTGCTCGTGCCTTTCTCCGTGCTCTACGGCTACTTTGACGGGGCCTACGTGGCCCTGATACCCGTCGTCACGTCAGACGTCGTCGGAAACGAGTACCTCTCCTCTGCCCTGGGAGTGGTCTATTTCCTCCATGCCATACCTTACCTCATCAGCCCGCCAATCGGAGGTCAGTGCTCTGTGCTGTGACCAATAAGCCAACACCTTGATGGTGCCGTGCGCTCCTTGCAGTTATCGTTTAACATATGTCCTTTAACATATCGCCTTGCTGTTACCATTTAACATATGTATTTGAAGCTTGGAAATGATCTGAGCTTTCCAGAAAAAATCTAACAATCATTTGAATATTGACCCATGGGTACGTTTTTAATTGAGCACACAGTACCAAGCACACATTCTGTGTACAACCATTACATTACATTACATTATAGGCATTTAGCAGACGCTCTTATCCAGAGCGACTTACACAGCATTTTTGCATTTATACATAGTATGCATTTACAGCTGGATATATACTGAAGCAATTCAGGTGAAGTACCTTGCTCAGGGGTACAACGGCAGTGTCCTACGTGGGACTCGAACCTGCGACCTTTCGGTTACAAACCCAGTTCCTTAACCACTGTACTACACTGCCGCCCACAACCACACAATTACCCTTGGGTTTTTTCCACTTGTATTGCTGGTTGTGCTACATAAAAGAGATATAGAAAATCATGGTTACACAACACACATGCTGATGTCATTGAAAAATCCCAAAGTGAGAAAGACATACTGTAGTTGCAGTTCTTCACCTGTGTGTGTTTTAGACACTAAAGAAAAGACAGAGTTTTAAAAGATATATAAAATGATTTTCTATAAGACTGACAGTATGTTCTGTATTTTGAATATACACTGCTCAAAGAAATTAAGGGAACACTTAATCAACACAGTATAACACCAAGTCAATTCAACTTCTGGGATATCGATCTGTCCAGTTAGGAAGCGTAAACGATTGTGAATCAATTTCGCCTGCTTTGGTGCAAATGAAAGTGACAACAGATGGACAGGAGAGGCAACAGCAAGACAACCCCCAAAAAGTAAATGGTTTTGCAGGTGGTGGCCACAGACCATTTCTCTCTCCTTATCCTTCCTGACTGATTTTTCTCTAGTTTTGCATTTTGCTAGTGCCCTTGTCACTACTGGTAGCATGAGGCGGTACCTGCAGCCCATTCAGGTTGCACAGGTAGTCCAGCTCCTCCAGGATAGCACATCCATACGTGCCGTCGCAAGAAGGTTTGCTGTGTCTCCCAGCACAGTCTCAAGAGCGTGGAGGAGATACCAGAAGACGGGCCATTACACGAGGAGAGCTGGACAGGGCCGTAGAAGGGCAACAACCCAGTGGCAGGACCGGTATCTGCTCCTTTGTGTGAGGAGGAACAGGAGGAGCACTGCCAGAGCCCTACAAAATGGCCTCCAGCAGGCTACTTGTGTGCATGTTTCTGACCAAACTGTCAGAAACAGACTCCATGAGGGTGGCATGAGGGCTCGACATCCTGTAGTGGGACCTGTGTTCACAGCCCAGCACTGTGCAGCTCGATTGGCATTTGCCAGAGAACACCAGAATTGGCAGGTTCGCCATTGACGCCCCGTTCTCTTCACAGATGAGAGCAGGTTCACACTGAGCACATGTGACAGACATGAAAGAGTCTGGAGACGCCGTTGCCAATGTTATGCTGCCTGCAACATCATCCAGCATGACCGTTTTGGTTTAATTGACTTGGTGTTATACTGTGATGATTAAGTGTTCCCTTAATTTTTCTGAGCAGTGTATTTTGGCCATAAATTCCCAGTTCAGATGCATTCCACACTTTCAAGAACCGAAATAGCAAATCGTTGAATTTATTGAATAATATCATGTTTTCAATCAGCCAGAGGTTCGTGTGAGGCTTTTTTGGAAGCCATTACACTGAATTGGTGTAAAAGAGGTATATCCCACCCTGGGAATATTTCACCCTGAAGGTTGAAGCCTGCAGTCCACACATCAGAGCAGTACGCAGTAATGTTAACCACGTGGCTCTCTAGTACAGTGACAGTCCAAGTGGGAAATGTGTTCAGGGGTTTATGTCACAGCCAGTCTCTTTATCAGTTAATAAGAGTTCTACTAAATATAAACACAAAAAGCAGTACACATGGTGTGTTCCCAGAACTGAGTTTGAAAACCCCTGTTCTAATAATGTCATTGATGAATCCATAACTTCGTTATATTTGAATGGCAAAGTTGGATTTCTAGTGCTGATAACTCAGCTATGACAAACGTACTGTGTGGCTCACGTTATCTCTCCTGTCTCTTCTGTGGCCAGGATGGCTGGTGGACCAGACAGGCTCCTACATGTCCACGTTCTTCCTCAGTGGCTTCTCACTCATCTCTAGCTCCCTGCTACTCAGCACTGCAGCGGTGATTCGCCGGTGCCAGAAGACGCGCACGTACACCACCAATTCTGACCCCAAACTGGACACCTGCCAGAGCAAACCTTCTGATTGCTACAAGGCTTCACACGAAGAATCAAAGCTTACAGCAAACGTGCTGTCTTTATAGCATTCAATTTTTTTTTTTACATAGCGCTTTTTCTCTCCATTTTGTAATGCCAAAGTGTATGGAAGTACAAATGCACAATAAAGATAACTCTGTGGGGCCAGAGCCAACTTGAAGCCATACACATAAAACCAGTTGCCTTGTGGGTAAATGAGTTCATTTTTACACTAGCCCTGCAGGGATAACGGTTTGTTTGACTCCCTCAATCCCTGTTGATGAACTGAATGTTCTTTCTGAGTGACTGCTGTTCTGTGTCGACAGTGTGCCTTCACAAATGACAATATCGGTACTCCCTCAAGCTTCGGACTTTAAAAAAAGTGGGCCAAAAATCTTATTTTTCTTTTTGTTTAAAATTTTACATGATTGCCCAGAGTGGGGTACATTGCTTATGGTCATGCGACCGACATCACATTAAAGTATTTCATAATATTCCAGTGACTTCGCTTTGAATCCTTTGTAACATTCTATGTAACTAGGCCACACATAATCACCACTTTTTCTTGGAATTTCTCAAAAATCTAATTATACTTCTTTTTAAAATTGAAAAGCAAGAAAAAAACTTTATTCTATAGCAATAACAATGGTCATTTAAATCAATCAGTAATGCATAATACATAAAACAATAAAGCCATAATATATTGGGAACTGAGCAACCTGAGATGTAGACCATATAACATCCTTTAAATGGCTCTTCTTTAGCACACCTGAATCTGTTACATGCCTGTAACATGTAGTGATGCCCTGCATTGAACTATGGAAATATTGTTGAATATTCCATTTGCACCCGGCTCTGAAGGACTTAATTTGAACAAAGCACTTAGACTAAAAAGTAAAAGGAGCCCAGGTGTTCGAAAATGAACAAAATCCAAGGATGGCAAGAGCAGCCGGTCACATGATCCGTCACATAGTTCACAAGGGAAAAGTGCTGCACTGCAAAAAGGAAGTATCAATAATTACTGTATATGAATAATAACCATCTCCATTTGTCAGGAATCTTTGTAAAAGGAGACTAAGGCGAGATTTAATTCGAATTTGGTTTGCATGGATGCATATTCTGGTGTTTAAAAATAGTAGCTTTAAAATATAGTAGTTCAAAATAAAGTATAAAACTATTGTTTTGCATTGTCGCCTTTTGGGAGTGTAAATTGGAGTGGAGATAGCCTACAATCAATTGAAGAAATAAAAAGGCTTTGCTCTCCAGAACAAAACACAATGATCGACTCAAGTCAGTGATCACTGATAGCATATGATAACTCTGGTAGCTCCAGCCATTTTGTGAAACATCACCCCCATCACTAGGCACAGCTGGCATAGTTGAGGTCTGTGCTCTTGAGACAAATTCCCTTCAGCTGGACTTTCCCTGCTGGATGAAGTAGCTGCAATGTGCCAGAGAGTGGAGCCAAAGAGCAGGAAACCTTTGATAGACAGAAGAGATGTGTTTTGGATTCAGACCTGCCCTGATATTTGGTTGCAGTAAAATCCTCAGTCTTGGGACCAAAACAGCAAAAGTGGTATCACTCTGAGGGTGCGTCCCAATACCTGAAAAATGCATCCTCCTTTCCTCCACTACCACCTCCTCTCCTCTGTGCACTGGAAACCGATCTTTGTGTTTCAATCTAATGTTGCTGATTACATATTAATTACATATTAGTGTTTACATATGAATTAATATTGATGCAAACCGCAATGTCAGGTACATTGTGTATACTGTACATGCAAATACATGTACTCGAAACTTTCAGGCAGTTTTGCATACTTCCGGGTAGGAGAGGAGTGGTAGTGGGGGAGTGAAAAATATTGAGACGCAACCTGACTCTAAACAGATTTTGTGCACATATAGAACCCTTCGCTGATGACCTCAGAAAGACCTGCTGTTATAGAGTTATAATATTCACTGTGAAGTCGTGCAGTTACTAAAAAGTCAGATGAATTATTCAACAGTTAGTTCCGACCGTGCCTTGTGATTGGCCGGGACACATTCCATGAGTGCTGATATACAAGATAAAATCCCGCAGAACTCATCACTGGCCGGGACGACTCTACTTTGGCTACATTCTAATTGTTGGGGGGAAAAAATTATTTCTTACAATGGATTTCACTTTACCCTGGTTAACCATCTGAACAGCTTTTATAATCCTGAATCCATATTTTACCTGAAGGAGATTGGATATTTATTTTCTGCCCAGGACTGATTATGGGTGGGCCTTCCATATTTTCACTGTGAATGTCAGTCAGCAGAAGAGATTAGAATCCCTGCTGGAGTAGCTCACCTTAGCCTCTCAATAAAAAATAGAACAAACATATAAACCTTTCACTGAAAACTTTATTTTATACAATAAAATACTTCTAAATAGTGCTGTTGTTTTTAAATACATTGTATATAGCAATATAATTACAGTGCATGGTCATCTCAAAGAAGCCTTTATTGTTCAGTTTTTTTCAACAATTCATACATTGATAGATAAAATGCAATATTTAAACAAACATAAAGTGAGTTGTATTTGTTACTACAGATAATAATTGTTAATAGGAGTTTATATTTTTTACATTTCCTGCAAATTAACTATAACAAGTACTTCCTGTAAGTTTAACATTGTTTTTTTTAAATAAAAAAAACAGTCCAACAAGCTCTATATGACATATGGGGCCTTATCTTAATGCCATGCATTTAGACAAAGCGCTAAGATCGCCAAGATAGAGCCCATGGAGTGAATTTCAACCAAAGACAAAACTCTTACATGCTTCACTGAAAGATTTTACATTTCAGTTTTGATCATTTGATCATTGCAGAGACAAGCGGAGATCACACAGAGCAGTGAGGTACTCCTCATTATCAGGGTCATACAGACTAGCCTTCTCATAGCACTCAATGGCTTGGGGTTGGTCACCTCTCATTTGATTAACATAACCCCGAATCCCAAAGGCTTCACCATCATGGGGGTTTCTGGAGATTTTATTATTTGCAATATTTTCAAGTTTTCTTGCACATATTTTCCAGTCACTTGTATCTTTCTGTAATCTGAGTCCTTCCTTGTAGTGCTTCACAGCCAATGGCACTGATCTGTTGTTGTAGAGCTGGAAATCTGCGTAATTCCTGGTGACGAACTGCAGGTGCTCCTTTCTAGCAGTAGCAACTTCAAATGCTCTCTTAAACAACTCCTCTGCTTTCCTGTTGTCGTTTCCTTTTGCATAGATTTGTGCTAATCTCACCATGGCAATTATGAAGGAGGGTTTCAGAGAGATGGCTTGCTTCAGGTGTTGGATGCTCAGCCTGAACAGATTATCTGCCTCTTCTCTGTTGTTTGCAGTTTTCTTATCATAGCTGAGTCCAAGTTGATGGTGCAATGTGGCTGAATCAGGAGTCTTTTCCAGTGCTCTTTTCAGCAGAGATATGGACTCATCAACTTTTCCGTTGTTCCGATAGTACTTTGCCACATGCTGTGTCACGTACAGTTTGTCAGGTTCCAACTTCATGGCTCTTTCCATCAGCTCCTCTGCTTTCTCATACTTTCTATGGTCAGCATGTTTCAGGCCCAGCAGAACCATCATGTGAGCATTGTTTGGATCAAGCTCTAAGACCCGGCTCAACTGCTTTCTGGTTGGGGACTCTTCAAAGCTTGTGGGATTGTAAGATTCAATGCGATGCAGAGCAACAGCATAGCCATCATTCCACTCAATCACTTCTGGCTCCAACTCCAGAGCCTTCTCAAAGCACTCTTTCGCCTTTTCATAGTATTGGCGATCGAATTTCAGGAATGCCCTGCCTTTCTCCCCATAGATTTCAGGATGGAGAGCAGAAGGGGATTCTGTAGGAAACTTCTCCTTAATCTTCTCCAGCTTGTCCAGGTAGGTCTGGGATTGCTCATGCTCACCCATGTGATAATACACCCATGCAAAATTGCCATATGTAACAATGAGCTGCTTCTCACAGTTGTCACCATGCTGTTCCCTGATGTGCTGTTCAGCCTTTGTCAAGTCATCCCGTGCTTCCTCAAGGCGACCCTGCATGTACTTTGTGAAAGCCTGAGTACTGTATGACCATCCGATATTCCTTTCTTCACCCTCTGCCATGTCAATGCTGTCTTTAAGCCTGATCTGTAGATCATTTAAGTCAGTGTCATCCAAACCCCATGTGAAGTGGCACTCAACCTCACGCAGTTTGGCAAGCAACATATCTTGAATTGAACTGCAACAAACAAGGAAATTTATGATCAAGTCAATTGTATTTGAAGGAAGATAAAAATGAAAATTCTTGGTTTTTTGAAACCTTTTAAAGCATAGTTTTTCAACGATTTCAAAAAATACAATAAAAATAATACTCATGAAAATATTATTTCATATAAAAAATGTATTGAGTACTTTGAGTGCACGATTGCAAACACCTTTAGATGGGTTTTGCAAACAATTCCATTTTCATCTGATAATAATAATAATAATAATACTGTAATCCACAGTGCTTCTTATAGAGCCTCAGCATGATATATTTGGGTGGGGCAGTATCAGTGGCATACCAGCACAATGAGATACCAGTGCCATGCAAGACTGCACATATTGTTTTTATGAAACGCAAAACTGAAATGATCATGAACACACTGTCATGTTAGGTTGTGCCTACAGTGCAAACACAACACATAGAGTGACATTATGATTCCACAAGAAAATATTAAATGTCAAAAACTTACTTTCACCTTGAGAAGCCTTGGAGAAGAATCGATGAACATAAAGAAAGTCAGCACGTCTCCGGTCCACTCCACTTTTTGGTATGCTCTCTTTCAGCAGTAACAAAAAGGGACAGACTTACAGAATTGTCACTCTGAAAGTGTCCCAGTTTCCCAGACAACACCACAGAGGTTTCGGAACAGTGCTGCGCAGAGGCTCCCAGGCATAAAAAATAATTATTGCAATCAGCTCTTCAGTCTTGGTGCGCAAACAGCAGAAGCTGTATCACTCTGACTAACAGGTTTTGTGCACATATAGAAAACCCTTCGCTGATGAGCTTAGAAAGAACTGCTGTTGTGGGGAGTTACAGTATTCATTGATGATGTAACCCTAATAATTGGTAGCGTTTATAGTCCGTCGAGGCGAAGGTAAATGAACCGGGCTACAATGGGTATCGTTCAGCATATCTTTCATGGAAGAAGCCAACAGGGCAGGAGTAGTAGCCTAGCACTCCTCACAGTTCAGGGCACAAAAACAAAAAAACAACTCCTTCGGGCGTTCCTCTCCAATTAATGTTCCCCCAGGGGAACTCAAAAGGCAGAACTAACACATGGCAATACATATGCCTAATATGACGTCACGTGGCGCTGTAATGGCGACATGTAGTCCAGCTGTCTCTCGTGTTCATGTTTGTTAATTTGAATGTGTTTTGTTGTGTCTGGCTTTTGTCTTTGTTTTTATCATGCGCTGTGTGTGTAGTGGGATGGGGAAGTGAGCTGGTGATTTTTCAGAGCACTCCTGCTGCTCGTTTTGATAATATTGACAAATTTTCGAGTCGATATAATTTTGTTTGTGGTCGTCACCAAGGAGACGCAGTCTACATTGGGCATGTTCGGCTAGAGCCGCGCCTTCAAACAAACCAACGACAGAATTGATTAGAGAGCGCGAGGAGAGAATGGTGTATCCTCACGACAAACGCGGACAATTTCACAATATCGCCACCTATCTCGGCGTATTGATTCTACTCTCAAAAAAAAATATATAACTGAAATGTACCCCTCCCTAAGTGTTCAAACACAGGTATAAGGGTTATTTATTAAATCCTACAATGGAATAGCAGTATTTTCCTCTTTCCCTTATCTGTACCCCTTTCTAATTTCACAATGAATATTTATTCAGTTTTTCATAGAATTGCTATATTTAAAAATATGTTTTAATATAATACAATCCTTTATTGTTCTTCAATGAATGTGATTTTGTTTCGTAATGTGAGCTTCTAGTATAAGCCCTGTAGGGTTTCCAACCTCTCTAGCATATTTCTGCAAATTACGTTGTGTACTTGCATTTGTAATTTTTGTGCAAATAATAAATAAATGTGTTTTGAGAGTGTAGGATTGAGTAACATAAGGTTGCTACTCTGATAATTATATACTGTACCGTACATGTACTTTCTTGAAGTAACGTTAAGCCTATCTGAATTCGAAAAGTACAATATTGGTAATGCTACACAAACAAATGTGTAGCAAAAAGTTGCTAATTCTCATTCTTGACTGTGCTCCGTCCCAAAATCCACGTGTGTTGCCATAACCAAGTGTACAGTAGGGGAGGTAACACTAAGCCACTTAAACGCAAACCACAACCATTTAGATAAACCCAGTCAAGCGCAAAGTGATTTAAAAGACAAAATGTTTAATAACACAGACAGGTACGGTAGAAACTAATTTAGCTATTCTCTAAACATGTAACAGATTGACAATATTTACAGTTCGACTACACAGGCTGCATGCTCTCACCAGGCAGCAAGTGACCAAAATCAGAACCACGTCCAGATGACAAAAAGGGTCTTCTCCTCCTGGTCTAGCGGGATGGTTGCTGTGGTGGTATTCAGCAGCTTTAGTAAATTCACGGGCTATTTACTGTAGTCTGTTAACACAGAACTCAGTGTTCAGGAAGCGTCGTGGAAGTCGTGTTGACCACTAGCGTCAGGAACTCAATCTCGTGATGCAGATGGAGACAGGGTATATATAGTCTCGCATCTTTCCAATCCGGCTACTCTGCGACGGTCCTCGGCATCTCCAGCTGCGAGCATCTTTCTAAATCCCGCGGCAAGGCGTCCCCATCTCCACGCATCTCCTGAAGAAGGTTGCCAGGCAACCAGGCAAGGTAAATAAACTGTAGGACTATTCCCCTCCATCACCATTCAAGCCACAATGACACCGGGTTCTTTCTGTCATTTTGTATGTTTATTGTCAAATCAGAAATATATGAACAATGATTGGTGACAGGTAAAAGGAAGACAACATGTTGATATTGGAATACATCTTATGCAAATACAATTCTATTTATCCATACATTACCATAATTGGCAAGGAAAATGTCTTCTTTCTTGACATTGTTCCCTCAAAACACATAACGACTCCCAGTATCCCAATGTCCCTATATGTACTATATTAGTTATTCATTCGTAAAAACTCAATTTATCTTGTTAATGACATTGAATGGCATTCAATTCAATATGTTCATTATCAGGGTCCAAAGGGACCACATGCTGTCATGTCATTTGAATAAATCATGAACACTGACATTATGAGTAGCTGAATCATGTATGCTATGTATTGTTTTAGTGTGAAAAGAAATCTCAACAGACTGGTCAAGTAAAGGATATATACAGTGAATATTTTTTTCCTATGTTTTGGCTCTATACTCCAGCACTTCGGATGTGAAATGATACAACTGTGAGGCTAAAGTAAAGGCCGAAATACATTGAGTGCTGATAACATCACTCGGACCTCATCACCGGCTGGGATCACGCCCATTTGTTCACATTCTTAATTGATACATTGTTGGGAAAAAATATATATTTTCAATGGAATTCTGAAGGAACTATATTTGTCGGCAGAGCCAAATAAACAACAACATCATTACTTCATAGATATTTATAGAGCTGGCGTATAAAAGCAATATGACACTCGAGGTTGTGATGTTATACTGAATATCAGCACGGCTGTGATTATCTTTGGCACGTGGCCTACCTCGTACCAAATCACAGCCATGCTGATATACAGTCAGTATAACAGCACTTCCTCTCATGTGATATTGTTTAAGTAATACATGTTTTATAGGCTAGAACTGTTGTATAAAAGCAATATAACACCAGAGGTAGTGCTTTTATACTGCGTATCAGCATGGCTGTGGTTATCTTCGGCACTTGGTCTGCAGCCTTGTGCCTTTGGTCAAGTCACAGCCATGCTGATATACAGTATAACAGCACTCCCTCTCATGTGATATTGTGTAAGTAATTTAAAATAAACCCTGGCTAATATTGGTGACCAGTGTCGTGGAAATTACCAACTCACTCACAGTGCAGCAAAGTCTGTCCTTGACAGAATCACAACAAAAGCCGTATTAACACTTAGACAATAATAAGAAGTTTAATTGCAATGAAACCAATGAGAGAGTGCTCGTTAAAGCTCTCTCTGCCATACAGCAGAAGTTGCCAGCCCTTTATACAAAAATGCCTTCAAGACGAGGTCATCAGGGCGAGAGCAAAAGGGAACAAGAAATACAGATAGGTCAAAGGTAAACAAGGTAGTATATCTATTTACTCCCAGGAAGAACTTCTTCCTCCACGGTTGAGCAGACAGCCCCCCCGTACATAAATTTCCCTTTAGCTTGGAGTGACCTTGGTGGGAACTGATACAGACACAGATGGCACACTGGGGCCCAGTTCATGGTTCATCACCAAGTCCTATTACTATTAGAACAGAAGCAGAGTATAAGAAAGCTGGCCATTAACAATGTCTCTACATTAATATCTAAAATATAAAGCTACATTGTCAATAAACAAATAATAGTAAACAGTAAACAGAAAACAGAAAATTGCTATCACATTCCTCCCTTTTATCATTTTATGATAACTCAGTAATTTTCGGTTACATTCTTCTCATTGGTTAATTACACAGTAAATGGTTATATAAAAATAGAATAAAAAATATAAATCATTACATTGGTCCTCATGTGGATATGTGCGATGCATACTCTAGGAAAAAGGGGGAACTGCTTTTCCCCGACTCCCCTCCTCAGGGCAGCCGAATATTATTCCAAAATACCAGCAGACACATGCACATTACACATTTTGATTATTCATAGGAGGAAAATAATCACACATAAAAATAATTTAAGCTAATTGATTATAAATGTACTACTGATTAGTCCTTTAACATATAAAGAAAATATAAAAACATGTGGTGTTCTTTCAACCACATTCCTGAAGTTAACTGTTTTAACCTCTCAACTTTCGAACACATCCATCAGTCCCACTTGGGGAAACAAACCTTGCATAAACTTAAAACCTCCTGTCCATAGTCGATGATCTGTAGGTACGGGATTCGCATCCCAGAATCCTCTCTTAGCCCTGTGTATACGACCTGTGGAATGACTATATGTGGATAAGTCAGGAATCACATATGTGGAGTCGTATAAAGCAATGAGAGCACACACACCATTCCAGTCAGGGGGGAGGGCAGTGTAAACTGAATTCCCACACAGCCAGTACCAATCGGCCAGCAGCCGAGTTCCAAGGTGGGTAGGAGGCACGATTCCAGAACAGTTAGCAGTTTGTGTGCTATCCCAAGGCAATGAGATTGCATGTGACCAATCCTTCCTGCAAACATGATTAATCATATCTGGATTCTCTCTACAAGGATTAGCGCGATTACTCAGACAGTCAAAACATTTCTCCACCTCTACAGGCGGGCAGTTACAAGAAACAGTTTTGCACTGATACCTGTCTAACTTTCCCAGCGCTTCAGACCCGTTTCCCATAACACACAACCCAAACTTCATATCATGTTTAAGTACAACGGGCCCAGGCATTTTCCATAACACCGGTGGCCATGCCAAATAATCTGTCAGGAAAAAACATTGATGCCCTGCAATAGGAGAACGTACTCTTGACAAATCTAGCCGCACAGTGTAATTAGTTTCACTCCACCGTGTTCCAACTCCTGGGTGAACAGATATTGCCATTAAACACTTTGCATGAGTATCTCTCAGATTTTGCACTCTGAGAAGCGGTCCCGCTGTGGAATGAGGCATGTGAGAACAAACATAACAAGACCGGTTAGAATGTTTTTTAGCAGTCCATTCAGCATAACGCCACCAAGAGTTAGTAGCATAGTGATGTCCTGCAATTCCTGGTGTTAGCCAGGATTCTTTTCCGGTGGCTGCATGTCGCTTACGCCTCGGAGACGTTTCAGACGTGCTGTTTAGCTCAACAGCACGAGTGCTGTTCAGTTCAACAGCTGGGGCGTGTGCAGGGATGTAGAACTCGTAAATCAGAATGAGGGGTAGCGCAGTGATGCAGATTGCAAGGCTCACCAAAAGTGTGCCTACCTCGGCACTGCAGCCCGCTCTCCTGGAAGGGTTCCAACCCTCGTTTCTCTTGCTATAAGGTGACATGCTGGGGAAAATTGAAGTGGTGGTTCTCTTTGAGTTTTTAAACTCCGTGAGAAGCGTTGCGAAGTGGTGGTTCTCTCTGAGTTTTTAAACTCCGTGAGAAACGTTGTCGTCCTGCGTCTGACTGAGGTGGGTCTTTCACCCTTATCCCTCTGGCGCTGGTGGAGCCCTTCTGCAGTGGCTGGCGTGAACCCAAGATTCGCGGCCGTCCACTCGCACAGCTGTGGGCGTGGTGAGTAGTACCTGGAACGGTCCTCTCCACCTAGGCTGGTGCCACTTCTTCCTTCGGAAGTCTTTAATTACCACCCAGTCTCCTGGCTGCAGGTCGTGCAGGGGGCCGCTGGCTGGTTCTGGGAAAGCTGCTTTCACCTGTTGATGCACAGATCTCAGAGCTCTTGTTAGCTGAACACAGTAACTCACCATTCGTGTGTCTGCTAAATGCCCATCCAGCATTAGGCCTGGGGGGTGACATCCAGTCCTCATGGGTCGTCCCGTGATCACCTCGTATGGGGACAATCCTGTGGCAGAATGCACCCTTCCCCGCATACCTGTAAGAACAATTGGCAGGGCCTGGACCCAATCCAAACCTGTTTCTGCCATTACTTTGGTTAGTCGACTCTTAATAGTTCCATTTGCCCTTTCTACCGCCCCCCCGCTTTGGGGGTGATAAGCACAATGGAATTTCAACTGGATCCCCAGTTGTTCTGTGATTTTGTCCAACACTTTGTTCACAAAATGTGTGCCTCTGTCTGATGAAAGTTTCCTCGGGATCCCCCACCTAGGAATAATTTCAAGCAGCAATGCCTTTGCAACGGCTGTCACGTCGGCATGCCCTGTTGGAAAAACTTCAACCCACCTTGAAAACATGTCAATAAACACCAAACAATATTTCTTACCTCTGCATGGGTTAAGTTCAATGAAATCCATCATGAGATATTCAAAAGGTTCTTGTGGAGCTGGGTGGGCCACATTTGGAACATTCTGGCCACGCCCAACATTATTTACAACACAAACAACACATTTCTCACAAAAATTTTTTGCATAGGTGGAAAATCCAGTAGTGTCCCAATGTTCAGACAACAAAGATATCATTCCCCCTTTTGACACATGATCTAATCCATGGGTCAACTTAGCATAGTAAGGAAAAAGCACACGAGGCAAAAATGGTTTTCCAGTAGGCCCTACCCAAACTCCATTAGTGTAGGAACCATCCCGCTTCCATTTAGCCTTCTCCTGTGGTGTGACTCCAGACTGGCAGTCTTGGATAGAGGCCAGTGGCGTTTCTGTGGAATCAGCAGGTTGTGTGTGCAGACGGAGAGTTGTGTTGGGAGGGGCTGAGGCAGCGGCCTTGGCCGCGTTGTCTGCAGCTGCGTTCCCAAGAGAGATAGCATCCGGCTCTCCCGTGTGAGCAGCACATTTACAAATAGCAATGGATGCAGGTAAAAGAATGGCCTCCAGGAGGCAGCTTACCAAGTGTCCATTCTGAATAGCTTTCCCTGTCGAAGTGAGAAATCCCCGATGCTTCCAAAGTGTGCCGAAGTCATGTACAACACCAAAAGCATATCTACTGTCAGTAAAAATGTTCACAGTTTTACCTTCCGCTAAACAGCATGCGCGAGTGAGTGCAAAAAGTTCAGCCGCCTGCGCTGAGAGGTGTCCAGGAAGGCGGGCTGACTCCAGAACTTCATGCTCGGTCACCACTGCATAGCCAACCTGACTGTCTCCTGTGAGGGGACAGCGACTGGCAGAACCGTCAACAAAAAACTCAAAGTCTGTGTTTAACAGGGGGTTGGAGACAAGGTCGGGACGGGGAGAAAGAACCTGATCAATAACATGAACACAGTTATGCGTTTCCCCATCCTCCGCAGTAGGCAGGAGTGTAGCTGGATTCAACACTGTACAACGTTTAATCGTAACATTTGGCAAAGATAGCAGCACATGTTGGTAGTGTAACATTCGGGCAGGAGAGAAATGAGCTGTCTTTTGTTTTAACAAAATTTCTGCAACTGCATGAGGCACAAGAACAGTCAGAGGCCGATAGGCCACAAGTGGTGCAGAGGCAGTTACTGCTGCCGCAGCCGCCGAAATTGAGCGCAAACAAGGGGGGAGACCC
The DNA here is from genome assembly GCA_022702515.1 of Ilyophis sp. 1 JC-2022. Classification (NCBI taxonomy): domain Eukaryota; kingdom Metazoa; phylum Chordata; class Actinopteri; order Anguilliformes; family Synaphobranchidae; genus Ilyophis; species Ilyophis sp. 1 JC-2022. The sequence continues at coordinate 91,741,154 of CM040405.1, forward strand.
CTTGCAACGGCATCAAGTTGCTGAGAATAATATGCGACAGGTCGGTTTCTATTTCCATGCTCTTGCATAAGAACAGCAGACATGAAACCTGCTTTTTCATCAACAGCAAGGGAAAAAGATTTGTCCATATTAGGCAGACCCAAAGTAGGGGAGGAAGCCAGTTGTTGCTTCAATTTAACAAACGAATTCTCAGCTTCAATTGTCCAGGAAACTTTATCATTAGCAGAAAGATCGTGGCCGTGTGCCACATCCTGCAATGGCTGTGAGAGTTCTGCATACTCAGCAATCCACTGTCTGCAGTACCCTGTCATACCTAAAAAAGACATTACTTGCTTTTTTGTGGAAGGTTTAGGAATATCAAGAATCGCTTGGATTCTTTCAGGTCCTAAAGTTTTACCTTCAGCCGAAATAGTGTGCCCTAAGTATGTAACAATAGGCAAACCAATTTGCAATTTCTCCTTTTTAACCTTGTGACCCTGTGTGGCTAAAAATGTGAGCAGTTCAAGCGAATCATGAACACATGTCTCCTCGTCTGGGGAACAAACAAGGAGATCATCGACACACTGAATTAAAGTGCTTTGGCCTGCAGAAAATTGGAACAGTTCCAAGTTTTCCTGTAGCGCCGCAGAAAACACAGCTGGAGACTCAGCATACCCCTGGGGCAAACGAGACCAAGTGTAATGTTTACCCTTAAACGTAAAAGCGAACCAATACTGGGAATCAACATCAACCGGAATACTAAAGAATGCATTCGCTAGATCGATCACAGAGAACCATTTAGCATTGCCCGGGACTTGAGCTAGAATGGTGGTGGGGTTTGGCACAACCGGGGCGCGCTGCTGAATTGCACTATTCACAGCTCGCAAATCTTGCACAAAGCGCCAAGACCCATTTGCTTTTTTAACAGGTAATATAGGCGTATTGCATGGAGAATTTGGACAGGGAATCACAGAACACCAGATTTAAGCAATGCTTCGAACACCGGGACAATCCCCTTCTCAGCCTCCGGCCGTAAGGGATATTGTCGTTTGCATGGTCTGTATTCAGATTTAGGAGTTACTTGAAGTGGAGTAACTCCATCTATGAGCCCGACATCGTATGGGGATGTTGCCCACAATTGTGAAGGAATTGTACTGAATTTTGAGTCTGACAACTGTAGATATGAATGTGTTTCTGCAACCAATTCATGAATGCTACAGTCGACCGTCAGAGAATGTTGGAACTGGTACGCAGTGACGCGTAAAGAGGGAGAATATTTGGATAATTCTCCTCTCTGTTCCCAGTCAGTGGTGTTCAAACACAATTTTACCCATGGTCCCGTGTCCTCCCATTTTTTATTAGAGGCTTTGCACAGTGACACATGGGGTACACTTCCCGCAATAGAATAGAAATCATTCTGTTCTGAGCTCAATTCTACAGACAATGCACAAAAATCGCAACCGATTAAAAACTGTGTAGTTTTTAACGGAGAAGTACCATACCAATTCTTTTCAAAATTCCAATCCCTATCACGACTGATGTGTGCCGTTACATGTAATTGTGACTCTGTGAGTCTGTCACCATTACCTAACCATGTACTGTTAGCCATTTCAATGGCTTTCGCTGTGACTGGGCATCTCTCCAGATCCCAGGCATAGAAAAACATTTCTGCGCTTTCTGCCGTAGCAGCTCTATCAATTGTTAAACCGTCAGTATCACAGTGTACAACTAATCCTAGTTTACACATCAAATCTCTACCGAGCAGGTTTACTGGACAAACAGGGGAAAATAAAAAAGCATGTTTAACAGTGATGTTCTTTTCTGAATTGAAATCTTGTACCTTCAAAGGAACTGTAAATTTCTCTAGAGTAGTACCACCCCCAGCGTCTTGGCTGAGCAGAGTTTTACCACTAAACAGAGGGAGTTTTGAGCTCCACAATTTAGCCGCTATTACAGACCTACAAGCTCCTGTATCCACAATGAAATCTAACGCTCGCCCATCAACTTTTAATGTCCATTGTGGCAATGCCAGCGGAGCAGAATGATACAAAAAAGCAGCAGACTCACCACTGTCCTCACAAGTCCTTAAATCCCCCTCAGAACGTCATTGGTGTGATTGGTTTTGTATTCCAGGTTGGCCCATGGGGTTCTGGAAAGTGACACCCTGCTGAGGGGCAGAAGGCCACTGCTGCTGGTTGTTAAAAGGGTTGTTGAAAGGGTTGTTAGGGGCAATTGGACCTCGGCAATCCCGGGACCAATGTCCCTTATTCCCGCATTTGCGGCAAACATCATCGGCTCTTCCGCGTCCTTTTCCTCTCCCACGGCCTTTTCCTTTCTTCTGGTTTCCCTGTCCACCACCTCCTTGTTGGACCGTACGTGGCCAGACTCCTGGTATGATGAGGACTGGCTGTGGGCTGCCCTGCGTCTGCACTGCTTGTGACAGCTGCTGTTGAAAACCCCCCTGCTGCTCCCTCTGAGTCCGCAGAGGTAGCGAGAGTGGGGGGTTGAGCTACTGTCGAGTCCGCAGCAGTAGCATGAGCAGGAGCAGTAGCAGTCCCTGATGCCTGTGCCTGTTGAGCTGATGGAGGAGAGACAGAGGGGGCAGAGGGGAGAGCGGCCCCCGCTTGTTGCACAGCCAGCTCCGGCTGCCCAGCGGGCGCCGGCTCCAGTTGTTGCACAATCACCTGCTCCGGCGGCACCTGTGGATTGTAAGCTGGAGGACAGGCTGGACAATCCAGCTCCAGGTTAATCTTATGTATGCTTGCGAGCTGTTTTACATCGGGATACAGAGAGCTACAGGTATGCACAGCTTTGGACACTGAAATGTCCGCATCCAATTTGCTTTCAGTTTTAGAATTAGCAGAGTTTTTAGTCTGCTTTTCCTGTCTAAATTTTGACTCTCTACTCCACATCGCTACCGCAGTCCAATCAGGATGCCATACATTCTTAAACTTCCCATTCTTCTTTTCTAACATTCGCAGCCGCATTTTCAAGCAATCAACCTGTACCCGGCTAAAAGAGCCTTTTTCGGGGAAACCGAATTCTACCCATTTACCACACTGGTATATAGCTTCCCGACCATATTTTTCATGCATTATTTTCATCGGACCCGTAAATTCGGGATCCTGCACCTTTGAATTGTTCGAACCCATTTTTCACAAGTGCGTCAGCCCCACCACCAGTCTATACCGTATTACTTATAAGGTTTTAGCTGGTGTATCACACACCCGTTCTAGTCAGAATCAGCTTCAGAGTCTGAACTCACTAGCACCGTTTCCTCACTATCAGGATGAATTTGAAGTCTACCGTCCACCTGCGCAATTTGTCTTATTTCTAACCACGCATATTTATGTATATTCAAAGCAGAAAAACCTTCACCATATTCATCAAACTCATCAGTTATTTCTATCAAATACACATGACTCAGACCATCTCCTCCAGAACAATGTCTCTCAATTACTGTTCCGTTTTCATCATTTGCACTTATCGATAATACATGAAATCTCATCACAAAGATTTACCTATAGGATTTAGTACTGGAGCGCCCAACTTTGGCCTCCCAAGTTTGAAATCACCTGCAGCAGAAATTTCTGCTGAGCGTAATGTACCCGTCGGTCCTCAATGTCAAACTTCTAGTACTCGCTCTTTTGTTGTAACCTCACCTGTGGTTCTTTTTCTCTAGGATTGCGTATTGATCACTCCAAACAAACACCGTCCTCTTTCAGGTCCGGTTGCCGCCGTCCTTCCGTTAGGTAACTGATTACAGTAGCCTGTTGAAGGGTTGCAGCTTCGGGGTTCCAGACTCCCGGCAGTGATCACTGTCTACTCCTTTCCCGATTGGAGAGGGGTCTGTCTCGGAGAAAAATCAAGTTAGCAATCCCATCCTCGTCGCCAAATAATGTCGTGGAAATTACCAACTCACTCACAGTGCAGCAAAGTCTGTCCTTGACAGAATCACAACAAAAGCCGTATTAACACTTAGACAATAATAAGAAGTTTAATTGCAATGAAACCAATGAGAGAGTGCTCGTTAAAGCTCTCTCTGCCATACAGCAGAAGTTGCCAGCCCTTTATACAAAAATGCCTTCAAGACGAGGTCATCAGGGCGAGAGCAAAAGGGAACAAGAAATACAGATAGGTCAAAGGTAAACAAGGTAGTATATCTATTTACTCCCAGGAAGAACTTCTTCCTCCACGGTTGAGCAGACAGCCCCCCCGTACATAAATTTCCCTTTAGCTTGGAGTGACCTTGGTGGGAACTGATACAGACACAGATGGCACACTGGGGCCCAGTTCATGGTTCATCACCAAGTCCTATTACTATTAGAACAGAAGCAGAGTATAAGAAAGCTGGCCATTAACAATGTCTCTACATTAATATCTAAAATATAAAGCTACATTGTCAATAAACAAATAATAGTAAACAGTAAACAGAAAACAGAAAATTGCTATCACACCAGTGTAGGGAAATGACGATTGATGATGAGGGGTGTCTCCCTTTTGTTCTAGTTAGCCATTTGACCAGCTTTCACCAGCATGAATCCATATTTTATCCTCAAAGACACATTTTCAGTCTTGTGGATATTCCTTCTCTGCCCAGGACTGATTATCGGTGGGCCTTCCATATTTTCACAGTGAATATCAGTCAGCAGAAGAGATCAGAATCCCTGCTGGAGTAGCTCACCTTAGCCTCTCAATAGAAAATAGAACAAACATATAAACCTTTCACTGAAAACTGTTTATTTTATACAATGAAGGACTTCTCAATGGTGCTGTTGTTTATAAAAACAATGTATATAGCAGTACAATTGCAGTGGATGGTCATCTCAAAGCAGCTTTTATTGTTTTTTTTAACAGTTCATATGTTTTTAGATACAATGTAACACTTAAACAAGCATAAAGTGAGTTGAATTTATTACTACTGACAATAATCTGTACCATTAATTTATTAATATGAGTTAATATTCCTTATGTTTCCTGCAGAATAACTTTAACAAGCACTTCCTCTTCCTCTAAGTTTAACATTTTTTTTTTTTTTACAGTTCAATAGGTTCTACTGTGTGTGACATATAGACTGCATTTCAACCAAAGACAAAACTCTTACATGCTTCACTGAAAAATTTTGCATTTCAGTTTTGATCATTGTAGAGACAAGCAGAGATCACACAGAGCAGTGAGGTACTCTTCATTGTCAGGGTCATACAGAATAGCCTTCTCATAGCACTAAATGGCTTGGGGATGGTAACCTCTCTTTTGATTAACATAACCTAGAATCCCAAAGGCTTCACCATCAAGGGGGTTTCTGGAGATTTTCTTATTTGCAATATCTTAAAGTTTTTTTGCACACATTTCCCAGTCTCCTGTATCTTTCTGTAATCTGAGTCCTTCCTTGTAGTGCTTCACAGCCAATGGCACTGATCCGTTGTTGTAGAGCTGGAAATCTGCGTAATTCCTGGTGACGAACTGCAGGTGCTCCTTTCTAGCAGTAGCAACTTCAAATGCTCTCTTAAACATCTCCTCTGCTTTCCTGTTGTCTTTTCCTTTTGCATAGATTTGTGCTAATTTCACCATGGCAATAATGAAGGAGGATTTCAGAGAGATCGCTTGCTCCAGGTGTTGGATGCTCAGCCTGAACAGATTATCTGCCTCTTCTCTGTTGTTTGCAGTTTTCCTATCATAGCTGAGTCCAAGTTGATCGTGCAAAAAGGCTGAATCAGGAGTTATTTCCAGCGTTCTTTTCAGCAGAGAAATGGACTCATTAACTTTTCCGTTGTTCCGATAGTACTTTGCCACATGCTTCATCACGTGGGGTTTGTCCGGTTCCAACTCCATGGCCCTTCCCATCAGCTCCTCTGCTTTCTCTTGGTCAGCATGTTCCTGGCCCAGCAGAACCATCATGTACGCATTGTTTGGATCAAGCTCTAAGACCCGGCTCATCTGCTTTCTGGCTGGGGACTCTTCAAAGCTTGTGGGATTGTAAGATTCAATGTGATGCAGAGCAACAGCATAGCCATCATTCCACTCAATCACTTCTGGCTCCAACTCCAGCGCCTTCTCAAAGCACTCTTTCGCTTTTTCATAGTATTGGCGATCGAATTTCAGGAATGCCCTGCCTTTCTCCCCATAGATTTCAGGATGGAGGGCAGAAGGGGATTCTGTAGGAAACGTCTTCTTAATCTTCTCCAGCTTGTCCAGATAGGTCTGGGATTGCTCATGCTCGCCCATGTGATAATACACCCATGCAAAATTGCCATAGGTAACTATGAGCTGCTTCTCACAGTTGTCACCATGCTGTTCCCTGATGTGCTGTTCAGCCTTTGTCAAGTCATCCCGTGCTTCCTCAAGGTGACCCTGCATGTACTTTGTGAAAGCCTGAGTACTGTATGACCATCCGATATTCCTTTCCTCTGCCAAATCAATGCTGTCTTTAAGCCTGATCTGTAGATCATTTAAGTCAGTGACATCCAAACCCCATGTGAAGTGGCACTCAACCTCACGTAGTTTGGCAAGCAACATATCTTGAATTGAACTGCAACAAACAAGAAAATGTATGATCAAGTCTATTGTATTTGGAGGAAGAACATTCTTCCAGTTTAAAAATGAGAATTCTTGGCTTTTGAAGACCCTTTAAAAGTAGTTTCACAAAGATACATGTCAATGAATACAATAACATATTTTAAATTATATCATATATAAAAAAATTTAATACTTACGCCATTACACAAACCTTTAGATGAGTTTCGCGAACTATTAAGTCTTCAGCCAAGCTGATAATGATAATGCCTTACTCCACAGTACTCTTTATAGAGCTTCAGCATTTGGGTGTGGCAGTATCAGTGGCATGCCAGTGAACTCTGAACGCGTTGCAGTCTCCCAAGCAACAACACAGAGGCTCCCAAGCGTTAAAAATGTATTGTTGATTCATGAATTAATTGATACTTGGTGTTAGTGGCTCACCTAGGAACGGAATCTGCTGAGCTACACTTTGAGATAAAAACCCTGCGTGGCACTTCTAGCCTTCATCTCTTACTTACCAGGTCTTCGGTCCTTTAACATTTTGTGTCATTCATGGCATTTATATTTTTCATTTATCATGTATTTACACTATTAATGCTATGTAGGCCTTGTGTTTCATAAAGGAGCATTCTGAAAAATAGTTGAATTCACTCCTGCATGTCTGGCTGATACTGTATTACAACACAACCGTCACAAGAAGCACCATATGGCACATGAAAACTGATGCAATTAACGTGATGTGAAAATAGTGCACGTCAAAATAAAGCCCATTGCCAATGACATGGATTGGGTGTGGAGTTTTTGTTTAAAGTGAGACTGTATAGTAGCTGTACTGTACAGTTCATACAATCCACAGGAATCACAGAGGCAGAGATAGTGTGTCATGTCCAGTTCTCTGACAAGGAACTATTTATTTCCTAGTCATATTCAATTTAGAAAATTACTTTTTATTGGTTTTACAAGTTTGTTGTGTTAAACCAGTTGACATGTCAGTCTCCACAGTTTACAAAGGTAGGTCTCCACATCACCCAGATAGCCAGTGTGGTAGTCGACCCATGCAAAGTGAGCATAAATCATCAATAATGCTGTTGGGACCTGCTTTAGGGTGGCCTCAGTCTTAATGTGGAACTCAAGGGCACCGTTATTGTCTTCCTTCATGCAGCAAATACAAGATAAAGTGTTGAGATGTGTAGCATGGTATCTGCGGGGGCAAAATGTAACTTAATCCAGGAGTTTGAGATAATTCTGGATTATAGTGTCTGCTAAATGCCTAAAGTATCAATGTAAATGTAAGTTTCTCTGAAAGCTGTCCAGGTAATCAATATCAGCTTTACTTATGTCCCAGGGACACTGCAAAACATACCAAATTAAATCATTAGCCACAGAAACCAAATCAAAGTTATGTAAATAAATTAATTTTTCACATACACTTCACTTGGACTGGTGGAATAAATTTATTCCCAGATTCATAGACTTCCACCATCAACCGTACAATATTTGCATAGTTATAATTATGATTTATAATTTGATTTACATGCAAGTTTGACCTGCAGTGTTGTAGCCTAGGCTACCAATTATAAACGGTGAAAAAAATATAATAAAATAAATGAATAGGCTAAAAAATATCAAATAATAAATAGCTGAGGCTACATGCTGCCAAGTCATAATTAAATACCATACAACTATGTAAAACTATTATTCATCCCAAAAGAATGTAGGCTAGGCTGCATTTGGAATAAATGGCTTTCATTTTATAAGAAAAACTTAAAAAACTTCATTAAACACAAACATGGAGCAACCTTCTCATATTTCACATGGGTGCATGTAGCAGCTTTATTTTGACTGTTCCAACATGCCCTTCATGTAACTGCTGTAAGACCTGCTGTTGGCATTTCTGGGGTATCATGACTCTCATTCCCCACATCAAACACCCTTGGTGGGTTGTTATTTCATTCCTCTGCTGAAAATATGGAGCCAGCTCCTTGCTGCCAGTAGTCGGCCATCCTGACATGGCATAGGTGTAGGCCTACACTTTTGACAAAATTGTATTTTTTCTGGTCTCCCGTTTGACCACTGTACTCGTGACCGGCAGAGCTTCGAGCTGCGTAGTGTGAAAAAGGTCCACTGCATCAACACTACTTTGTTTCTCTTTTGTACAGGGCAGTCTGGACAATCCATCTGCGTTTGAGTGGAGGGATATTGGTTTAAACTGTATGTCATTCATATGACCTTCCAGGAACAACGCATAGTGCTGTAACCTGGCCTGGCTTGTTTAAAGTGAGACTGTATAGTAGCTGTACTGTACTGATGACACGGTACTCTATACAACACCGCCCTCTACCAGCGAAGCCCTCCTGATACTTCAAACAGCCTTCAATTCCATTCAATACTCGCTAGCCAGTCTGAAACTGGTTCTAAATGCCAATAAAACCAAATTTATGATTTTCTCCATCAAGAGCCCTGATCTTTCGATGGCGCGCCTCACCACTCTAAACAACATTGAAATAGAACGTGTTCAGGAATATAAGTATTTAGGCATCTGGCTAGACTTTAATCTATCCTTCCGCCACCATATTACATATCTAAGAAACAAAATTAAACCTAAAATCGGATTTCTATTTAGAAATAAATCCTGTTTCACCCTGGAGTGTAGAAAAAGGATTATACAGACAAATATCTTGCCAATTATTGACTATGGCGATACCCTGTACATGCACGCCTCAGCCACTATCCTAAATTCCCTTGACCCAATTTATCATATTGCCTTAAGGTTTATTACCGGCGAAGGGTTTAGAACCCATCACTGCCTGCTCTACCAAAAACTGGAGTGGCCCTCCCTTGAGCTCAGGAGAAAACATCATGGAGTCTTATTTACATATAGAGCTCTCATTGCCAAACTACCTCTGTATCTATCCAGCCTCCTTTCATTTCATGCTTTGAACTATCCTACTAGCTCACATGTACCGCTAGCATTAAACATTCCTAGAGCTAGAACAAAATGGGGAAATTCTGCGTTTCGCATTGCGGGTCCCACACTCTGGAACTCCTTCCAGAAACAGAACAAGTTGCCATCCCTTATTCCCCTGCGAACATTTAAAGAATTATTAGCTGATACCTATGGGACTGTAGCTTGTAATTGTCACTGTTTAATTTGCTTATTGTATCTAGATAACTACTGTACTTTGCACTTCTGTACCTATCACTATATTTACTACTTTTTGTACCTTTGCTACTGTATTTATTGTATATGAGTAGATATAGCATTCGGTATCTGTCAAAATTTGATTGATGGGGTCAAAGGTCAATTTATGAATATTAATGAGTTTATGAAAAATTATGATTATGCATAAATTTATTTTTTATGATTTTTTTAATTTTTGTGCTTATGATTATGCATCATCATTCGGGGCGGGGGTTTGTGGGTTTTTCGTTTCAAGGGTTTGGCGATGTCATTTTATTATGGATTGTTGTAAACGTTGGTGAATGGATTTGTGACGAATGTAAAATTGTTTTTATGGATGGGCCATGGTGCTTAGGGAAACATATTGGCAATGTAATGTGTTGTACATTGTTTTATTTATTTGAAAAACATCGTGAAAAAGTAATGGTGTATAAATGTATAGGTTATTAGTTGTAGCAGTAGTAGTAGCAGCGGCAATTAAGTTTTATTTTTAAAAAGCAGTTTGTGTTAGCGGCAACAGCCGCTTGTTAAAAAGAATAGAATAATCCAAGCAGGCTGTTAAAACGTGAAAAACACTTGCGCTGAAAGGCGACCTCGATACATAGTCCGCGAACATAGGGACAGTAGACAAAAAAACTTACGAAATTTCAGAGTCCGCGAATTCACAAAACTGTTCAAAAATAGACAAAGATAGGTCCAAAAGGCGCGATAGAGCGTTTAAAAGCCTAGAATGGTTCGCAAGAAAGACTATGAAGAAAATAATTTAAATAAAAGAATATGTTACGTTTTAAAGAATTAAAACGAAAAAACGAAAAAAGAAATTGCTGGCTACATAGGGAGAGACCGTGGCCAAATGACAGCTAGCGGCCATCGGGCATGACTAGAGAGAACTTTGTGCGTTTCAAACAGGAATACGACCCCCAAGCTTCCTGTTACGTGAATTTGACGTCCGTTTACGCAGACCAACGTCGGAGGGCTGGTCCAAAGAGGTTTTGGCGCGAAAACGGTAAATGTCAAAGTGGCTGATTGATGGGGTTTCTGGGGGGTGGGGGTGGGGGTATTCACCATGTGATGGTTGTGGGTGTAGCCCACAGGCGTTGCAGGCGAAAAGACATGCATAAAAGACAGGCTTTTCGGCACAGATATTTAGCAGAAGCTGGTATCGAAGCACTAGCTTGTCAAAGCAACCAGAAAATGGCGAACGCACAACTTATGACACCCGACTCTCCAGACGCTATGAAGGCTGACAGCACGGTGTTGCAAACACCAAGAAAACCCTTTGCTGCGATATCCCGACTACATATAGACCTCGTGTACAGGGATTGGGCCTGTACTGGTCGCAACTATATCCAATGTGGATATAAACTTCACACAGATGCTGGCATACCAAGAATCACCATTTTCAACATGTGTGACGGCGAGTTGTTTGGTGAGAACACAGACTGTGTGACTTTCGAACCTAAGGAATGGGGGCTATTCCAAAACTGTTACAGCGATGTTGTCAACAATATACAGCGCGAAAGAAACTTTGTAAGCTGGCAAGACTCCGTCTGCTCGGTGGTGTGTGTTAGAAGACGCAGAAAAGCTAATCGACTGATTATTAGCGAGCAATTCGCATCAGCCACAATCCCTGATGTACAAATTTGTTTTCATTTTGATGACCTGCCGTTGTTGGAACTTTGTATCGAACAAGCCAATACAAGGATTGAGGACTATCGGCTATTGCGATCCATGGGTTTTGTGAAAACTAACCTGAGTGCAAGATTTGATGCAGCGGCCGACATGTCGGATGATTTGGAAAACACAGCACCATCAACGCCGTGTGTCTCTGATGAAGATTGTTAGACAAGCTTTGTATAATTAGCTTTACAAACGTGTATAACATAACTTTGATGTTTTTTTAAAAAGTGTTCTAGTTTGTTTTGTGTGGGCATGTATATCGCCATTATCTCTGTATACATATTGTGGCGCTGTTATTTTTAATTGTTTTGTGAACTTTAAAATAAAAAAGTATTTCTTTTACATACTATTTAAAGACCGGCGTCATCATTGTTATATCAACCATTCAAGCATGTTAAATTCAAAGCACGCCCCACAAACACGAAAACCAATCAAAGCACCCTTTCAGAACTCTAGGGTTTCAAGGCGTGGTTATAAGTTTGAGGTGGTCTTTAAAAGACACGCTGTAAAAGCCTGATACCATACAACCAGTACAAACCTCTTGACCAACATGTCTCAGAATTTTGACAAAATGTACGCGCCCCTACAGGCGGCCGAGCGTTCAGAATCTTGGGAGACTGATTATCCAGGTCACAACGACATACCGGCTACAGGGCCGTGGCTCGCTGACGAACTGAACGCTGTGGACAATGCTTTATACGCGGGTTCGTTCGAAATACAAGGCTGTGAAACAGATGGTTGTCTAACAACGCCGATGATTAAACTTTTGAAAATCATCATCGCGAGACTTCTGGACTGCGCTATTGAACAACATCTGAAGAGTCAATGTCTGGGGTGTGAAGTTGACCATCCAAGCCAGCTTAGACACAGTTGTTTAAGTAAGTAAGTAAGTAAAACTTTATTTATAAAGCGCTCTTCACAGCACGAGTGCACAGAGTGCTGTACAGTGAGGTTAAAATACAACATATATAATAAATAACAACCCCAGAAACCACACAGAATAAATCATAACAACACGGGGGGGTCAATAGGAGCCCAGATCACCAAACGCCTGCCTGAACAGGTGAGTCTTCAGGAGTTTTTTAAAAGAGTTCTCAGAGGCTGAGGCTCTCAGGTCCTGGGGTAGGGCGTTCCAGAGCCTGGGGGCCGTTGCCCCAAAGGCTCGGTCGCCCTTAGTCTTAAGCCTGGTTCGAGGCACCGCCAGGAGCCCCTGGTCAGAGGACCTCAGGGACCGGCTGGAGGAGTAGGGGTGAATAAGGTCACAGATATAGGGGGGGGCTAGTCCATGGAGGGCTCTGAATGTGAAGAGCAGGACCTTGAAATTGATCCTGAAGTGTACAGGGAGCCAGTGCAGGGAGGCCAGGATGGGGGTGATGTGGGCGGATTTCTTGGCCCTGGTGAGCAGCCTGGCCGCTGCATTATGGACCAGCTGCAGCTGGTCCACAGAAGATTTGTTGAGGCAGGTGAACAGAGAATTACAATAGTCCAACCGGGATGAAATAAAAGCATGGACCGACATTTCCAGCTCACCATGTGAAACAATTGTCCTGAGCTTGGCTATGTTTCTCAGGTGAAAGAAACAGGTGCGCGTTAAAACCTTGACATGTTTGTCTAAGTGCATTGAGTGATCAAAGGTAACCCCTAGGTTCCTTAGGTTGGGGCGTACATTACCACTGAGGGACCCCATGTGTGCTGCCACCCTAGTGGCAGCACACATGAGACGGATTCGCACTATTTTGCATATCACTTTGACAATTTCGTTGCAAGAGTGAAGAAACCATGGTTAAGTCCTCTGCTTGTCAAAGCCATGGAGTTGTTTGTGGCTAAACCCGAGCCTATGAGGATACTGGGTTCTGTTGATACGATTATTGCAGAAATTCGCGAGGAAACAAACATTCGTGACAAACTGCGTGAAATCCTACGAATGGAACTTGACCAGGCCAGCGAGAAGGCCTTTAGGGCGGTCGATACAGACTTCTGGGAAATCGAGGGCGCCATGAAGGAAGACCTGTGGTCCATATGTTCTGAAGGCGAAACATTGCCATATACACACGTGTAATGTAAAATGAAATCTGTGTTTTTTATAAAAAAAGAAATAATAAATACTGTGTTTTTTTATATTGTGCTTCATTACTTCTATAACCGTAAGGATGGATGTTGATAAGCACCTGAAAGATATGTATTATTCTCCAGAAAACCCAGGGTCTTACGGCGGCAAAAAGCGCCTACAGCGGGGTGTTTGTGATACAAAAGATTTGAGAGTCTCAGACAAGAAAGTTGCTGCTTGGTTATCTGGTGAAGATGCGTACACATTACACAAACCCATCAGAGTCAATTTCAAAAGAAACGGGGTTTTTGTGAGTAACATTGATTCACAATGGCAGGTCGATTTAGTTGACATGTCAAATGTCTCTGAACATAATGATAATATGAAGTTTATGCTAACATGTATAGATATATTGTCAAAATATGCATGGGTGTGTGTTCTTAAAAACAAGACAGCTGTCGAAGTGCACAGGGCTTTTCAAAGCATTCTCGCAAAAGGTCGGAAACCTAAAAAAATACAAACAGATAAAGGTAAAGAGTTTTTCAATAAAATGTTCCAAAGTCTGATGAAACGCAACAAAATAATACACTTTGCCACAGATAACGAAGATGTTAAAGCATCTGTGGTTGAACGTTTCAATAGAACGTTGAAAACGAGAATGTGGCGTTATTTTACAGCCCACAATACAAGACGCTATATAGATGTTGTGCAGGCCTTGGTGCTGGGGTACAATAATAGCTATCACAGCACTATTAAAATGAAACCCCTTGAAGTAAACAAAGATAATGTTTTTAAAGTTTTTAAAAACATGTATGGTCTCTTTCCAAAAAAATCTAAAAAGCCAAAGTTTAAGTTTGAGGAGGGTGACACAGTCAGGGTCTCCAAAGTACGTGGGAAGTTTGCAAAAGGATATGAACAAACATATACAGATGAATATTTCACGGTTGTTGAAAGGGTTCACAGAAGACCGCCGGTATACAGATTGAAGGATTATGATGGTACGAACATTGACGGTGTGTTTTATGAGGCTGAATTACAAAAAGTTATAGTGGGAAAAGACAAAACTTATAAGGTCGAAAAAATTGTTGCTGAGAAAACACACAATAGACACAAGTTTGTTTTAGTAAAATGGGTGGGGTGGCCCGAAAAATTTAACAGCTGGATACCCGAAAGTCGTGTTGTCGATCTCTAAAAGAGTTGAAAAGTGTACAGACCCGACCAAATCATCAGGGGAACACCATGGAAGACGACGGTTTTTATGTCACTCTCCCGAGCAATGCGTGTCTAGATATTTATCCGGGGAATAAAATTTCAAGCTACACAACAAAGTTTGCACGAGCCCTCGAATTACGAGGACAATGGGAGGTTGCTTTGGCGGAGATTCAATACCCCTATACTTGGTGCATGCTAAATACTGACGAAAACTATTTTATCGTGCGCGACGCGAAAAAAGCCACAAGCTATGTTGTCCCAGTAAGCTGGGGTTATTACAAGAGCCTGAAAGCGCTTGTGGATGAGATTAACAGAAGTTTAAAGATGAAAAAAATGGCTATTGAGGTGGGCCACGCCGTAATGAAAAACAGAATTTATATTAGCGCAGACGAAAATCTATCCCTATCGGCTAACGGAAAGCTCGCCAGAATGCTGGGGTTGGAGTCAAATGTTGTTATCGGGTGCAAAGCCTGTGGCGCCCCACCCAGCGGATATCAGGGCGGGGTTCTACACAATGTATGTATACACAGACATTATTGACTACCAGAGAGTCGGAGATAGTTTTGTGCCATTGCTACGATGTGTACATATAACAGGATCTAGCAACGATGTAATCACAATATCTTACGAGAAGCCACACTACGTACATGTCAGCAAGAAACACATTGACGATATAACAATTGAGCTGAAATCAGATCAGAACGAGAACATAGCCTTTACTTACGGCAAAGCAAACATAAAACTACACTTTAGGCGTGTGAAATATCACTATCACGAATAAAAATGGCGAGGACACCCCTCTACGTAGACCCAAATAGGTATATAGCCTATTATACGGAACAGGCTGGTAATGGATTGCCGGGGTATAAGGGTGCTAGTGTTCTTTTTCATAATATGAGCTCGATGTCTCGCTATGGGATGTGACCCTCCGCAGCCCTGACAGAAGTACCTATCTCAAATAACCAATCCTGATTGGTCAGAGAAGCGTGTCCCTCCGCTGCGTGATGTAGTCCCCCCCACTACAAATACCGCAGCAGGAGGACACGCCCGCCATTCTAAAAATTCTTCTCACCTAGAAGCATTATCTCACACCGAGCCTAGTTAGTTTAACTGTCCACAGACGGAATTATTTATTAGCTTCTGTCGACGGACGCTAACTCAGCTCACTATTCGCCGAGGGTTTGCACGCCAGCTCCCCTCGACGTTTCCTGCTAACACACCAGTTAGCCTCCTGCTTTTAACACTCCAGTTATCAGCATCTTGCTTTTAACACGCCAGTTATCAGCCTCTCGCTTCTAACACACCAGTTAGCTAGCTACCTGCTCCTAACACACCAGTTAGCTAGCACTTACCGTAAAAGACACCCGCGCACCAGCCGGTGTTTTTTGCCCCCATGGCGTCCGCTGCTCCTCATGCCAGAGGAGACTCCCGGCCCTGCCCTTGTGGTGCCCGGATTTCGGGGAAGGATACGCACCCCGTGTGTATGGGTTGTCTCGGGACTGACCACGCCAGGCTGTCCCTATCCGTCCCCGGTTCGTGTGTACATTGCAAAATGTTCACGACGAAAAGCTTGAGACGCCGCCTGGCTCGCCAAGCCAGCCTGTCCGACCAGGACCCGCTTCTGACCGCCGCTGCCCCGGTAGCCGCTGACGAAGAGGAGCCCATGGTGGAGGAGGTACACGAGGTGCACACCGACTGGGCCGCCCTGTCCGTGATGTCCCCGGTTCCTGCCTTTCCTTCCGACGATGTGTTAGAGCTGGAGTGTGTAGAGTCCGACTCCGATGATCCCCCTCTCATTTCAGAGAGCGAGGAGGAGTATGATGCCTTAATCACTCCGGTGCCGGCTGCAAAGCCGGGGCTGCTTTCCGGGGGCTCGGAGGACGGCGAGGACGCACGTCCCTCGTCCCCGGTTCCTGTGGTCCTGCTCGACACGTGCAAGCGTGCGGCAGCGAGCATGGGTATTCCCTGGCTCGCTCCGGTGACACAGCCCTCGCGCTCGCGCTACGAGGGCAGGCTATTAGCACCGGGCGGTAACACGGCCAAGCAGCTTCTTCCCGTCTTTCCTGACTTACTGCTCGAGCTCACCAAGATGTGGAGCGACAAGCCGTACAGCGGAAGGAACCAGATCCCGGGTGCCTCCGTCCTCGACACCGAGAACATGGAAGCCCTGGGTCTCCTCGCCATGCCCCCGGTCGAGTCCCCGGTTGCAGCGCATCTGTACCCGGGTGGCGCCATGGCTGGCTCAAGCAGACGTCCGTCCCTCCCCGCTAAATCGGAGCGTCTTCAGTCTGCTTTGACCGAGAGGGCGTACAAGCAAGCCGCGCTCTCGATGAGGGCTTTGAATGTGCTGTCGCTTCTCTCCGCTTACCAAGCCGACATTCTCCACGGTGCACCTAGCGCCGCGGTTTGGCGCGAGGCGGGAGTGATTACCGACCTGTGCCTTCATGTCCAGCGGGTGGCTGTGCTCGCCACGGGGAAAGCTATGGCTTCTCTCGTGGTCCAGGAACGAGCCAGGTGGCTCAATCTCGCCAGGCTGACTGACAGAGAGCGAGACGACATCCTGGACGCGCCCGTCATACCGGAGGGTATCTTCGGCTCAGCTCTGACCTCCATGCAGGAGAGAGCGGAGGCGAGGAAGAAAGACAACGAGGCGTTTGCGCTCTGCCTGCCGCGTAGAGCCCCCTCGCCGTCTCCCCCGCCCCGGGGAAAATCTTTCGCCCAGGCTGCTGCTCAATCTGCGCGATTTAAGGTCCCGAAGAGGCCGCAGCAGCAACCTTCCCCGGCCCGATCCCAGTCGCCTGCCCCTCGGGTTGTTTGGAAGGGTCCCCCCGGCGCTCAGCCTGCAGCCCCGCCGCCTCCACCGGCCGCTTCAGCTGTGCAGGGTAGGAGGAAGAAGAAGGCTACTTGACCGCCTTCGCCGTTTCTCCGGGTGACGCGCCCATCAGTTCCCCGTTCATGGGCTCCACCAAAGAGGGTTTTAAGTGCGCATCTCCAGTCGCTGATCTCCGCCCCAGGGCCAGACGAGACGAGGAGGGACATTGTCACCGGGCTGTTTGCCGTTGCACAGCCGTGTTCACATGTCCACAAGCACGCGCATACACACAATGTTCTGCCTTTATTCAAGGAAATAAAGTTGAAAACAAAATGTGTGAAAAATACCCAAAACAAAGCAAGCACAAACAAAATGAATGCTTTGCACATAAGCAACATGTCCGCCGGGCATGTTGTCCCTCTGTTGCCGGCGATGGGCATCCCATTTCCGGCTACGGAGGAATTTACCCAGGCTGCGGCGCGAGTTCGCGCATGCGCAGTACGGCCCGAGGGACATTCTCTCGCTCTGCCACTGGAGGGAGCCATACCACCACTTATGAGCCCTCCCGTGTTGGCAGAACCCCAGCCGATATTTTCCCCTTCACTGTGTTTACACATTCAAAAGTGGAGAGAAATAGGGGCTCATCCGTGGGTATTACGCACGATAGAGCGGGGTTACCGGCTGCAGTTCAACACTGTGCCGCCTCGTTTTTTCCGGCATAATACAGTCACGAGCACAGGGACGTTTAGCTGGCGTGCTAAAGGAGGAGATAATGTCTCTTTTAGACAAAAAAGCTATTCAAATCGTCTCTCCCGAGCAGAGTCAATCCGGGTATTATTCAAGATATTTTCTCGTCCCCAAACGGGGAGGGAGAGGAATTCGCCCTATCTTGGACCTCAGGGCTCTGAACTGTCACTTAAGGAAATACAAGTTCAGGATGCTGACACAGGCATCTCTGTTGCGTCTAATAAAACCAGGCGACTGGTTCACATCAGTGGATCTGAGGGACGCTTATTTCCATATAAAAGTGTACGCTGCCCACAGAAAGTATCTGAGGTTTGCGTTTCAGGGAGTGTGTTATCAGTACCGAGTGCTCCCGTTCGGACTTTCCCTCAGCCCGAGGGTGTTCGTGAAGTGTACGGACGCGGCGGTCGCCCCGCTACGGCGGGGGGGAATACGCCTGGCCACATATTTGGACGACTGGCTTCTCCTAGCGCGCTCGGAGCAGGAGGCCAGGTCGCACACGGAGTTTGTCACACGTCATCTGTCAGAGTTGGGCTTTGTGATAAACACGGAAAAGAGCAATCTCTCACCGGGTCGAGAAATAATCTTCCTCGGGTTACAGCTGCTATCAATGCCGTTCACTGCGCGCCTCTCGGAGGAGAGGGCGAACAGTTTCAAGGCATGTCTTGCTCTTTTTCAGAGACACTGTTACGTTCCATTCAGGGTGTGTCTGCGCCTGCTGGGCCTGATGGCCTCGGCTATACACGTAATACGCCTCGGTCGCCTCCACATGAGGGAGTTTCAGCGCTGGGTTGCTGCGCTCAGGCTGGACCCCGTGCGTCATGGCGCACGGAGGATTTTGGTGACGTCGGATTGCGTGTTGGCCCTACGTCACTGGCGGGCACCCTCTTTTCTGACTCAGGGTGTGCCCCTGGGCACCGTCCTGTCCAGGAAAGTGGTCACTACGGATGCCAGCCTCCAGGGGTGGGGCGGCATTCACGAGGGCAGATCTGTGAAACATAAATTTTCTGGAGCTCTCGGCAGTGTTTCTCTCTCTGAAACATTTCCTCCCGTTCCTCAGGGGTCATCATGTCCTGGTGAGGACGGACAATACGACCACGGTGGCGTACATAAATCACCAGGGGGGTTTGCACTCACGTCAATTACACATATTGGCACGCAAACTGATCCTGTGGAGCAGTGTGCGTCTCCTGTCATTGAGGGCAACGCATGTCCCGGGGACCCTGAACGTGGGGGCGGACCTCTTGTCCAGGGGTGCGCCCGTATACGGAGAATGGACTTTACACCCTCTCGTGGTGACTCAGATTTGGTCCATTTATGGCCGCGCCAAAGTGGACCTGTTTGCGTCGGAGGGGAACACCCAGTGTCAGCTGTTCTTC
Organism: Ilyophis sp. 1 JC-2022; assembly: GCA_022702515.1. Lineage (NCBI taxonomy): Eukaryota > Metazoa > Chordata > Actinopteri > Anguilliformes > Synaphobranchidae > Ilyophis > Ilyophis sp. 1 JC-2022. The sequence continues at coordinate 91,760,704 of CM040405.1, forward strand.
TCCCTACACAGTCGGGGGCCCCCTTGGGGCTGGACGCTCTGGCGCACGACTGGCCTCACGAGCTGCTCTATGCGTTTCCCCCTCTGGCGCTGGTTCCTCCCACCCTGGCGAGGGTGAGGGAACACAGACACTCTCTTATCCTGATAGCTCCACACTGGCCGGCGATGCACTGGTTGGCGGAGATTTATCAGTTGCTGTGCGCCCGGCCCTGGCAGTTGCCAATACGCAGGGACCTGTTGTCACAGGGGGGGGGGACGGTGTTCCACCCACACCCGGACAGGTTACAACTGTGGGCGTGGCCCCTGAGTGGCTCTCTATGACCACTGCGGGCCTTCCTCCGAGTGTGATTAACACTATTCAGAATGCTCGGGCCCCCTCTACCAGGTCTTTGTACACTGGTAAGTGGGGGGTGTTTGAGCGGTGGTGCCATGATCGGAATCACACCCCTTTTCAGTGCTCTGTTCCGGTGGTCTTATCATTTCTTCAGAGCCTCATCGATGATGGCAGAGCCTTCTCGACAGTCAAAGTGTATCTGGCGGCCATTGCCGCCAGTCACGTGGGCTTTGGGGAAAAAACAGTGAGTCAGCACCCTCTGGTGTGCCGCTTTATGAAGGGTGCCCGTAGACTGCTCCCAGTCTCCAGGCCGCTTATGCCCCCATGGGATCTGACGGTGGTTTTGGAGGGGCTTAAGGGTCCCCCCTTTGAGCCTTTGCAGGGTGCTAGTTTGAAGCATTTGTCTCTTAAGAGCGAAGCGGGTCAGCGATATTCATGCACTCTCGGTGCATCCGTCATGCACTCAGTTTGCCCCAGGGGACGTAAGGGTGTCGCTGAGACCTAACCCAGCCTTTGTGCCTAAGGTGGTGGGTTCATGCTCCCCGATTACTCTCGCTGCGTTCACAGCTCCAGCTGCTGACCAGCGGGCTCATACATTGTGTCCGGTCCGGGCCATACGTTGTTATGTGGACAGGACTCAGTGCTTCCGACGGAGCGATCAGCTCTTTATTTCCTGGGCTAATCCCAGGAAAGGTCAGCCTGTTTCGAGGCAGCGCCTCTCACACTGGCTGGTGGAAGCTATAACTTTGGCCTACGCTAATGAGGGGTTGCGCCCGCCTGCGGGCCTGCGCGCTCACTCTACGCGGGGCATGGCTGCATCCTGGGCCTTGTTCAGGGGGGTGTCTATTCAGGACATTTGTGCGGCGGCGAGTTGGACTTCGCCTCTGACTTTTGTTCGATTCTACATGCTGGATGTGTCGGGCCCGTGCGTTGCCAGCGCGGTCCTTCAGGCCTAGCATCTGGACATCTGGACCCCCCCATCGGTTGGTGGCTGTTCGATAAAGCTGTCTGGCAATTCGGGAGTAACCACATCCCATAGCGAGACATCGAGCTCATATTATGAAAAAGAACTTTAGGTTACTGTCGTAACCCCGGTTCTTTGAGTAATATGAGCGAGATGTCTCGCCAGACAACCCTTCTTGCTGGGCGGTGAGAAGGAATTTCGGGCTTTAGAATGGCGGGCGTGTCCTCCTGCTGCGGTATTTGTAGTGGGGGGGACTACATCACGCAGCGGAGGGACACGCTTCTCTGACCAATCAGGATTGGTTATTTGAGATAGGTACTTCTGTCAGGGCTGCGGAGGGTCACATCCCATAGCGAGACATCTCGCTCATATTACTCAAAGAACCGGGGTTACGACAGTAACCTAAAGTTATGTATGGCAGTGGACTTGGAGGACTATTTCGAGGTTTATTCCGAATGGCCTTGCCCCTACTAAAGAAAGGTTTCAACATAGCCAAACCACATTTGAAAGCAGCAGCCAAGAACATCGCCAAAGATGTGGTCAACAAAGCTGTGATGCGTCGTTTGAACACCGGTGACCAGGAAGGTTCGGGGCTTATGGTAATGACAAGACGTGCACGTAAGAGGCCCCCAGGGGGGCGTGTCACAAGCAGGTCTAAAGCTAAAAAGCGTCGCGCAGTGAACAGTCGAGCCACAGTGACGAAAAGCACGCGGAGGGTGAAAAAGCGCACCAAGAAGGTTAAGAGAAAAAGTAGATCCATTTTTTTTAAAAATGGCCTTCATACACAACATGTCAGAGGAATGTATGAAGTCAGAACTGGACCTTTTCGCAGTACCGTATACGCAAACAAGCATTGATAAGAACATCTATGTTGAAGTATCCCCCCTGTCAGCCCTTTCGGACACGGGCCCCCTAGAGTTCTATATAGCCGGCAATGGTGAAGATTACCTTGACTTAAACAACACTCTATTATACCTACAGTGTAAGATAACCCGTGCAGATGGTACCAATATCACCGACGCAGACATGGTTGGGATTATTAATTACCCCATAGCGACCATTTTTTCACAGGTGGATGTTTCGCTGGGTGACAGGCTGGTGAGCCAGTCTAGCAACACATACCCCTACAGAGCAATTATGGAATGTCTACTTAATTATTCTGAAGCCACAATGTCTAATCAATTTACGAGTGGCTTATTCTATAAGGATACCGGTGGCCATATGGACGAAACAGACCCGGCGGGGGACAACAACGGTTTGAAAAGCAGAGCCATACATACCATGGGGAGCAACACTTTTGAATTGCTCGGACCCATCCACACAGACATGTTTTTTCAGGAGAGACTACTTATAAACGGTGTCGATATTAAAATCAAGATGGTGCGTTGTAAGGATGCTTTCTGCCTAATGACCGCTGATGCACAACAACAACCGTACAAGCTTAAAATAGTCTCGGCAACAATGTTTGTTAAAAAAATCGGGGTATCGCCCCCTGTTAAACTAGGCCATGCACAGGCACTACTAACAGCGAATGTTAAATATCCTATTGACCGTGTTAGCCTTAAAACTTTCAGCTTGGCGGCCGGTCTTAGAGTTTGCAATCAAGAAAATTTGTTTTTGGGGCAATTACCGAAATCAATCATCATAGGTTTAGTAGATAACGACGCTTTTACAGGAGTTTACAACAAGAACCCTTTCAATTTCAAACATTATGACGCCGAACATATATCACTCAATATGGATGGTCTTCATATTCCGGCAAAGGCTTTTACCCCAGATTACACAACCGGTTCAGCGGTTCGTGAATTTTATGGTTTAGCACTTGCAACGGGGCGACATCTGAAAGATTCACCATTGTGTATAAATCGTCAAGAATACATAAAAGGCTACACCCTTTATGCATTCAATCTGACCCCCGATGAAGGATGCAGCCAACATCTATCCCTGATCAAAACGGGCAATATTCGTCTGGAGATGAGATTCAGATCCCCGCTACCCAGAACCGTTAATTTAATTGTTTACGCATGCTTCGACAATATTATTGAAGTGAACCAGAGGAGGAACGTTTTGTATGATTATTATTAAACATGAACACCCGAGAACTAGATGCTATTTTGTGCAACAACCCTTACACCACAAATTACTTTTATGGAATGGTGGCCTGCGATGAGCTACCGGCTGATAAACTAGATAATTTACCCTCCATGTACATTGTGAATACACACCCTCGAAATAAGCCTGGGGAACACTGGTTGGCTTTGTATGTGTGTGCGGATAAGACGGGCAAATTTTTCGACTCCTACGGCAACCCGCCTGACTACATTTACTTCCCTGATAGCATCAACACTTTTCTGCAAAAGAACTGCACAAGGATTATTTACAACACAGTACAGATGCAAGACCCGCTCAGCGCAAAGTGTGGCCAGCATTGTATATTTTATCTACACAACAGGGCCAAAGGGGTTCCGTTTAGCAACATTATAGACTTATACTCTGATAATTTGAAAAAGAACGATGCTATGGTGTCAAGATATGTTGACAAAATATATTTGAATAAATGCCTTAAAAACATGTTAAACTGTGTACAGACGGTTGGCTGTGGCGAAATGTTTAATATCTGTCACGGTTGTTGAAAATAAAAAATAAAAATAAACAAGCGTGTTTCGTTTGGTTTTTACTTTATGTATTTTATTGTAAAATAAAAACATGTTAAACATGACATTTGACATTTTCAGCATTTGAAACACACACACAAGCACACAAGTACACACATTCTGCTTCAGAAATCTAACCACGCTGAGTGATCTAAAACCGGGGATGAGAAAACCGGCCTATTACCATGCTCTGGCGTAAATACGCCCGCACTTGGTGTTTTTTTGTGCCGATTTATCTTGTCGCGAACATTTTGATTAGGTATAACAGAAAGAGGCATGTTAAGCATGGCCATAGCCTCTATAAATTCACCCCAACCCCTGGGTCTTCTATTCTCAGAAATCTTTTGAGGTGCGGTTATGTTCTTTATTAGATCCAACATATGTGAGCCACTTACGGCGTTGCCTTTAAACACAAGCTCCCCGTCAGCGTTCCACGTTACCACATCTCCTGATTTTGAAATTTTATCCAACACGTACGTGGCATTTTCCCGGCTTCTAGGTGGTACACTTTGTAAGACATCATCGTCAACTCGGGCGGTCTCAGGTCTTACAGTATCGTGAGTCTCGACAGGCATTGATAAGGTCAATTGTTGTGTTTCCGCAGCACCTTGTTTAATCAGAGCCATAAAACGTTGCAGAGCAATCGTATACAGTTTTGCCTTCTCGTGTGGTACAACATCAGTCCTCGACAAAATGTTACGTATGGTTTGATCCAAATCATTTTCAACAGTTTGTCGGATGGGTTCCGGCGTAAAAGTAAGATTCTTTAATTTGTCCATCTGACTTTGAGGTACCAGAAACATCTTTTGTGCATGCTCCATATTTTTAGCCGCCACCGCGACCAGCTATCAAACTGGTTAGAAAAGGTATCGCAACACTCAGTAGAGGCAGAAGGAAGCCGCCCCTTTGATTTATAACTTTAATTTTTTTTTTAATTGATGTTTTCTTGTTAGCCAGCAGTTTAATACCGGCCTTTTGTTTTCTTATTTTTTTCAATTGTGTGTTCGTTAGGGGAATATTACCACGCAAAACATTGAGAGCTAGTTCACAAATTGTGTTTATGAGTTCATCAGAAGCAGACTGTAATATACCCCGTCTTTGCTGGGCATCACCTTCAAATAGAGCTTTTAGAAGACTCCAGTTCCATTTAATACGTGTCGACATATTACTTTTTCTTTAGCACGTAAGCAACCGGCCACTCTGGAGCGTACAAACCAGTTCTGATGCGGTAGTCCTCAGGCGTCTGTGCTTTTAAGTCCACCAACAGGTATCCATAAGGTTTTCTGGTAGCATCATCAAAACATTCTAGGAAAAACTTTTAATTTCTGGGGTACATTTGTCGGGCCAAAACATTAACTTGCATTTTATCTCTTGGATTTTTGAACAGAACAATATAGTTTGCATTAAGATTTATTGTGCAGCTGTTTCGACCCTGGAAGAAAAGATTCTGCACAAGATATATGATGCTTAGGTTTCTATGGTGTGTATACTTGGTAAAAGCTCTCTCAATTTCAGAGCTCTGACTGGCGGCTTGCATAAGATCATCAACAATGACCATATTGGTTTTGTGCAGAGGTAGCAAAACTTAATCGGTCAAAGATTCAGGAAGCCCTTCTACAAATTGTACATTCTTTATTTTATGAAGCACCTCATCATACATTGGTTGCCAGCAGGAATAAAACCATACAATGTTCTGAGGTACTTGTGACAAAACATGTTGCGCATTTTGGAGCAGTGTTTTCACAAAAACACTTTTACCACTGCTTGAGGGGCCGGAGATTATGCATGAAAAAGGATGCTGAAGACGATTGTCAAATCCTTCACACCCAAGCACTTGTTTAGAATCCATATGGTAAGGTTTTGAAATCCGGGAGCAGTACTCTTTTGTTGTAAACCACTCTGAATATTTTGGAAACTGTTCGTGTGTTGAGAGAGAAACCTCTCTTATCCCTAACAATTTGCTTTGTGCTGGTCATAATTTCACGAGCTGGTGCCTCGGGATTCTGTACATAGTGCTGTACCAAGTCTGTGAGTGATGAAAGATTGACAACTTGTGTGTTAGTATTGTGCAGGGTTATGCCTTTCACTTTCATGCAGGTTTTACCGAGCAGTGTTTTATAGCCGTACGTCTTGGGTCCTCCTGAAACAAATTCAACAATGTGGTCACCAGGGTCTAGCTCGCTAGTCAATTCACCCAAAAAATCGCCGAGAGAAGGCATCCAGTCGCCCGGCCGGCTCACAAAGATTACAGAATCTGTGTCGTGGTACAGAACTCTGTCGGGCATTTTATCCATGAGCTCATAAAGCTCGAGCCGGGCATAAGCGGTGGTGAAGGCCGCGATGAACACATTGCTGTATCTGGGTGGTTTTGGGAAACCCTTTGCAAGTCTCCACTGGACCAGGGCTACTGTCTCGGTAAGAAATGAAAAGTGTGAGATGTCATACTCATCTGAAAACATGAATTGCAGAAACTGCTCGGGATCATGGATCAAGGTTGTGTTTGACTGATTGCTTCTCTGGCCAAATTTACCCCAAAGACTATTTAAAAACAGTTTAGAAATTTGTCTTTTGGCTTTGTTTACTGTGATATTGTTTGGGTCCAATCGGACGCCCTCCTTCTCCCAGTAACTCTGCACATATGCCGCCTTGTCAGAATCATCAGAAACCCAAGAGGGGTATCCTGATGCTTCTTGTTTACCCTTTAAGTGCGTCTTAATGTAGTCACTGAAAAGAGACTCGGAGCTATCTTGGAAGTGCCAGATTTAAAAAATGTTGTCAATGGTGTAACCTTTTTCAATAGCTTTAAGCAATTCAACGGTACACCATACACCTGTTAGAGAACGCATATCAGCAGAATGCTGACAGCAACCTTGATGCTCGGATTCCGCACAGGTCCGGCAGAGTGGAAACATTAATTTACCAGAGACTCTGTATGGTAACACTGGTATTTTAAGGTTTCTTGGGGTGTTGACCCTGGCTTTGATCAGACCGAAATAGTTTTCGATCGGTTCAAAGTCACGGAAGATGATGATGGGGTGATTTGTTGGGTAAACTTTAGTTTTGTTCACAAATGGGTATAGACTGGTGAAATCAAAATAGTGCATTTGCTCACCTTCTTGAACTTTGTAGTAAAGTTGCAAAGCATTCGTTCGACCACCAAACAGAGCATCCCGAGGCTCCATACGCTCGGGATAGTCCTGATGTCTCAGGAACTCCTGAACCTCGGGGTTCTCACGTTTAAGTCTTACCCATTCATGCTCCCACAACATTCAGGTTGTATACGCGGCGTAAAGTGTCAATTTTTTCCTGAAATTTGTGGTAGATTGAACCAAAATCTGTTTTTGTGATAGGGCTAAGCGTGTTTGGCCGAAAACAATTTGGGCAACCATGCCATAGGCAGCCAGCGTATTCAAAAGCCGTACGTACACCGTCCGACTCTGAATACCCGTCTAGATGGTAGTTACCCATCTTAACCTCGCCATGGTTCAAGGCGTGTTGAATGAAAAACTTTTCCCTGTGGCTCACATATTCTAACCATTGGATTGATGCGGTGGAAAAGGCTTTCTGCTGTCGGACATAATTATCGGGCGCTGTGACTGCAATGGTGTTTTTGGGTAAATAGTTTGTGCAGAATTGCTTCATACACACAGAGGCTATTGTAATGCTTTGGAACGGGTCTAAACCCGTGCTCCCAAGCACCTCGGTCCTAAAACGTAAACAGGCCTCCCGCAAAATAACAACATCGTTCTGGCAGTACTCTGACATTTCTTTACGAAAGTCAAACACACCCCGAGACACATTATCATACCAGGCATTAAATGCAACCCTATCCTTCTCCATCATTGTGTCAACTCCATAGTACAAGGGTGGCGGGTACGGTCTGATGTAATTCTGGTTCTCAATTTTATTCCAGAAATGGGGAAAATGCCCCTTTTTCACATTGTCAAAACCTAGCGCGTTGGGCATGTCACTAAGCTTCATAGTCAGGAAACAGAGTGAATCAACATACCTCTGCCCAAAAGCATCGTCTGTAACACACAGGAGTTTGCTACCTTGTGCTATGATGCTTGGTGTCACACCCTGCTTAACCAAATACTGCATCAGCAGGTACCCGTCATAACCCTTCGAATTATGTGCAATGAATGTGTAGCCCTTGTACTTTGGTGTTCGGTATCTCTTAAAAAAAGCGTTTACACAATCATCACCAGCCGCCGTCCAACGCTTACCATTAAAATCAATGCAACATATGAAATTTGCAATGTGTTCACCATGGTCCTGCCGACACTCAAAATCATAAAACACATAACGTACGCTTGGGTGCTCTGTTTTCACAGGCTGTATGTAGCACACATGTTCAACATCCGGGGTCAATAAAGCCTTGCAGGCTGTGCATGTCTTTAGACCACATGTGTGTGGTTTAGGCGGATTACCGACAATATATGTTCGGGCACATTTGTCACAGAACTTGCGTGTGTCACAGATACTGAGCATCTTGTCGCTCGACTTCTGTTGTTTCAAAACTTTATGTTCTGCATAGCAAAAGCTTGATCGACAGATTCGCATACAGTCGTCACACCTTATCGTTGCCGACCGATGCTTAAAACAATCTGCATGTAAACAGACGTTGCAATTATGTTTGCATTTGTGGCTATGTTTCGCTGTGTACGGTGTGTAACAAAAGTTGCAAACATATTGACTACCTAAGAAACCTTTCAATGACTTGATGCCATAATAGTGCATGCCATCGAGGTATAGGAATAGTGTTTTTGCGTGTATAGCCTCGGATGTTTGAAACTTTATTAAGACCCCGTTATTTGCACTGTGTGACAACACAACAATCTTGATGTTTAAAAACTTTTCAAACATCTGAATTTCTGAAAAACAAACCTTGTGCTGAACACCCAAGCCTACGGAACGTTGCAATTGCTCAGCCTCTCTTTCAGCTTCACATGTGTTTAATGCAGGATTTAAAAGGTGTGTCAAACACATTGCAAAGCATAAGTTGTTACCGCGGTTGTAGCTAACAATTAGGTGTTTTAGTTTTTTGCGAATGATTTCGCTCTTGAGACATGACGATAATTTTCGCCGGTCCCCCACACCACCATTAGGGTTCTGAATAATGTGAGCCACAAGCATCAGCGTTTCATCAGCCAGAATCTCAAAATTGCTCTGTATCAACTTTTCAATCATGTCCAAAAAAATATCCAATTCAATGTTGTCGCTGTTTAGTTGTACAGTTACGCCCTCAGACAACGAATCACCCCTTAATTCTAGCTGTACAACATCATTGGGGCGCGACAACTCACGAACTTTAACCAGTAGCTGTTCTAAAGTGTTTAAGACATACACATAAAACTCTGCGTAGTTGTCAAAGTCGTACAGTGATGCAAAGTTAAAATGGTGCCGAATTTCTGTACTGTTGAATTTGGGCCTGCGTATCACCTGAAGGTCTGTGTCATCAACCGCACCACCACCACCACCATTTTGGTTGACTTCTGTAAGTCCATGCACGTTATCATCTACAGGGCTTTGGGGCGTCTCTAACACAGTAATGCCATGCGTGTTATTTTCAGAGCTGTTTGGGGTAATATCCGTTTCAGCACGTGCGCGTTCACGGTTTACGGCGGCCAGCGCGCTTAACAACCCGGCAAAAACATCATGCTCTACAGTTTCATTACTTGTTTCATGCGTGTCAATAGAGCCTTGATTAACATCATCAACAAGTGCTAAGAGATGTGGGTTAACATTTTCATGCATTAACTCTAAACGGTTAGTGTTTTCAGCATCATCCGCAGCAGGTCTTTTGCAGCTCGACCCCTCAGAACAAGAAGCAGTACGTTGTCTTTTCGGGGCCATATTTATTGTAAATGTTGGTTTACAAGTGCTTGAAAACTATTGTAGAGTTCTGTTCGCTCTCTATCATTGGCAACTATTCTATCAACAATACAAAGGAGTTGCTCGGTTACACTCGCCGGACGGCCCCTGTGGTCCACGGTTTGTGCGGCTTCTGTCACACTTGCTTGGTCCGGCTCTTGCGCAGTAGCTTGTTCGGCAACACCTCGATTGCTCGGTCGCCTTTCTTCGATGTTTGTTGGGGTTTCTGGTTCGGGTATCAAAACCAGCTCCTCATCCGTTACTTCGTCGTCTGTAAGAAAAAAAATAAAATACTTAAACATATTTAATTTAAAACACACACACACAAAGTTTTAAGAAATTAAAATAATTAAATATATTTTTTAAAAATTCTAAATTAAAAATACTTAAATAATCGTATTTAATTTAAAGCAAACAAACATTGTTATTTAAAAAACATTACACAAGCGTTCACACTCACAAGCATGCAAACCCCACGCACACACACACACACACACACACACACACACATGCATATGATCGCGTGCACCCGCCTGCACCCGCGTGCACCCGCCTTCAAAAATATGTACAACTCACGTCGGTATGTAGACGTTTCTGGGGTCGTGGCTTCCCTCGCCGAACTTTCAGGTCTGCTGTTTGCCTCCTCTGTATACGTTTCTAGAGGTGTTTCTGGGGCTTTTTAAAAATAAAATGTAATAAATCAGACAAAACGATAACTACAAATGCTCAATATCCCTAAACCAGATAAGTTTTTAAACGTTTCCTACTTTGGATATACGTGTATCGAGTGTCCTCGAGCGATGCCAAAACCTGGGCCTCGATGTTGACTTTCTGTCTTGTAAACACCGTGTCTAAAACAATTAAACATTAAACAAACATATATAAATATAAATCATCTTTAAAAGGATCATTTAAACAACCGTAAAAATAAATAAATAAATTTTAAAAACCTTAAAATAAACCCTAACGATGTTCAACAGCCCAAAAACCGCTGTTTACAAAGGTATTTAAAAGTTTCAGACTCTGGATATATATATATATATATATATATATATATATATATATAAAAATATACGCGAGTTGAGAATCTGTGTATAAGGCCTTGCGTAGAGAGCACCCGTATAAGCATTTGTTGGCCTGTTGTAGAGACCACGTGTCTAACACACATAAACATTCGTCAATAAAATATATATATATATATATATATATATACACACAACCTCTTTAAAAGTACATTTTAAACAAATGTATAACACAACTTACCTACACCGAGTTCTATAGTGCGGCTTAATTCGGTTTCATGGGGTAACGACCGTATAAAATCTTCAAGGCCTACAGTTTGTTCGAACCCCAAAGCATTGTCGTCCACTGTGTCCGCATATATATCGTCGTAATCTGTGATACATTTACATTAACAAATGCCGTGTTAAGAAATAGAACATTCAACACTCTTAATTAACAACTTGTAAATCTCATACTTGTATGATAATTAAATATATGAACACGTAGCTACCTTGTGTTGAGAAGTAGCCAGCCGACATGTCTTTCCGGTCTTCTCGATGGGTGTAGATGCCTGTAAGGTGTGTTGCTGTGATGTTCGTTGAGACCGCTATCTGTAAGTGTCTGTTTTTATAACGTTTTTTTGGTCGGAGCCTTCATCTTTGATTGGTTGTGTCATGCTTTTACAATTACGCCCACAATTTCGCAAAATGGTTTTCGCAAGCCAAACACTTGTACACATTTTTAAAAGTAGATGTTATTACACGTTGTATGTTACATATAATAGAGCAACTCTGTTTAAATTGAATAGCCCCATCTTTTACAAACCATTCGATACCAAACATGCCTATTAAACCCTGCAGAAAAAATAATTTAAAGATCTGAAAAATTAGTTCATTAATTATAAAAGTGTCCTGTGTAATTCGCTTTAATAGACCTGTAGAATCCGCAATTACTAAACCAATGAGGGAATAGCTCGGAGCGAAAGTTTAAACGTGATGTATTCCACTCTTGCTGTGGGAAAAGGTAAAAGTTATTTAGAAATATTATTATTTTATTTACTCGTTTATCTGACTCCATTTATAATTATAATTTAGAATTTTGGTTAAACATGCGTGGAGCTCGGAGTGTTTACACTCCACTCGCCCTTAGGTACCATCATTACTTCAATATATGTTTGCCGGAATCAACATTATTGCTGAAGCTCAGTTCGGTGGCGAACGCAGAGGTTGGGGGTCTAGTCAACACAATACATGATATTCATTTATCATAGATAGTTGCGAGCCCCAGTCTGAGTACATTTAAAGGGCTCCTTAAGGCAAATTTGACAAGAACCGGCGTAACAACACCCATGGGTTCCTATATCAAATCACCAGAACCATGCACTACTCTGGGTGTATTTAAAGAGTTCCTTAAGGCAAATTTGACAAGAATCGGCGTAGGACGCCCATGGATTCTCTTCACATCAAATCACCAGAACCGATACACCAACCCGACCTTTACAATTGGACCGTCACTTGACTGCCTATACCCAACTTGAGTCCGCCACGTCTGTACCAGGCCGCTGATCAGTCGGTCCTGGGTCAGAATTGTCCCCCTGAGTCTTCAGTAGTAATTTAGGCTGAAAAGGGTATAAGATGGATGAGAGCCACGCACGTTAAATATAAAAAGAATTGGATAACAGGCAGGGAGGTCATTAGCTTGGAACGCTGCAGCTCAGATCATGCAGACAATTGAAGCTGGGAAAAAGGATTAAAAGAAAGATGCAGTTGATATGAAAACATGGTAATTTATTAATGACAAATAATCACTGGTTAAGACTGTGAGAGCAAACACGAACACATTCAATGCCTATAACTAAACACAGGATAACATGCTGTCAAGACAAATAAACACGAACAAGTTCACAAACAAAGTATATCACCAAGTGATTCCGTACGGTGTGACTATGGTACCAGGAGAACTGTTAAGCAGATTCTCCTATATGAAAATGGCTATGATGCCACTACAGCACCAGGAGACCTGTTAAGCAGATTCCCCTTGAGTCTCCCTTGGGGATCTTCTTAAATGTAGTTCAGCGCCGATATGCCCACTCCACAAGTCCCTTTGTTGTCCAAATAAGGTCTGGCAGGAAGAGCAGTTTCACCACGCAGGGACCCCCTCCAGGGAGAGAAACAGAGTCTCCCTCCCCAATCTAGTGACAGTAATAAGACTCTTTGAACGACGGCGCGTGATCTCATGATCTTCTCTATCATATCTAGATATCCGGTGAGGTCCCGGTGATGGCCACTCTTGGTTCCAGATATTTATATGGACAAGCGCATCCCTGATAACCTATACAATCCTCCTTCCACATTCTTTATTTCTCCCCCTCCAATACTTTCACATACCACACACTTCAATTAGTATTATCCAGGTTCACCACATTTATCATATTATCCACAATTACTTTATACTTCCACAATTACCAATCTACATGCACATACACATGATTCAATATACATATACAGCTTTGTTTAATATGTTCACCATTCAGTCCAGAATCTAGGCCGTAAAAGTCCTGTGAGTTCTGATGTCCAGTTGTAGGCTCGACCCCCGCTGTAGTTTACGAGGCCGTGAGAAGTCAGAAGAACAGGCTCTCAGACCCCCAAGTAAATTGTTTTATTGCACCCTCCAGGAAATCACCAACAGCTGCAAGGCTTTAGGACTGATAACACTTTTTCCAGCCTTACAGATCCCCCGTTTGGCCCCGTGGGACAAACAAACACAGTCCCAAGGGGTCATAAAAAGTGGCGCTGGTTCCATGCTGGTGTTTATGGTCCCAGTCCCAGCTGATAGCTGAAAACCAATGCAGCATGGGTTGAGGTGCACCGGGCGTAGCTGAGGTGTTGGAAATATCAGCACTTCACCAGGGTGAGGGCACATCTGAGGGTGCTGGCACTGACGCATCCTCAGAACACCCAGTCCCACCATGTGTAGGCACCCTGGGCCGCGCGGGTAGAGGAGCTGGACAGGATTTCCGCTGTTCTTTGGCCATGTTCACCTCTACCTGGGCCGGTGGAGGTGATAGTTCATTTACCTGTTGAACAATCATCCCACAGTGCATCCGACACCTGGACTGCTGGATTACATCACAGTAGCTGTATTATACAAACATCAATATATGCAAATATGATAAATGTGGAAGCTTACATGTAAATATGACAAATGTGGAGGCTTTCTGAACAATTCAGTGATACTCTTTGCTATCTACCCATCTGTTTTGTAAGGTTAATCAAAATATGAAGGGATGCGGAATTATGGAATGTTTACACAGAACTGACTGACAGGGAAATTGGGTTTGAATTTTTAATACCGTATGCCTATTGCATATATAGCATACTGTAGTTATACTATATTGGATTGCCCTCTATTACCCCCCCCCTCATTGCATGCTTGAAAACAGGATGGAAATAGACCAAAACAGAAAACAGTTTAACTGAAACAGTCATTCATTATAAATTATTTTACAGTTGTAAAATACAATGTAACAACAAAGTTGTACGTTGTTGAGCGAATTGAAATATACAAAAACTTTTGGTTTTACACAACAAAACACATATGTCTGAATGTACATTGTTCTATATGTGCTGCAGTTATGTGGTTTTGGCTGTTTGTTGATATAGTGGTGTTGAGTGCAGATTTCACTTAGCTCCTTCGAGCCTCCCTCTCTGTCGGGCGCAGCTCCAGGCTGGAGCGCAGCGGCCATGTGCTCCACTACAGGTACGCAGGTCATGTGCTCCATTACCGGGACGCAACTCATGTGCTCACTGCTCTATGCGACCCGACCGGCCAGTGATCCAGTCGATAGAAATCCCTAGCTCAGTGTCACACCGAGCCCCGTAGTGGTAATCAGCCACCCGGTTGGGAACCGACGGTCTGGTCCCTATCCCACTTTGCTATGGGTATAGAAACATTTACCGTTTTTACCAGCCTTGTCTGTTTAACAGAGGTTGTCTCTTATGCAACTGTGCGAGGTGTGTACTGTCGTCATGGTGCTAAGTGAATCTAAGGTGATATTCTGAATTGGATGGGTGGATCCTTTTACACTAATAAATGTGTTGTAAACTTTACTCTAGTGCTACACCAGGGGGCCTGTTTATGGTTCAGATTTCCTAAACGAGGTTTGAATGTCTTTACGGCCCCTACAGGTATTTCCACCCATCTTACTCAGATCAAAGAATGGTCAATCTCTTTGGATCAAAGCGTCTGCTAAATGCCTGTAATGTAATGTAATATAATGTGATGTGGTTATAGCCCGGTCTTGATGATTGAAAACAAATAATCATACACTCTCTAAAGAATGTAGGTTCACCTCTCTTTAAAAAAAACAAAGATCTTCAACACACCAGATAGAGAGAGGGGGAAGTGAGGAAAAATAACACAAAAAGAGACCAGTAAGCCAGTATGTGCTAGAAAATGACCCTACCATCAGCTTTTAAATGAAAAGGTCAAATATGCATGGCATTTGATTAATTTTACAGCATTAACTGGCTTCTTGGCGTCAGACAGACATTCTAACACATGTTTTTGTGCTAGGGAAATGTACACAAAAATACATCCATGAAATTTAATAAATATGCCTCAGTTAACTGAATGGGCACCCAAGTAGGTATATTAGTGAATCCCAACATTCCCTACATGACATGCCCAGGCATCATTTATGGATTTAAAGCAAGTGTATTACACTTTAGCCTTATGGTTTCACAGATGTATAGCTTAAGACACAAATCAACAACAAAGGAAGACACCAATATGGGGGTAAAAAAGTAACTACAGAAGAAAGACTTCTGTTTTTGCATGAAAATAGCCAATGCAAAAATGGCATGCAGTTTTTTAAAGATGTGCTTTCCTATGAAAGCGTGGCCTGCTGGATTTTAGAGCAGTGCCACATCTGCCATTGCTCTAATAGATATACATATATAGATATATATATATATATATATACATACACATATACATACACATACGCACACACACATACATATACATACATCTACACATACGTACACATATACATATACACATCTATACATACATACATCCACACACATATATATATATATCATCTTTAATTTACCCATTCTAGGGTTTTAAAATGATATTGTCATTACAGTGACCTAATTGCATATATGACTTCTGCCTTTTAGAATGACAGTGTCAACCTTGCATACATATGACAGTGAGGACTGCATCCTCACTATTCCACGGATAAAAGGAAAACTTTGCACTGATATGTAAATCCCCTAAACAGCCTCTAGATGTGGTGAAACAACAACAACTCTCCCTAGTATATGTTAATACATAAGATAATTGTGTTACTCACCACACCAAGGATGAAGAACCAGCAATTTAGCTGACCAGAAACTCCCTGTAAGGAATATCTTGTACGCCAAACTGCCAGGAATTTTTCGTAGACAAAAGTGCAGGGAAAATTAGGAGGTAAAAGGAAAGCAGATACCCCCCTGCCAGAGGGATCCAAATTGTAAATCCCACAAACAGCAATTGGAATCACGTCGAGGTCACCAAATGTAGAATCCGCAATTACTAGACCAATGAGGGAATAGCTCGGAGCGAAAGTTTAAACGTGATGTATTCCACTCTTGCTGTGGGAAAAGGTAAAAGTTATTTAGAAATATTATTATTTTATTTACTCGTTTATCTGACTCCATTTATAATTATAATTTAGAATTTTGGTTAAACATGCGTGGAGCTCGGAGTGTTTACACTCAACTCGCCCTTAGGTACCATCATTACTTCAATATATGTTTGCCGGAATCAACATTATTGCTGAAGCTCAGTTCGGTGGCGAACGCAGAGGTTGGGGGTCTAGTCAACACAATACATGATATTCATTTATCATAGATAGTTGCGAGCCCCAGTCTGAGTACATTTAAAGGGCTCCTTAAGGCAAATTTGACAAGAACCGGCGTAACAACACCCATGGGTTCCTATATCAAATCACCAGAACCATGCACTACTCTGGGTGTATTTAAAGAGTTCCTTAAGGCAAATTTGACAAGAATCGGCGTAGGACGCCCATGGATTCTCTTCACATCAAATCACCAGAACCGATACACCAACCCGACCTTTACAATTGGACCGTCACTTGACTGCCTATACCCAACTTGAGTCCGCCACGTCTGTACCAGGCCGCTGATCAGTCGGTCCTGGGTCAGAATTGTCCCCCTGAGTCTTCAGTAGTAATTTAGGCTGAAAAGGGTATAAGATGGATGAGAGCCACGCACGTTAAATATAAAAAGAATTGGATAACAGGCAGGGAGGTCATTAGCTTGGAACGCTGCAGCTCAGATCATGCAGACAATTGAAGCTGGGAAAAAGGATTAAAAGAAAGATGCAGTTGATATGAAAACATGGTAATTTATTAATGACAAATAATCACTGGTTAAGACTGTGAGAGCAAACACGAACACATTCAATGCCTATAACTAAACACAGGATAACATGCTGTCAAGACAAATAAACACGAACAAGTTCACAAACAAAGTATATCACCAAGTGATTCCGTACGGTGTGACTATGGTACCAGGAGAACTGTTAAGCAGATTCTCCTATATGAAAATGGCTATGATGCCACTACAGCACCAGGAGACCTGTTAAGCAGATTCCCCTTGAGTCTCCCTTGGGGATCTTCTTAAATGTAGTTCAGCGCCGATATGCCCACTCCACAAGTCCCTTTGTTGTCCAAATAAGGTCTGGCAGGAAGAGCAGTTTCACCACGCAGGGACCCCCTCCAGGGAGAGAAACAGAGTCTCCCTCCCCAATCTAGTGACAGTAATAAGACTCTTTGAACGACGGCGCGTGATCTCATGATCTTCTCTATCATATCTAGATATCCGGTGAGGTCCCGGTGATGGCCACTCTTGGTTCCAGATATTTATATGGACAAGCGCATCCCTGATAACCTATACAATCCTCCTTCCACATTCTTTATTTCTCCCCCTCCAATACTTTCACATACCACACACTTCAATTAGTATTATCCAGGTTCACCACATTTATCATATTATCCACAATTACTTTATACTTCCACAATTACCAATCTACATGCACATACACATGATTCAATATACATATACAGCTTTGTTTAATATGTTCACCATTCAGTCCAGAATCTAGGCCGTAAAAGTCCTGTGAGTTCTGATGTCCAGTTGTAGGCTCGACCCCCGCTGTAGTTTACGAGGCCGTGAGAAGTCAGAAGAACAGGCTCTCAGACCCCCAAGTAAATTGTTTTATTGCACCCTCCAGGAAATCACCAACAGCTGCAAGGCTTTAGGACTGATAACACTTTTTCCAGCCTTACAGATCCCCCGTTTGGCCCCGTGGGACAAACAAACACAGTCCCAAGGGGTCATAAAAAGTGGCGCTGGTTCCATGCTGGTGTTTATGGTCCCAGTCCCAGCTGATAGCTGAAAACCAATGCAGCATGGGTTGAGGTGCACCGGGCGTAGCTGAGGTGTTGGAAATATCAGCACTTCACCAGGGTGAGGGCACATCTGAGGGTGCTGGCACTGACGCATCCTCAGAACACCCAGTCCCACCATGTGTAGGCACCCTGGGCCGCGCGGGTAGAGGAGCTGGACAGGATTTCCGCTGTTCTTTGGCCATGTTCACCTCTACCTGGGCCGGTGGAGGTGATAGTTCATTTACCTGTTGAACAATCATCCCACAGTGCATCCGACACCTGGACTGCTGGATTACATCACAGTAGCTGTATTATACAAACATCAATATATGCAAATATGATAAATGTGGAAGCTTACATGTAAATATGACAAATGTGGAGGCTTTCTGAACAATTCAGTGATACTCTTTGCTATCTACCCATCTGTTTTGTAAGGTTAATCAAAATATGAAGGGATGCGGAATTATGGAATGTTTACACAGAACTGACTGACAGGGAAATTGGGTTTGAATTTTTAATACCGTATGCCTATTGCATATATAGCATACTGTAGTTATACTATATTGGATTGCCCTCTATTACCCCCCCCTCATTGCATGCTTGAAAACAGGATGGAAATAGACCAAAACAGAAAACAGTTTAACTGAAACAGTCATTCATTATAAATTATTTTACAGTTGTAAAATACAATGTAACAACAAAGTTGTACGTTGTTGAGCGAATTGAAATATACAAAAACTTTTGGTTTTACACAACAAAACACATATGTCTGAATGTACATTGTTCTATATGTGCTGCAGTTATGTGGTTTTGGCTGTTTGTTGATATAGTGGTGTTGAGTGCAGATTTCACTTAGCTCCTTCGAGCCTCCCTCTCTGTCGGGCGCAGCTCCAGGCTGGAGCGCAGCGGCCATGTGCTCCACTACAGGTACGCAGGTCATGTGCTCCATTACCGGGACGCAACTCATGTGCTCACTGCTCTATGCGACCCGACCGGCCAGTGATCCAGTCGATAGAAATCCCTAGCTCAGTGTCACACCGAGCCCCGTAGTGGTAATCAGCCACCCGGTTGGGAACCGACGGTCTGGTCCCTATCCCACTTTGCTATGGGTATAGAAACATTTACCGTTTTTACCAGCCTTGTCTGTTTAACAGAGGTTGTCTCTTATGCAACTGTGCGAGGTGTGTACTGTCGTCATGGTGCTAAGTGAATCTAAGGTGATATTCTGAATTGGATGGGTGGATCCTTTTACACTAATAAATGTGTTGTAAACTTTACTCTAGTGCTACACCAGGGGGCCTGTTTATGGTTCAGATTTCCTAAACGAGGTTTGAATGTCTTTACGGCCCCTACAGGTATTTCCACCCATCTTACTCAGATCAAAGAATGGTCAATCTCTTTGGATCAAAGCGTCTGCTAAATGCCTGTAATGTAATGTAATATAATGTGATGTGGTTATAGCCCGGTCTTGATGATTGAAAACAAATAATCATACACTCTCTAAAGAATGTAGGTTCACCTCTCTTTAAAAAAAACAAAGATCTTCAACACACCAGATAGAGAGAGGGGGAAGTGAGGAAAAATAACACAAAAAGAGACCAGTAAGCCAGTATGTGCTAGAAAATGACCCTACCATCAGCTTTTAAATGAAAAGGTCAAATATGCATGGCATTTGATTAATTTTACAGCATTAACTGGCTTCTTGGCGTCAGACAGACATTCTAACACATGTTTTTGTGCTAGGGAAATGTACACAAAAATACATCCATGAAATTTAATAAATATGCCTCAGTTAACTGAATGGGCACCCAAGTAGGTATATTAGTGAATCCCAACATTCCCTACATGACATGCCCAGGCATCATTTATGGATTTAAAGCAAGTGTATTACACTTTAGCCTTATGGTTTCACAGATGTATAGCTTAAGACACAAATCAACAACAAAGGAAGACACCAATATGGGGGTAAAAAAGTAACTACAGAAGAAAGACTTCTGTTTTTGCATGAAAATAGCCAATGCAAAAATGGCATGCAGTTTTTTAAAGATGTGCTTTCCTATGAAAGCGTGGCCTGCTGGATTTTAGAGCAGTGCCACATCTGCCATTGCTCTAATAGATATACATATATAGATATATATATATATATATATACATACACATATACATACACATACGCACACACACATACATATACATACATCTACACATACGTACACATATACATATACACATCTATACATACATACATCCACACACATATATATATATATCATCTTTAATTTACCCATTCTAGGGTTTTAAAATGATATTGTCATTACAGTGACCTAATTGCATATATGACTTCTGCCTTTTAGAATGACAGTGTCAACCTTGCATACATATGACAGTGAGGACTGCATCCTCACTATTCCACGGATAAAAGGAAAACTTTGCACTGATATGTAAATCCCCTAAACAGCCTCTAGATGTGGTGAAACAACAACAACTCTCCCTAGTATATGTTAATACATAAGATAATTGTGTTACTCACCACACCAAGGATGAAGAACCAGCAATTTAGCTGACCAGAAACTCCCTGTAAGGAATATCTTGTACGCCAAACTGCCAGGAATTTTTCGTAGACAAAAGTGCAGGGAAAATTAGGAGGTAAAAGGAAAGCAGATACCCCCCTGCCAGAGGGATCCAAATTGTAAATCCCACAAACAGCAATTGGAATCACGTCGAGGTCACCAAATGTAGAATCCGCAATTACTAGACCAATGAGGGAATAGCTCGGAGCGAAAGTTTAAACGTGATGTATTCCACTCTTGCTGTGGGAAAAGGTAAAAGTTATTTAGAAATATTATTATTTTATTTACTCGTTTATCTGACTCCATTTATAATTATAATTTAGAATTTTGGTTAAACATGCGTGGAGCTCGGAGTGTTTACACTCAACTCGCCCTTAGGTACCATCATTACTTCAATATATGTTTGCCGGAATCAACATTATTGCTGAAGCTCAGTTCGGTGGCGAACGCAGAGGTTGGGGGTCTAGTCAACACAATACATGATATTCATTTATCATAGATAGTTGCGAGCCCCAGTCTGAGTACATTTAAAGGGCTCCTTAAGGCAAATTTGACAAGAACCGGCGTAACAACACCCATGGGTTCCTATATCAAATCACCAGAACCATGCACTACTCTGGGTGTATTTAAAGAGTTCCTTAAGGCAAATTTGACAAGAATCGGCGTAGGACGCCCATGGATTCTCTTCACATCAAATCACCAGAACCGATACACCAACCCGACCTTTACAATTGGACCGTCACTTGACTGCCTATACCCAACTTGAGTCCGCCACGTCTGTACCAGGCCGCTGATCAGTCGGTCCTGGGTCAGAATTGTCCCCCTGAGTCTTCAGTAGTAATTTAGGCTGAAAAGGGTATAAGATGGATGAGAGCCACGCACGTTAAATATAAAAATAATTGGATAACAGGCAGGGAGGTCATTAGCTTGGAACGCTGCAGCTCAGATCATGCAGACAATTGAAGCTGGGAAAAAGGATTAAAAGAAAGATGCAGTTGATATGAAAACATGGTAATTTATTAATGACAAATAATCACTGGTTAAGACTGTGAGAGCAAACACGAACACATTCAATGCCTATAACTAAACACAGGATAACATGCTGTCAAGACAAATAAACACGAACAAGTTCACAAACAAAGTATATCACCAAGTGATTCCGTACGGTGTGACTATGGTACCAGGAGAACTGTTAAGCAGATTCTCCTATATGAAAATGGCTATGATGCCACTACAGCACCAGGAGACCTGTTAAGCAGATTCCCCTTGAGTCTCCCTTGGGGATCTTCTTAAATGTAGTTCAGCGCCGATATGCCCACTCCACAAGTCCCTTTGTTGTCCAAATAAGGTCTGGCAGGAAGAGCAGTTTCACCACGCAGGGACCCCCTCCAGGGAGAGAAACAGAGTCTCCCTCCCCAATCTAGTGACAGTAATAAGACTCTTTGAACGACGGCGCGTGATCTCATGATCTTCTCTATCATATCTAGATATCCGGTGAGGTCCCGGTGATGGCCACTCTTGGTTCCAGATATTTATATGGACAAGCGCATCCCTGATAACCTATACAATCCTCCTTCCACATTCTTTATTTCTCCCCCTCCAATACTTTCACATACCACACACTTCAATTAGTATTATCCAGGTTCACCACATTTATCATATTATCCACAATTACTTTATACTTCCACAATTACCAATCTACATGCACATACACATGATTCAATATACATATACAGCTTTGTTTAATATGTTCACCATTCAGTCCAGAATCTAGGCCGTAAAAGTCCTGTGAGTTCTGATGTCCAGTTGTAGGCTCGACCCCCGCTGTAGTTTACGAGGCCGTGAGAAGTCAGAAGAACAGGCTCTCAGACCCCCAAGTAAATTGTTTTATTGCACCCTCCAGGAAATCACCAACAGCTGCAAGGCTTTAGGACTGATAACACTTTTTCCAGCCTTACAGACCTTATACGTTATACGATACGTTTAGATTATATTTTGTTTCTAGTTTATATATTTAAAAACCACGTATTTAATTACAACCTTTGAAAAAACCTGTCTTAACATAAAATGCAACGTTCATCCCCCCATCTGTTACAGCAGCTTGGAAATATTATCGCAAAAACCACATGTGGGCAACGAACATTTCGCAAGTTGTTTTTGCAGGCCAAATTGGACACATTTTTAAAAGTAGATGTTATTACACGTTGTATGTTACATATAATAGAGCAACTCTGTTTAAATTGAATAGCCCCATCTTTTACAAACCATTCGATACCAAACATGCCTATTAAACCCTGCAGAAAAAATAATTTAAAGATCTGAAAAATTAGTTAATTAATTATAAAAGTGTCCTGTGTAATTCGCTTTAATAGACCTTATACGTTATACGATACGTTTAGATTATATTTTGTTTCTAGTTTATATATTTAAAAACCACGTATTTAATTACAACCTTTGAAAAAACCTGTCTTAAAATAAAATGCAACGTTCATCCCCCACCTGTTACAGCAGCTTGGAAATCTTATCGCAAAAACCACATGTGGGCAACGAACATTTCGCAAGTTGTTTTTGCAGGCCAAATTGGACACATTTTTAAAAGTAGATGTTATTACACGTTGTATGTTACATATAATAGAGCAACTCTGTTTAAATTGAATAGCCCCATCTTTTACAAACCATTTGATACCAAACATGCCTATTAACCCTGCAGAAAAAAGAATTTAAAGATCTGAAAAATTAGTTAATTAATTATAAAAGTGTCCTGTGTAATTCGCTTTAATAGACCTTATACGTTATACGATACGTTTAGATTATATTTTGCTTCTAGTTTATATATTTAAAACAAATGCGCTGTTCATAATGGCATGGGTGATATAACCGCATGGGTGATACACGGATACACTCACAACCATCACATGGTGAATACCCCCACCCCCCAGAAACCCCATCAATCAGCCACTTTGACATTTACCGTTTTCGCGCCAAAACCTCTTTGGACCAGCCCTCCGACGTTGGTCTGCGTAAACGGACGTCAAATTCACGTAACAGGAAGCTTGGGGGTCGTATTCCTGTTTGAAACGCACAAAGTTCTCTCTAGTCATGCCCGATGGCCGCTAGCTGTCATTTGGCCACGGTCTCTCCCTATGTAGCCAGCGATTTCTTTTTTCGTTTTTCGTTTTAATTCTTTAAAACGTAACATATTCTTTTATTTAAATTATTTTCTTCATAGTCTTTCTTGCGAACCATTCTAGGCTTTTAAACGCTCTATCGCGCCTTTTGGACCTATCTTTGTCTATTTTTGAACAGTTTTGTGAATTCGCGGACTCTGAAATTTCGTAAGTTTTTTTGTCTACTGTCCCTATGTTCGCGGACTATGTATCGAGGTCGCCTTTCAGCGCAAGTGTTTTTCACGTTTTAACAGCCTGCTTGGATTATTCTATTCTTTTTAACAAGCGGCTGTTGCCGCTAACACAAACTGCTTTTTAAAAATAAAACTTAATTGCCGCTGCTACTACTACTGCTACAACTAATAACCTATACATTTATACACCATTACTTTTTCACGATGTTTTTCAAATAAATAAAACAATGTACAACACATTACATTGCCAATATGTTTCCCTAAGCACCATGGCCCATCCATAAAAACAGTTTTACATTCGTCACAAAACCATTCACCAACGTTTACAACAATCCATAATAAAATGACATCGCCAAACCCTTGAAACGAAAAACCCACAAACCCCCGCCCCGAATGATGATGCATAATCATAATCATAAAAAATAAAAAAAATCATAAAAAATTAATTTATGCATAATCATAATTTTTCATAAACTCATTAATATTCATAAATTGACCTTTGACCCCATCAATCAAATTTTGACAGATACCGAATGCTATATCTACTTATATGTTGATTGTAAGCAGGGCACATCTGTGAAAGAGACCTGGTCTCAGTATGTTCTTCCCTGTCGAAATAAAGGTTTCAATCAATCAATCAATACAATCCACAGGAATCACAGAGGCAGAGATAGTGTGTCATGTCCAGTTCTCTGACAATAAACTATTGCCTAGTCATATTCAATTTTGAAAATGACTTTTTATTGGTTTTACAAGTTTATTGTGTTAAACCAGTTGACATGTCAGTCTCCACAGTTTACAAAGGTAGGTCTCCACATCACCCAGATAGCCAGTGTGGTAGTCGACCCATGCAAAGTGAGCATAAATCATCAATAATGCTGTTGGGACCTGCTTTAGGGTGGCCTCAGTCTTAATGTGAAACTCAAGGGCACCGTTATTGTCTTCCTTCATGCAGCAAATACAAGATAAAGTGTTGAGATGTGTGGCATGGTATCTGCGGGGGCAAAATTTAACTTAATCCAGGAGTTTGAGATAATTCTGGATTATAGTGTCTGCTAAATGCCTAAAGTATCAATGTAAATGTAAGTTTCTCTGAAAGCTGTCCAGGTAATCAATATCAGCTTTACTTATGTCCCAGGGACACTGCAAAACATACCCAAATTAAATAATTAGCCACAGAAACCAAATCAAAGTTATGTAAATAAATTAATTTTTCACATACACTTCACTTGGACTGGTGGAATAAATTTATTCCCAGATTCATAGACTTCCACCATCAACCGTAAGATACAATATTTGCATAGTTATAATTATGATTTATAATTTGATTTACATGCAAGTTTGACCTGCAGTGTTGTAGCCTAGGCTACCAATTATAAACGGTGAAAAATATATAATAAAATAAATTAATAGGCTAAAAAATATCAAATAATAAATAGCTAAGGCTACATGCTGTCAAGTCATAATTAAATACCATACGACTATATGTAAAACTATTATTCATCCCAAAAGAATGTAGGCTAGGCTGCATTTGGAATAAATGGCTTTCATTTTATAAGATGGTTGAGTAAGAAACGAAACCAAAACTTAAAAAACTTAATTAAACACAAACATGGAGCAACCTTCTCATATTTCACATGGGTGCATGTAGCAGCTTTATTTTGACTGTTCCAAAATGCCCTTCATGTCACTGCTGTAAGTCCTGCTGTTGGCATTTCTGGGGTATCATGACTCTCATTCCCCACATCAAACACCCTTGGTGGGTTGTTATTTCATTCCTCTGCTGAAAATATGGAGCCAGCTCCTTGCTGCCAGTAGTCGGCCATCCTGACATGGAATAGGTGTAGGCCTACACTTTTGACAAAATTGTATCTTGTCTGGTCTCCCGTTTGACCACTGTACTCGTGACCGGCAGAGCTTCGAGCTGCGTAGTGTGAAAAAGGTCCACTGCATCAACACTACTTTGTTTCTCTTTTGTACAGGGCAGTCTGGACAATCCATCTGCGTTTGAGTGGAGGGACATTGGTTTAAACTGTATGTCATTCATATGACCTTCCAGGAACAACGCATAGTGCTGTAACCTGGCCTGGCTTGTTTAAAGTGAGACTGTATAGTTGCTGTACTGTACAGTTCATACAATCCACAGGAATCACAGAGGCAGAGATAATGTGTCATGTCCAGTTCTCTGACAATAAACTATTGCCTAGTCATATTCAATTTTGAAAATGACTTTTTATTGGTTTTACAAGTTTATTGTGTTAAACCAGTTGACATGTCAGTCTCCACAGTTTACAAAGGTAGGTCTCCACATCACCCAGATAGCCAGTGTGGTAGTCGACCCATGCAAAGTGAGCATAAATCATCAATAATGCTGTTGGGACCTGCTTTAGGGTGGCCTCAGTCTTAATGTGGAACTCAAGGGCACCGTTATTGTCTTCCTTCATGCAGCAAATACAAGATAAAGTGTTGAGATGTGTAGCATGGTATCTGCGGGGGCAAAATTTAACTTAATCCAGGAGTTTGAAATAATTCTGGATTATAGTCTCTGCTAAATGCCTAAAGTATCAATGTAAATGTAAGTTTCTCTGAAAGCTGTCCAGGTAATCAATATCAGCTTTACTTATGACCCAGGGACACTGCAAAACATATCCAAATTAAATCATTAGCCACAGAAACCAGATCAAAGTTGTGTAAATAAATTCATTTTTCACAGACACTTCACTTGGACTGGTGGAATAAATTTCTTCCCAGATTCATAGACTTCCACCATCAACCGTAGGCTACAATATTTGCATAGTTATAATTATGATTTATAATTTGATTTACATGCAAGTTTGACCTGCAGTGTTGTAGCCTAGGCTACCAATTATAAACGGTGAAAAAT
Organism: Ilyophis sp. 1 JC-2022; assembly: GCA_022702515.1. Classification (NCBI taxonomy): domain Eukaryota; kingdom Metazoa; phylum Chordata; class Actinopteri; order Anguilliformes; family Synaphobranchidae; genus Ilyophis; species Ilyophis sp. 1 JC-2022. Next base: position 91,787,808 of record CM040405.1, read on the forward strand.
ATATAATAAAATAAATTAATAGGCTAAAAAATATCAAATAATAAATAGCTAAGGCTACATGCTGTCAAGTTATAATTAAATACCATACGACTATATGTAAAACTATTATTCATCCCAAAAGAATGTAGGCTATAGGCTGCATTTGGAATAAATGGCTTTCATTTTATAAGATGGTTGAGTAAGAAACGAAACCAAAACTTAAAAAACTTTAGCAGCTTTATTTTGACTGTTCCGAGCTGCGTAGTGTGAAAAAGGTCCACTGCATCAACACTACTTTGTCTCTCTTTTGTACAGGGCAGTCTGGACAATCCATCTGCGTTTGAGTGGAGGACATTGGTTTAAACTGTATGTCATACATATGACCTTCCAGGAACAACGCATAGTGCTGTAACCTGGCCGCTGTCATGGCCGGAATGCTTTGTGCCTGTATTGGTTCTGCTGCAAATGCTTCATCAGCTGAGATAAAATTTGAAAGTGTGTAACGACAGGCATTTTTTTTGCGTATTTTAGTGTGACAATTTTTGCCGGCATACTTGAATGTAAAAATGCGTAAATGGTACAAAAAAAAATGCAGGTTGGCAGATCTGTAACACAGTCCAATTGTACATTGTCAATGTGTGTTGTCATGTCCCCGTGGGGGTTATCTACCAGAATCCTCGAGGGGCTGATCCAGGACAGATCAAAGCATCTGTAAACCGACTGCATATGCTGCGTATGTTTTCTTTTCAACCACAATTGCAATATCAGAATTTTTAAAAGCTCTCTGAATTACGCTTTTTTCATGTTTTAAGCCACATTATGTCAGAAATAGCTATGCATGCTGAATATTAAAGTGAATAATAAAATAAAAAATATCCATTCAATTTGAAGAAAAGGCCTTTGCAGTTTGAACTCAAAATTGAAATAGTCTTTTAATTTGAAATGGCCGACATATCTATTTGAAGAAGGCTAATGTAGTGTATGAATAGGCTTTGCTCTCCAGAGCAGATCACAATGACCTATTCAAGTCAGTGAATCACACTGATAACATATGATAACTCTGGTAGCTCCAGCCATTTTCCATTTTGTGAAACATCACCCCCATCACGAGGCACAGCTGACATAGTTGAGGTCTGTGCTCTTGAGACAAATTCCCTTCAGCTGGGCTTTCCCCTGCTGGATGCAGTAGCTGCATTGTGCCAGAGAGTGGAGCCAAAGAGCAGGACACCTTTGATAGACAGAAGAGGTGTGTTTTGGATTCAGACCTGCCCTGATATTTGGTTGCAGTAAACTCCTCAGTCTTGGGACCAAAACAGCAAAAGCGGTATCACTCTGAGGATGCGTCCCAATACTTGAAAAATGCATCCTCCTTTCCTCCACTACCACCTCCTCTCCTCCGTGCACTGGAAACCGATCTTTGTGTTTCAATCTAATGTTGCTGATAACATATTAATTACATATTAGTGTTTACATATTAATTAATATTGACGCTAACCACGATGTCAGGTACATTGTGTATACTGTACATGCAAATACATGTACTCGAAACTTTCAGGCAGTTTTGCATACTTCCGGGTAGGAGAGGAGTGGTAGTGGGGGAGTGAAAAATATTGAGACGCAACCTGACTCTAAACAGATTTTGTGCACATATAGAACCCTTCGCTGATGACCTCAGAAAGACCTGCTGTTATAGAGTTATAATATTCACTGTGAAGTCGTGCAGTTACTAAAAAGTCAGATGAATTATACAACAGTTATTTCCGACCGTGCATTGTGATTGGCCGGGACACATTCCATGAGTGCTGATATACAAGATAAAATCCCTCAGAACTCATCACTGGCCGGGACGACTCTACTTTGGCTACATTCTAATTGTTGGGGGGAAAAAATGATTTCTTACAATGGAATTCACTTTACCCTGGTTAGCCATCTGAGCAGCTTTTATAATCCTGAATCCATATTTTACCTGAAGGAGACATTTTTGAACTTGGATATTTATTTTCTGCCCAGGACTGATTATCGGTGGGCCTTCCATATTTTCACTGTGAATGTCAGTCAGCAGAAGAGATCAGAATCCCTGCTGGAGTAGCTCACCTTAGCCTCTCAATAAAAAATAAAACAAACATATAAACCTTTCACTGAAAACTTTATTTTATACAATAGTAGTGCTGTTATTTTTAAATACATTGCATATAGCAATATAGCAATACAATTACAGTGCATTCATCTCAAAGAAGCCTTTATTGTTCAGTTTTTTCCAACATTCATACATTGATAGATAAAATGCAATATTTAAACAAACATAAAGTGAGTTGTATTTGTTACTACAGATAATAATTGTTAATAGGAGTTTATATTTTTTACATTTCCTGCAAATTAACTATAACAAGTACTTCCTGTAAGTTTAACATTGTTTTTAAAAAATAAAAAAAACAGTCCAACAAGCTCTATATGACATATGGGGCCCTATCTTAATGCCATGAATTTAGACAAAGCGCTAAGATCGCCAAGATAGAGCCCATGGAGTGAATTTCAACCAAAGACAAAACTCTTACCTGCTTCACTGAAAGATTTTGCATTTCAGTTTTGATCATTTGATCATTGCAGAGACAAGCGGAGATCACACAGAGCAGTGAGGTACTCTTCATTGTCAGGGTCATACAGAATCGCCTTCTCATAGCACTCAATGGCTTGGCGTTGGTCACCTCTCATTTGATGAACATAACCCCGATTCCCAAAGGCTTCACCATCATGGGGGTTTCTGGAGATTTTCTCATTTGCAATATCTTCAAGTTTTCTTGCACATATTGTCCAGTCTCGTGTATCTTTCTGTAATCTGAGTCCTTCCTTGTAGTGCTTCACAGCCAATGGCACCGATCTGTTGTTGTAGAGCTGGAAATTTGCGTAATTCCTGGTGACGAACTGCAGGTGCTCCTTTTTAGTGGTAGCAACTTCAAATGCTCTCTTAAACAACTCCTCTGCTTTCCTGTTGTCGTGTCCTTTTGCATAGATTTGTGCTAATTTCACCATGGCAAAAATGAAGGAGGGTTTCAGAGAGATCGCTTGCTCCAGGTGTTGGATGCTCATCCTCAACAGATTATCTGCCTCTTCTCTGTTGTTTGTACTTTTCTTATCATAGCTGAGTCCAAGTTGATGGTGCAACGTGGCTGAATCAGGAGTTCTTTTCAGTGCTCTTTTCAGAAGAGATATGGACTCATCAACTTTTTCGTTGTTCCGATAGTACTTTGCCACATATTGCGTCACGTAGGGTTTGTCGGGTTCCAACTCCATGGCTCTTTCCATCAGCTCCTCTGCTTTCTCATACTTTCTATGGTCAGCATGTTTCAGGCCCAGCAGAACCATCATGTGAGCATTGTTTGGATCAAGCTCTAAGACCCGGCTAAACTGCTTTCTGGCTGGGGACTCTTCAAAGCTTGTGCGATTGTAATGTTCAATGCGATACAGAGTAACAGCATAGCCATCATTCCACTCAATCTATGACATTTTTATTTTCAGTAGGCTATACAACAGTTCGCTGTGGAGCCCACGACGAACTGGAATGCAAGAACAGGCAAATAACTCCAGGGGAAGTCTTGCCAGGAATCAAGCCAGGATCAGGTAGAGGTAGCGTCTGGATCCACACTGGAAGTCAAGGCGTGTGGCATCCAGATCGAGGAATAAGCCAGAGTCGAAGCTATAACAAAGCACAGTTGTAGACACGACAAAGAATACAATACTCTGACAAGGAATCACAGGAACAGCACGGTAATATAGCTAGTGTCATCAGAGCTGATAAACTGCAGCTTGCGGGAAATGCGTGCGAGATCAGTGAACTGATTGAACAATTAGCAAAACACGTGAGGAATGCGGTGAAAGCAATTACGTGTGAATTGTGTCATTACGATGTGGTGCAAGTGGTAATAGTGCAATGTAGACACAATTAGGTAATGAACGCCGACATGACACACTCAGGTTCAGGGTAAACAGAGGAAAACACTAAGGAAGGGAAGGGGAGCAGGAGCGGATCGTAACAGTACTCCCCCGTCAAGGTACGCCTCCTGGCGGACCACAGGCTCTGGTCGACTGGGACTGGCGGTGATGGAAATCCCGGATGAGGGTAGGGTCCAGGATGAGACGAGGGGCAACCCAGGAACGTTCCTCGGGCCCATACCCCTCCCAGTCGACCAGGTACTGGTGGCCCCGTCCCCGGCGCCGGACATCGAGGATGCTGGAGCCGGAGCACCATCAATGTCCCGAACAGGTGGAGGGGCAGGAGTGGGAGCGCTGAGAGGGCAGGAGACCACTGGCTTGACCTGACTGACATGGAATGTGGGGTGAATCTTGAGAGAGGCGGGGAGACGGAGCTTGAGAGTGACAGGGTTGAGGACAGAGTGCACAGTGAAGGGTCCGACGAAGCGGGGTTGGAGCTTGCGGGAGGTGCCGGGGAGGGAGAAAGTGGAGGTGGATAACCAAACCTTCTGTCCCGGGCGGTAGCGAGGGGCTGCGGACCGGTGCTGATCCGCCAGGCGATGAGTCCGGGAGGAGGTCTTGAGGAGGGCGTTGCGGGTGGCCTTCCAAACCCGCTGGCAGCGTCGGATGTGGGCACCCACAGACGGAACCGCCACCTCGGCCTCCTGGGGGGGGAACAGGGGGGGTTGGAAGCCCTGGGAAGCCTCAAAGGGGGACCTCCCTGTGGATGAGCACACCAAGGTGTTGTGGGCGTACTCAACCCACGGGAGGAGCTGGGACCAGGAGGCAGGGTTGCGGGCCGTCACGCACCGTAAGGCGGCTCCCAGGTCCTGGTTAGCCCTCTCCGCCTGACCGTTCGTCTGTGGATGGAACCCGGAGGAGAGGCTGGCGGATGCGCCAAGCGTGGTGCAGAATGCCTTCCAGACCGCAGAGGCAAACTGGGGGCCCCGGTCAGAGACGACGTCCGACGGGATCCCATGCAGCCGCACCACGTGCTGCACCAGGAGGTCGGCCGTCTCAAGGGCGGAGGGAAGCTTGGGAAGGGGAACAAAATGAACCGCCTTGGAGAACCGGTCCACCAGGGTCAAAATGACAGTGTTACCGGCAGATGGTGGTAGTCCGGTAACAAAGTCGACCCCGATGTGGCTCCAAGGACGACCCGGGATGGGAAGGGGGCGGAGGAGACCAGCAGGGGGGGAGTGAGACGCCTTACTCCTGGCGCAGACAGGGCAGGCGTGGACGAAGGCCAGGATGTCCCGCCGGACAGTGGGCCACCAGAAGCTCCTGCGCACCAGCTCCACAGTGCGGTTGCCTCCGGGGTGGCAGGCCAGTCGGGAGGAGTGAGCCCACTCCAGGACCTGGGAGCGGACAGGGTTGGGAACGAACAGGGCAGAAGAGGGGTTAGGGCGAGGATCGGGATGCGTCACCTGAGCGTCCAGTATGATCTTCTGGATGGGCCACCGGACCGCAGCCACGATGCAGGAAGCTGGAACGATGGTCTCCGGGACAGACAGGTTGGCAGGAGAGGAGTGGATCCGAGAGAGGGCGTCGGGTTTGATGTTCTTAGATCCGGGTTTGAAGGTGATGGAGTAATTGAATCTGGAGAAGAATAGAGACCAACGGGCTTGTCTGGAGTTCAGTCGCTTGGCTGACTGGATGTACTGAAGATTGCGGTGGTCAGTCAGGATCAGGAACGGTTGAGTGGTCCCCTCAAGCCAGTGTCTCCATTCCTCCAGTGCCAGCTTAATGGCCAGCAGCTCCCGATCTCCTACCCCGTAGTTGCGTTGGGTGGGGGAGAGGCGGTGGGAGAAGAAGGCGCAGGGATGGAGCTTGTGGTTGAGGGAGGAGTGTTGGGACAGGACGGCCCCTACACCCGTGTCCGAGGCGTCCACCTCCACCACAAATTGGCGGTTGGGTTCCGGGCAGCAGAGGATGGGGGCAGTGGTGAAGAGTGTCTTGAGCTTGATGAAGGCTTCGTCTGCCAGGGAATTCCAAGAAAACCGGGTTTTACAGGAAGTGAGGGCGGTGAGGGGTGCGGCTACCTGGCTGTAGTTGCGGTTGAACCGTCTGTAGAAGTTGGCGAACCCCAGGAACTGCTGCAGGTGCTTCCGGGTAGATGGGATAGGCCACTCCGTAACCGCCTGGATCTTAGCCGGGTCCGGCCGTATGTCGCCCCTCTCCACCACAAAACCTAGGAACGAGACTGAGGGAGCATGAAACAAGCATTTATCAGCTTTAACAAACAACTTATTTTCCAATAAGCGTTGTAGGACCAGGGCGACATGGTCTTTGTGTTCCTGTAGATTCTGGGAAAAAATAAGTATATCGTCTAAATAGACGAAGACGAAGCGGTTCAGGAAGTCCCTCAGTACATCATTCACTAGGTTCTGGAAGACGGCTGGGGCATTAGTAAGGCTGAACGGGACCACCCGGTACTCGAAGTGACCCAGGGGGGTGTTGAAGGCGGTCTTCCACTCGTCCCCCTCCCGGATCCGTACCAGGTGGTAGGCGTTACGGAGGTCCAGCTTGGTAAAGACCCGGGCACCCTGCAGCAGTTTGAAGGCCGAGTTGAGTAGGGGTAAAGGGTACTTATTGCGGATGGTGATGGCATTGAGACCCCGGTAGTCGATGCAGGGGCAGAGGGAGCCATCCTTCTTCTTCACGAAGAAGAACCCGGCTCCGATGGGCGAGGAAGAGGGGCGGATGAGACCTGCTTCGAGGGAGGTCTTGATATAATCCTCCATGGCTGTTCTCTCCGGGCCGGACAGGCTGTACAGGCAACCGGAGGGCAGGGGGGCATCCGGGAGCAGGGAGATGGCACAATCGTAGGGTCTGTGGGGGGGTAGAGACAAGGCAAGAGACTTTGAGAATACGCGGGACATAGACAGATAACCGTGAGGAACCCCCTTAAGGTCGACCTCAGGAACGGGCGTTTGGACCTCAGTACTGGAGGGGGGTTCCGCAGAGTGGAGACAGGAGGTATGGCATTGGGTGCTCCAGCTGGTGACGCTGGAAGTGATCCAGTCAAGCAGGGGGTTGTGTTGATGTAGCCAGGGCTGACCAAGGACCAGAGGAGATTGGGGAGTGTTGATGATAAGGAGTTGAATGGCCTCTCGGTGGTTCCCGGACAGAAGCAGTTGGATGGGGATGGTGCGGTGGGTGATGTGGGCTAGGCGGTGGCCGTCCAGGGCGTAAGCATTGACAGGTCTCTCCAGTTCTTCGGTGGGAATCCCGTCCATAAAGTTGGAGTCAGCTCCAGAATCGATAAGCGCCTGCACAGTGACGGTGGCGGAGGCAGTGATACCCCATTTGAGGACCGCATGGAGTTGGAAGCGGTTGTGAGCTAGGCCAGAGGTTTGGGTCTGACTCGCCAGTAGGCCAAGGAGATGAGGTCATTGAGCGTAGAGGTGTCATCGCGGGCGGCCATCTCGTCCTTCATCTCCTCGGACAGAGCGGAGCGGAAGACGCCCTGTAGGGAGGCGTCGTTCCCCCCGACTGCGCCGCGAGGATCCGGAATGCGACCGCGAATTCAGCCACACTACGCTCGCCTTGTCTTAATGCGATCAGCCGCTGGGTGACGTCTCTTCCGCACACGGGATGATCGAAGGTGCGCCGCATCTCCGTCGCGAAGTCCAGGTACCTGGTGCAGAGGGTCGGTTGTTTCTCCCATAGCGCGGCGGCCCAGTCCCGCGCCTCTCCTCCCAGGCAGGTGATGACGTAAGCCACCCGAGTGGCGTCAGCTGAGTAGGATGAGGGTTGCATCCGAAAAGCCAGCTCGCACTGAAGCAGGAAGGACTGGCATTTCCCCAGCTCCCCCGAGTACCTCTCTGGTGGGTTGGCGTGGGGTTCCCGATGAGGTGGCGACGGACCCGGTGCCGGCGGTGGTTGTGGGTCTTCTGAATCCGGATGACGTAGTGAAGTCTGGGCAACCAGCTGCGTCAGCACGGTACCCAAACGGTTAGACTGTTCCGCCATGCCCCGCATCTGCTCCATCGCTTCGTCCAGGCGGTTGCTTTGCTGGGCGATCAGGGTAGCCTGGCAGGCGAGGGCGTGGCGAATTTGTTCCGCGTCGGCTGGGTCCATGACTGGTCAGAGTATTCTATGACAGCCAGGCGGATAAGGACCCAAATGCACGACGGGATAGGTTTGAAAATAAGTTTTTATTTTCAGTAGGCTATACAACAGTTCGCTGTGGAGCCCACGACGAACTGGAATGCAAGAACAGGCAAATAACTCCAGGGGAAGTCTTGCCAGGAATCAAGCCAGGATCAGGTAGAGGTAGCGTCTGGATCCACACTGGAAGTCAAGGCGTGTGGCATCCAGATCGAGGAATAAGCCAGAGTCGAAGCTATAACAAAGCACAGTTGTAGACACGACAAAGAATACAATACTCTGACAAGGAATCACAGGAACAGCACGGTAATATAGCTAGTGTCATCAGAGCTGATAAACTGCAGCTTGCGGGAAATGTGTGCGAGATCAGTGAACTGATTGAACAATTAGCAAAACACGTGAGGAATGCGGTGAAAGCAATTAGGTGTGAATTGTGTCATTACGATGTGGTGCAAGTGGTAATAGTGCAATGTAGACACAATTAGGTAATGAACGCCGACATGACACACTCAGGTTCAGGGTAAACAGAGGAAAACACTAAGGAAGGGAAGGGGAGCAGGAGCGGATCGTAACACAATCACTTCTGGCTCCAACTCCAGTGCCTTCTCAAAGCACTCTTTCGCCTTCTCATAGTATCGGCGAAAAAATTTCAGGAATGCCCTGCCTTTCTCCCCATAGATTTCAGGATGGAGGGCAGAAGGGGATTCTGTAGGAAACTTCTCCTTAATCTTCTCCAGTTTGTCCAGGTAGGTCTGGGATTGCACATGCTCGCCCATGTGATAATACACCCGTGCAAAATTGACATAGTTAACAATCAGCTGCTTCTCACAGTTGTCACCATGCTGTTCCCTGATGTGCTGTTCAGCCTTGGCCAAGTCATCCCGTGCTTCCTCAAGGCGACCCTGCATGTACTTTGTGAAAGCCTGAGTACTGTATGACCATCCGATATTCCCTTCCTCTCCCTCTGCCATGTCAATGCTGTCTTTAAGCCTGATCTGTAGATCATTTAAGTCAGTGACATCCAAACCCCATGTGAAGTGGCACTCAACCTCACGTAGTTTGACAAGTAACATATCTTGAATTGAACTGCAACAAACAAGGAAATTTATGATCAAGTCAATTGTATTTGGAGGAAGAACATTCTTCCAGTTTAAAAATGAGAATTCTTGGCTTTAGAAGACCCTTTAAAAGTAGTTTCACAAAGATACATGTCAATGAATACAATAAAATATTTTAAATTATATCATATAAAAAAAAATTTGAGTACTTTACGCCATTACACAAACATTTAGATGGGTTTCGAGAACTATTAAGTCTTCAGCCAAGCTGATAATGATAATGCCTTACTCCACAGTACTCTTTATAGAGCTTCAGCATTTGGGTGTGGCAGTATCAGTGGCATGCCAGTGAACTCTGAACGCGTTGCAGTCTCCCAAGCAACAACACAGAGGCTCCCAAGCGTTAAAAATGTATTGTTGATTCATGAATTAATTGATACTTGGTGTTAGTGGCTCACCTAGGAATGGAATCTGCTGAGCTACACTTTGAGATAAAAACCCTGCGTGGCACTTCTAGCCTTCATCTCTTACTTACCAGGTCTTCGGTCCTTTAACATTTTGTGTCATTCATGGCATTTATATTTTTCATTTATCATGTATTTACACTATTAATGCTATGTAGGCCTTGTGTTTCATAAAGGGGCATTCTGAAAAATAGTTGAAATCACGCCTGCATGTCTGACTGATGCTGTATTACAACACAACCGTCACAAGAAGCACCATACGGCACATGAAAACTGATGCAATTAACGTGATGTGAAAATAGTGCACGTCAAAATAAAGCCCATTGCCAATGACATGGATTGGGTGTGGAGTTTTAATTTAAAGTGAGACTGTATAGTAGCTGTATTGTACAGTATATACAATCCACAGGAATCACAGAGGCAGAGATAGTGTGTCATGTCCCGTTCTCTGACAAGGAACTATTGCCTAGTCATATTCAATTTTGAAAATTTTTTATTGGTTTTACAAGATTGTTGTGTTAAACCAGTTGACATGTCAATCTCCACAGTTTACAAAGGTAGGTCTCCACATCACCCAGATAGCCAGTGTGGTAGTCGACCCATGCAAAGTGAGCATAAATCATCAATAATGCTGTTGGGACCTGCTTTTGTCATGGGTAGTGGCTGTCTCTTTTTGTTTTCTACCTTTGTTTTTCGTTTGGCGTCGTTTGAAGCTCTATCGGATTTTTTCTTCCGCCGTCCCGGTGTTTGGATCTCTCCAGGTCATTATCTCCTACACCTGTGTCTGGTTTCCGTCGGCTATAAATAGAGCTTGACTTCCGCTTTCCGGTGCTTCTATATTGATGTTACAGTAGGACTAGAAAGCCGGTATAGGGTTTATTAAAAAGAAAAGAAAGAAAACAAAGAGCTGTAGTTACAGGCTTGCTATTTTGGTTATTTCTTTTCAGTTCTCGACCTCTGATATACGCAGATCAATTAGCGCGTGAGATCATTTCTTTGGTTGTTAGTTTCTCGCTGTTTTAGCGAATCTCCGCCTCCATTTGGGGTTGTTTTGATTTAGCCTTGTGCTAGGGAAGTTTTGTTTCCGCTTTTGCGTTCCCATTTTACTAGTGCGGTGTAATTCCGCTTCTGTGGCGTATCTAATCTAGATACGCTTTCTGTATCCTTATCTTTCGCGTTTGGTTCTCTATTTTCTAAACCCAAATCTGACAGAATATAGAAGCCTTACAAACATGGAGCAATCAGCGTTAGATAAGGATAATGAACAAACACAAGCCAGTCAGGGTGCTACGGGGGTTACAGTGGAGCAAGCACTCCTCTCCATGCAAATTCAGCAGGGTCAGCTGTGGGAACAGTTGCGTAGCCAGGGAGAGTGCCTCCAACGCTTGACAGAGAGCCTGCATAGACTTTCTGTGGCAAATAACCCTCCTCCAGTTGCACAAGCACTCACACCTCCCATAGCCGCTCCACGTACTATAAGGGAGCCCAAATTACAATTACCAGATCGCTATGGTGGGGAATCAGGAAAATGCAGACCATTTCTGACTCAGTGTCTGATATTTTTTCAGGCACAACCCTCTCGTTTCTCCACACCTGAATCCAGGGTAGCATTTATTTTATCGTTATTAAATGGCCAGGCTCTTGCGTGGGCAGACCCTCTCATTCGAGCCAATGCACCTACCATTCGTGATCCAGTTAAACTGATGGACGAGATGCAACTGGTTTTCGATCACGAGGTTTCAGGAGAGGAGGCGGCAAGGAGACTCACCAGCTTACGCCAAGGCACTAAAACCGTAGCTGAGTTCTCCATTATTTTTCGAGCGCTAGCCGGGGAGACGGGATGGCCAGACGGCCCGTTAAAATCCCTCTTCCTTCAAGCATTATCTAATTCCATCAAGGATGCGTTGGCTATGCTAGAACCACCGGCGACACTAAATAAATTAATAACGTCTGCTATACGTCTCGATAACCGGATCAGAGAACGTGAACGTGAATGTGCGATTAAAGAGCAGTCGCCCCATTTAAGATCCGTGTTAAGAGACATTCCGCAGGGCCGCCGCGGTGGTACAGCGGTAAAGAGCGCTGACTTTCAGTCAGCGCAGTTGTACTCCGAGGATCGGGGTTCGCGCCCCGGTCCTGCCATAGCCGAGCGTGGCCGGTGCCCTGTGGAAGCGACAATTGGCGGTCGCTTCCGGGTGGGGGGAGGGGCTCGGAGAGAACCGCTGCGCACAGTAGAACCCAGGGCGTGTCACGGTCAGGAGCTGCGCCCTGTAGAGGACGTAGCGCCCTCCCTAAATAGACCGATTGACGGGGTTGTGCAGCGGTGGTTCTCTAGCGGTTGCTACACGGGGGGGAATTGAATTAGAATAGGGGTTCAATTGGCTACTAAATTGGGAGAAAAAGGGAAAAATCTGAAACAAATTTTAGAAAAAAAAAGAGACATTCCGCCTACTGTGCCCACATACCTCTCCGTTTATCAGGAAGAGCCTATGCAGGTGGATGGCTCCTCCCTCCATCAAAATAAGAGGGCGAGACCGCAGAGGCACTGGTGCCAGCATTGTAAGCGTAGCGGTCATACTAAGGATCGATGCTATAAGTTGGTGGGAAACGAGGGGTCTCACTAGGGAGGTCGGGGTCCCTAGTGAGACAGGATTGTATTAACTCCCGGACCCTCATACCTGTCCGACTGGTTTGGGAGGGGCGTTCGGCAAACGTTACCGCTTTTATTGATTCAGGGGCCGTGGAGTCTTTTATTGACGCTAAATAGGCTAGGAAGTTACAAATCCCTACCAATTCCTTAATTAGCCCTCGCCAAGTTACTGCCCTGGATGGTCGTCCTTTGGGTTCTGGGCTCATTAAACTAAAGACGAATCCAATTGAGATGCGCATTCCTCTCCAGGTGGAGAGAATAGAATTTTTTTTAATAAACTCTCCGTCGTATCCTTTGGTACTGGGACATTCATGGTTGGGGCTACATAACCCGCATATCTGTTGGGGTAGGAATATTAATCCTATTAGTCAGTGGGGTCCCCACTGTTTATCGCATTGTTATCCTGCTGTTTATTCTGTTCCAAACGCTACTTTTGATCTGTCCGAACTTAATTCCGAGAGTGATTCGGATGAGGCAGATTCCTATCCGGACCGAGACACTTCCTCCCTCCTCACGGGGAGCGGTGAAGAGAGTCTGTCTTGGGATCCCTTTGCGGAGGGGCTTCTCACAGAGGAGGACGAGCATTCCACCTCCGATTTCGAGTGGGATAGCTCGTCTGACAGATCCTCCGGTACTCCGGAGGTGGTAGGGGCGCTTGAGTCGAATCTACCCGCGGGGGTACCTATTGAATATTCAGACCTCACAGAGGTTTTTAGTAAACAGCGTGCTGCCAAATTACCATCACACAGACCATACGATTGTGCCATTGAGCTGTACCCTGGTACTGTGCCTCCCAGAGGCTCTTTGTACTCCTTGTCAGCTCCAGAGAGCACTGCTATGAAGCAGTACATTGAGGAATCCTTAGCCAATGGGTTTATCACGCCGTCCACGTCACCAGCCGGTGCGGGGTTTTTTTTTGTTAAAAAGAAAGACGGAGGGCTAAGACCCTGTATAGATTACCGGGGCCTCAATGCTATTACCATTAAGAACAGGTATCCTCTTCCCCTCATGAATTCTGCATTTGAGCGTTTACAAGGGGCGTCGGTTTTTAGTAAACTCGACCTACGTAGCGCATACAATCTCGTGCGCATTCGTGAGGGGGATGAGTGGAAGACCGCGTTTAACACGCATCACGGACACTACGAATACCGGGTGATGCCGTTCGGCCTCACTAGCGCCCCCTCTGTTTTTCAGGCGCTAGTGAACGATGTCTTGAGAGAGATGCTGGAGAAATTCGTCTTCGTTTACTTAGACGATATTTTAATTTTTTCTCCGGATCTTCCCTCTCACATCAGACACGTTAGACAGGTGTTGGAGGCACTTCTTAAGGCCCAACTATTTGTTAAGGTTGAGAAGTGTTCTTTCCACACCAGTTCCGTCTCCTTTTTAGGCTTTATTGTTGCTGACGGTAAAGTCCTGATGGATCCTAATAAAGTTGCAGCGGTTAAGAATTGGCCCACCCCTACTTCGGTGAAGCAGGTGCAGCGCTTTTTGGGTTTCGCTAATTTTTATAGGAGATTTATCCGCAATTTTAGCTCAGTAGCGGCTCCTATCATAGCCCTCACAAAAAAAAAAGCATTTCCCGCCCGGTTTCAGTGGAACTCCAGGGCGGAGACCGCTTTTACTGAACTAAAAAGGAGGTTCTGCTGCGAGCCCATTCTTGCTACTCCCAATCCCTCCCTTCCCTTTGTGGTGGAGGTCGACGCTTCGGAGCTGGGGGTTGGGGCCATTCTGTCTCAGCATTCTCCGGTGGACCGCAAGCTTCACCCATGTGCATATTTTTCTCGTAGCCTTACACCTGCCGAGAGAAACTACGACATTGGTGATCTTGAACTGTTGGCGGTCAAATTGGCGCTGGAGGAGTGGCGTCATTGGTTGGAAGGAGCTGAGCACCCTTTTACAGTCTGGACGGACCATAAGAATTTGCAATATATTCAACAGGCCAAAACGCGCAATTCGCGACAAGCCCGTTGGGCCTTATTTTTTACCAGATTTAATTTTATCCTTACCTATCGTCCCGGGTCAAAAAATATTAAACCTGATGCGTTATCACGCATTTATGACCGGTCGGATAAGGAGTCACGTCCCAAATCTGTGGTTCCCAGTTCTAGTATTGTGGCCCCTGTTATGTGGGCCATTGAGGCGGCTGTGCAGAAGGCCCTGCGTTCTGATCCCGGCCCAGGAGGGGGTCCGCTTCACTGCTTGTTTGTTCCCCCTCGATTGAGGTCGCGTGTCCTTCAGTGGGGACACACTTCCCAGTTAACGGCTCATCCGGGCATGCACCGGACTAAGGAGTTTATCTTACGTCGGTTTTGGTGGCCCAAGCTCGAGAGTGATGTGCGGGAGTTTGTCGCGGCATGTGCTATTTGCGCCCGTAATAAGGGTTCACGGCTTCTCCCTTCGGGTCTCTTGCGCCCCCTGCCCATTCCCAGGCGTCCCTGGAGTCACATCGCCCTGGACTTCGTTACAGGTCTGCCACCTTCGCATGGGAATACGGACATCTTAGTTATAGTTGACCGTTTTTCCAAAGCAGCTCATTTTGTCGCTCTGCCTAAACTGCCATCGGCACCTGAGACGGCCCAGCTAATGATAGACCATGTGTTTAGGGTGCACGGTTTACCTCTGGACGTGGTGTCGGATCGTGGGCCCCAATTCACCGCTCGATTCTGTCGTTCATTTTGTGCTCTGTTGGGGGCATCTGTCAGTCTTTCTTCCGGCTTTCATCCGGAGACTAACGGCCAGACAGAGCGCACCAATCAGAGTATGGAGAGTACTCTCCGGTGTCTGGCCGCGGCCAATCCTAGCTCCTGGAGTCGCTTTCTTGCCTGGGCCGAATACGCGCATAATACCCTGAGCAACGCGTCCACGGGAATCTCTCCTTTTGAGGCTCAGCTGGGATACCTACCTCACTTGTTCCCTGAGCTGGAGAGAGATGCAGAAGTACCCTCCGCCGGATTCTTCGTGCGTAGGTGTCAAGCGGTTTGGAAACGCGTACGTGCATCGTTACTGCGCGCTTCAGCTAAACAGAAAGCGGTGGCTGACAGGCACCGTCGTCCGGCCCCCTTCTACCGGGTGGGTCAACGGGTGTGGCTTTCCACACGGGACCTGCCGTTGCGAGTTGAGTCCCGCAAACTTGCGCCTCGATTCGTGGGTCCCTTTAAGATCGTGCGGAAACTTAACCCAGTCACGGTACGTCTTCAGTTACCATCTTCCATGCGCATCCACCCTACCTTTCATGTCTCACGCTTGAAACCGGTACTTGTGAGCGCCCTCGCTCTGGCTGACAAGCCGCCTCCTCCTCCTCGATTCGTGGAGGGAGGTACGGTGTACACCGTTCGGCGCATTTTGGCCGAGAGAAGGGTGGGCAGAGGGTACCAGTTCCTGGTGGACTGGGAGGGGTATGGACCCGAGGAGCGCTGCTGGGTTTCTTCCAAGAATATTTTGGACCCCACTCTCATTAGGGACTTCCGAGACAGCAAAGCTTAGGGATCGTCTGGCACCGTCCCTTAGTTGGGGGGTACTGTCATGGGTAGTGGCTGTCTCTTTTTGTTTTCTACCTTTGTTTTTCGTTTGGCGTCGTTTGAAGCTCTATCGGATTTTTTCTTCCGCCGTCCCGGTGTTTGGATCTCTCCCGGTCATTATCTCCTACACCTGTGTCTGGTTTCCGTCGGCTATAAATAGAGCTTGACTTCCGCTTTCCGGTGCTTCTATATTGACGTTGCAGTAGGACTAGAAAGCCGGTATAGGGTTTATTAAAAAGAAAAGAAAGAAAACAAAGAGCTGTAGTTACAGGCTTGCTATTTTGGTTATTTCTTTTCAGTTCTCGACCTCTGATATACGCAGATCAATTAGTGAGTGAGGTCATTTCTTTGGTTGTTAGTTTCTCGCTGTTTTAGCGAATCTCCGCCTCCGTTTGGGGTTGTTTTGATTTAGCCTTGTGCTAGGGAAGTTTTGTTTCCGCTTTTGCGTTCCCATTTTACTAGTGCGGTGTGGTTCCGCTTCTGTGGCGTATCTAATCTAGATACGCTTTCTGTATCCTTATCTTTCGCGTTTGGTTCTCTATTTTCTAAACCCAAACCTGACAGCTTTAGGGTGGCCTCAGTCTTAATGTGGAACTTAAGGGCACCGTTATTGTCTTCCTTCATGCAGCAAATATAAGATAAAGTGTTGAGATGTGTGGCATGGTATCTGCGGGGGCAAAATTTTACTTAATCCAGGAGTTTGAGATAATTCTGGATTATAGTGTCTGCTAAATGCCTAAAGTATCAATGTAAATGTAAGTTTCTCTGAAAGCTGTCCAGGTAATCAATATCAGCTTTACTTATGTCCCAGGGACACTGCAAAACATACCCAAATTAAATCATTAGCCACAGAAACCAAATCAAAGTTATGTAAATTAATTTTTCACAAACACTTCACTTGGACTGGTGGAATAAATTTATTCCCAGATTCATAGACTTCCACCATCAACCGTAGGCTACAATATTTGCATAGTTATAATTATGATTTATAATTTGATTTACATGTAAGTTTGACCTGCAGTGTTGTAGCCTAGGCTACCATTAATAAACGGTGAAAAAAAAAATAATAATAATAATAATAATAATAAATGAATAGACTAAAAATATAAAATAATAAATAGCTGATGCTACATGCTGCCAAGTCATAATTAAATACCATATGATGATATGTAAAACTATTATTCATCCCAAAAGAATGTAGGCTAGGCTGCATTTGGAATAAATAGCTTTCATTTTATAAGATGGTTGAGTAAGAAACTAAACCCAAACTTAAAACACTTTAGCAGCTTTATTTTGACTGTTCCGAGCTGCGTAGTGTGAAAAAGGTCCACTGCATCAACACTACTTTGTCTCTCTTTTGTACAGGGCAGTCTGGACAATCCATCTGCGTTTGAGTGGCGGGACGTTGGTTTAAACTGTATGTCATACATATGACCTTCCAGGAACAACGCATAGTGCTGTAACCTGGCCGCTGTCATGGCCGGAATGCCTTGACATCATCCATGTCAATCAGCCATGCTTTGTGCCTGTATTGGTTCTGCTGCAAATGCTTCATCAGCTGAGATAAAATTGGAAAGTGTGGAACGACAGGCATTTTTTTGCGTATTTTAGTGTGACAATTTGTGCCAGCAAACACAGTCCAATTGTACATTCTCAATGTGCGTTGTCATGTCCCCGTGGGGGTTATCTACCAGAGTCCTCGAGGGGCTGATCCAGGACAGATCAAAGCATCTGTAAACCGACTGCATATGCTGCGTATGTTTTCTTTTCAACCGCTATTGCAATATCAGAATTTTTAAAAGCTTTCTGAATTATGCTTTTTTCATGTTTTAAGCCACATTATGTCAGAAATAGCTATGCATGCTGAATATTAAAGTGAATAATAAAATAAAAAATATCAATTCAGTTTGAAGAAAAGGCCTTTGCAATTTGAACTCAAAATTGAAATAGTCTTTTAATTTTAAATGGCCGACATATCTATTTGAAGTAGGCTAATGTAGTGTATGAATAGGCTTTGCTCTCCAGAGCAGATCACAATGACCTATTCAAGTCAGTGAATCACACTGATAACATATGATAACTCTGGTAGCTCCAGCCATTTTCCATTTTGTGAAACATCACCCCCATCACTAGGCACAGCTGGCATAGTTGAGGTATGTGCTCTTGAGACAAATTCCCTTCAGCTGGGCTTTCCCCTGCTGGATGCAGTAGCTGCATTGTGCCAGAGAGTGGAGCCAAAGAGCAGGACACCTTTGATAGACAGAAGAGGTGTGTTTTGGATTCAGACCTGCCCTGATATTTGGTTGCAGTAAACTCCTCAGTCTTGGGACCAAAACAGCAAAAGCGGTATCACTCTGAGGATGCATCCCAATACTTGAAAAATGCATCCTCCTTTCCTCCACTACCACCTCCTCGGAAACCGATCTTTGTGTTTCAATCTAATGTTGCTGATAACATATTAATTACATATTAGTGTTTACATATTAATTAATATTGACGCTAACCACGATGTCAGGTACATTGTGTATACTGTACATGCAAATACATGTACTCGAAACTTTCAGGCAGTTTTGCATACTTCCGGGTAGGAGAGGAGTGGTAGTGGGGGAGTGAAAAATATTGAGACGCAACCTGACTCTAAACAGATTTTGTGCACATATAGAACCCTTCGCTGATGACCTCAGAAAGACCTGCTGTTATAGAGTTATAATATTCACTGTGAAGTCGTGCAGTTACTAAAAAGTCAGATGAATTATACAACAGTTAGTTCCGACCGTGCATTGTGATTGGCCGGGACACATTCCATGAGCGCTGATATACAAGATAAAATCCCTCAGAACTCATCACTGGCCGGGACGACTCTACTTTGGCTAGATTCTAATTGTTGGGGGGGAAAAAATGATTTCTTACAATGGAATTCACTTTACCCTGGTTAGCCACCTGAGCAGCTTTTATAATCCTGAATCCATATTTTACCTGAAGGAGACATTTTTGAACTTGTGGATATTTATTTTCCTCCCAGGACTGATTATCGGTGGGCCTTCCATATTTTCACTGTGAATGTCAGTCAGCAGAAGAGATTGGATTAGAATCCCTGCTGGAGTAGCTCACCTTAGCCTCTCAATAAAAAATAGAACAAACATATAAACCTTTCACTGAAAACTTTATTTTATACAATAAAAGACTTCTAAATAGTGCTGTTGTTTTTAAATACATTGTATATAGCAATATAGCTGTCACGAACCAAACACGGGCTGAACCCAAATGCAACGACCAAGAGACAGAGGAACAGAAATGAGGATTTATTAGGAGCTTTGGGGTAGTCCCAAGCTGAACACAAGTTTAACACAATAGTAAAGAGGATCGAGGATGTAGCGAACTGCTCCAAGCCGGAGCTGGACTTGTACTGGACCAGGAGGTCCACACTGGAACAGGATCACGGGAACGAAGGGTTGTTCCGAACCGGAACTGGACTTGATACCGGAGGTGAGTTCCGAACCGGAACTGGACTGGATCTGGACCGGGAGGTCCAACAGGAACTGGATCGCGGGAACGAAGGGTTGTTCCGAACCGGAACTGGACTTGATACAGGAGGTGAGTTCCGAACCGGAACTGGACTGGATCTGGACCGGGAGGTCCAACAGGAACTGGATCACGGGAACGAAGGGTGTTCCGAACCGGAACTGGACTTGATACAGGAGGTGAGTTCCGAACCGGAACCGGACTGGATCTGGACCGGGAGGTCCAACAGGAACTGGATCACGGGAACGGAGGGTTGTTCCGAACCGGAACTGGACTTGAAACAGAAGGTGGGTTCCGAACCGGAACCGGACTGGATCTGGACCGGGAGGTCCAACAGGAACTGGATCACGGGAACGGAGGGTTGTTCCGAACCGGAACTGGACTTGAAACAGGAGGTGGGTTCCGAACCGGAACTGAGCTGGATCTGGACCGGGAGGTCCAACAGGAACTGGATCACGGGAACGGGATCTGGACCGGGGGGTCCAACAGGAACTGGGCTGGAGGCAGAGCACCCAACTGCGCAGGCAACGTTAATTAGTAGCAGGGGTACCGCAACACATACTAGGGCTGCGTTCCAATCCAATTTTTTTACCGTCCTATCTACTTGGTTCTCGTGTGACCCGGAAATCGATCGAGGTCCGCCATCTTTAAGGACATCCCAAACCGCTAAATGCTCCACCGAGGAGCGAGCAGTGGGGACATAGGAGGCTCCCGAAGAATTCTTCAGTGAGGAAACACGAGTGCAGCCTTAGCGTAAGTTTTACTCAGAACGCGTGACGTGTTTCATCACATCTGCCACACTGCCTCAGTTGAAAACATTGCGGGACCTCTCGTACACAAATGTAAGTGCTTATCGTTCCTTTCAATTTAATTTATAAAGCGCTTTCATTTATAATGTCACTCGTTCTTTCGGACAAACGAAAGGCAAGTTTATTCATGAAAACAGAGACAACAAATATTGTAGTTCAGCGTGTAAGCGTAACATTTAGGACATGTTTCTGTCCCATATAGTTGTTTGTTAGCTAACGTTACTGCATATGAAACGCAAGCTTCAATTAACCCATGTCCTTTCAAAACTGTATACAATTTTATATTGTACGCTATTCAATAGGCTATGTTACGTTTAGCCTATGTTCACACTGTTGAATGCATCCCGGCAAGTAGGCTAACTGAAATAGGCTCGACAGTCGCTGCTCGATTTCCAGTGTAACAACTGAAACATGAACACGCAGCTGCTTTGCGTTTAAAATATATTTTTCCTCACTCTTGTATGACAGAAATAATGTAATGTCAGTCTATGTTATAGCATTAGCTGTCTTTGACTGATGAAATGCACATTAGGCTAGCTTATTAGGATAGGCTACTATTTTGCATCATGTAGCCTACTTACATATGTCATGTCTGAATTATGGGCTTGTGAAGCCCCTTGACACATGCCGTTGGATTTAGGGCTATACACAGACATTACTAGCTGGTTTTTACTTGCAGGTCTGTTGTGTCATTTACAGGGACAGATGAGAGCAGGCTGAGGTGTGAGAATGAGCATCTGTTTACGGGGAAGGGGAAGAGGCATGTAGCAAAGAAAGCTTGGGGGTGAGTCATTAGTGACATTCTATAATGTGTGATGTCACATAGAACTAAAATATGTTACACAGAAACATTGGCAATAAGCCATTTTTTATGTTCTTGCAGGACCATGTCACTGTCCATATTGGTGTTCCTACATGTCATAGATTAATGTTGACGGAATCACTCCTCAGCACCATGATTCATGTCTTGTGTTGAAGTAGTTAATTGTATGCAAATGACAACTTCTGATATCCCTAATGTAAGTGTGATGGCAAGAGGCATGCCTGCCCCTGTAAATGGATAACACATAAACATGTTATGGCATGGCAGTAATTGTTGTAGGGCACTTGGGTATGGTATGGTAACATGTGTTGTTTTCCTCAGTGAAATTCGTCTGCAGATGGGCCTACAGGGCCAGGTGAGCCCCGCCCAAATTGCAAAGAAATGGGACAACCTCAAGCAAAAATATAAGGTGAGGTTCAATTTATGATGTTTTTCCTTAGCGAATTTGTAGTTTCTATTGCATACTGAAACAAAATTATGCCTGTGCAATAGGCTCACAGCTCACCTTCACCCTTGCATCTTTCCTTGTAGGCACTCAGATGCCCTGCTACAGAGACGGAACAGACAGGGGAGAGGCCACAGCAGCCACATGGCCATGGTTTCATGCAATGCATGAGGCCATCGGGGGGAGGCCATCTATTGATCCTCCTGTCCTGATGGATTCATGTGTTTCAGAAAACCTGGCACATGTGGCTGATGAGACCTCAGATGGCACTGGCTCATCTCTTCCTGGATTTGTGGCGGTCACTTGTAGCCGGGCGTGTGTGGAGGAGGAGGAAGAGGATGCACAGCCTGGCTCAAGTAGCCTCCCACTGGAGGATGATGATGGGCCATATCCCTCTGCCTGTCCCCCACCCCCCCAAAAGGAGAAGGACCGGTGAGGGAGCTGTTCTGCGGTTCCTGAAGGAAGATGCTGCCAGAAAAGAGGAGCGATTCAAGGCCACACTGGAAAGCTCTAATGAGTTTGAGAAAATGCTTAATAAAATGTAAATAGTTCACAAGTGTTTGTCAATTTGTTTTTTACTTGTGTTTTTACCTTTTAAGATATAGTTTTCATCTGAGTGCCCCCTTCAGCAGCACAAAACTATTTGGGAGAAAAGAAACACACAAATACTAACAATTTTGCTGATCGTGTAAGCTTCAGGAGGGTAATACCTAGGCTATTTCTGGCTTATCGGTCTCTCGCTCTTTACTGGTAACTTCAAGTGAATGTCTTCCTTTTTGTAAATTCTAAGTAGTCAGCCTACATTCATTAATGAATGATTTGCAGTCATTATTCTAATTTACTGTTTTTATTTTACTGTACTCTTAGGTCTGAATTAGACTTTGTTTTGACTTGTTGCTTCCACCAGGTTACTGTCCTATGGACGAATTATGCGATTGAATTGAGGATTGTCATTTATAATAATTATGAAATGATGTTAAAGATATTTTTACTGCAGGATAAGTGAGTGGTTCTAGCACGCAATAGCGCCTGTGTTCAGTATTCAGAGTGCTGAACATTTAAACAAGGAAGGGCATTGACCGTTGGAAACACTGGATTCAGAAAATAGACATTTTACAGAATCCTCACTTCCCCGACAGGTGGTTGACATACATTGGTGTCAAAGTGGTATGCTTATAGTGTGTTTTGAAATAAATAAAGGTAATGAAAAAGTGGCACAGAAAAGATGTATGAAACTGATATGTTAGTATCCATAAGTGATTTTATTAACACTTACATAACAAATAAAACGTGGATTAACACTGGACAGAAAGAGGGGCTGCAGGGAGAATATACAAACATAACAAGAAACGGAGACACTAACAAAAAGCTCTCCTGTATAAATAATATTTCAAACAATTGCCAAATTACATATAATCATGTTCATTCAGTGCTACTGGACACATATTTGGAGCAGACGGTTGCCCCGCCAGTCGGTCTCGCCGGCTATGTCCGCTTTTTTCCCCCCTCACTGGACGTGGTGGAGCCACACCAATATCACCAACATCCTCGACAACCTCAAGGATGTCCCCCTTTGTCAGGCAGATGTTATGGAGCATGGCACATGCGGTGATGACCGTGGGTACAAAGGTGTGGTCCACCTCCAGAGCCTTGAAGAGCAGGCACCGCCTGGACCCTTAAGTGGTGTGCCCAGACAACGCTCCCCCATGCGGCAGTAGCATTATCAATGCTTCCATGGAGCCATGGCTCAGACGGTAGTCCTCCATGAGGTCCTGGTCCCCATTAAAGTAAAGCTGGAGCACTGGCACAGTGGCATTTTCTTGGGCATAATGCCCAGCTGTTGGATCGTCGACCTAAAAAAGAATGAAATGAAAAACATGAAGTGCATGCAGCCTACAGTTCACACAAGTTGATTGATTAACACCAAACCACAGTAGCCAAATGTATAGTTTGTAGTCCGACATGCAGGTAAATGTGTGGTATTATAGAACATGCAATTACTATGTGTGCATGACATAACTTTGCTGTATATTTATCCAGGTGAATTCTACTCCACCCACTGTTAAAAGTGCTTCATGCTTATCAATGTCCATGTTTGATCAAGAGCACTGTCTTATGACTACTGTTGAGAATACGTGATTCTTACCTCACTTAGGAACAGGACGGAGCGAAGCAGTCGCGATCCCCTGAACTGGCAACGCCACCGTTCCCGCTGAAGCCGGTGCCATGCGTTTAGGGCGAACGCTAGGTTCATTGCGGAAATGTTGATTGCGTACAGTAGCAGACCAGTATACTAGCCTATTGAAGTTCGCGATCTAAGTTTTGAAATCAGTATCTGTCGCTTATATACCATCAGATCATACATGCTTAATTGTTGATGAATTAATTAAACGGCATCAGCTCGGTTATTGGCTGGAAGTGTCATTTGTAATGTGCTCCAATTTTAACGAACAAACACGCATTCGAGTCCATTGATGAATTGGCCATTGAGCGTGTGGAATATAGGCGTTGCCTACTTACAATTTAAATTATGCTTCGTGCGATCTTTACTCACACAGTGATAAATAGCTGTTTGTTGTGGATGTGTTAATGGGACACTGTACGTCAAACACAAACATCTGTAATTGAGAGACAATATTCTTATTTCACATGTCATTTTCACATCTGTCAAATTGCATGGGAGAAAATCATTGCAAATAATTGTGATAACTTCACAGTGCAATATAGCGTCAAATAATACAATAGTTTATACCATGATGCATGCAAAAACAAGCTCAGAGATAAAAATACGATAGGCTACAGAACAATCCGTTAGCATTAAAGGCCACTGACAGCTGATACGGGGTTTTTTTTTTTGACAGGTGATACAGCTGTGCAACACGTCATTAGTAATTGACGTCGCTTCAGCTGACGCTTGACTGAGCAAGGACGTTCCATTTGCTTAATTCATGTTGCTTCGCTGCTGCGTCCTCGTATGTGATCCTTGGATCCTTTCCTTATGGCCTCCACTGGGTGGAGCTAATGAGCGAGGAAAGGACCGAGGAAAAGAAGCAAGCAGTAAAAAAATTGGATTGGAACGCAGCCAGGGAGACTTAACTGCTACAGGCTGGATAACTACAAAACACTGGTCTAGGAACCAAGGCGTTTAACAGGGAAAAAACCCACAACAGAGCCTTCAGTGAATAGTACCAGAAAACAGGAGACCAGGATACACACGAAGTACGTTAACGAACTGGCGCCGAATAGCAGCCAGCGGGAGGTTTAAGTAAGGGAGTGAAATTGAAAACAATAACGAAAGCGTGAGGAATGTAACCAAGAGTGATTGACTAATTGACTGGTGCGGAATGCATGCAAAAAGGGGGAAAGGAGATAGGCTGAACCTGAAGTGGGGGAACAGAGAGAAACAGACAGAAGGGGCACGCCCAGCCTGTAGCGACGGGGAAAACACGGACACAGGGAATCCGACATGACACGGGAGGAAAGGGAAAAACATGGAGAACGGACGGAAGGGAGCGGAACGTTACAATAGCAATACAATTACAGTGCATGGTCATCTCAAAGAAGCCTTTATTGTTCAGTTTTTTTCAACAATTCATACATTGATAGATAAAATGCAATATTTAACCAAACATAAAGTGAGTTGTATTTGTTACTACAGATAATAATTGTTAATAGGAGTTTATATTTTTTACATTTCCTGCAAATTAACTATAACAAGTACTTCCTGTAAGTTTAACATTGTTTTTTTAAAATAAAAAAAACAGTCCAACAAGCTCTATATGACATATGGGGCCTTATCTTAATGCCATGCATTTAGACAAAGCGTTAAGATCGGCAAGATAGAGCCCATGGAGTGAATTTCAACCAAAGACAAAAGTCTTACCTGCTTCACTGAAAGATTTTGCATTTCAGTTTTGATAATTTGATCATTGCAGAGACAAGCGGAGATCACACAGAGCAGTGAGGTACTCCTCATTATCAGGGTCATACAGAATAGCCTTCTTATAGCACTCAATGGCTTGGCATTGGTCACCTCTCATTTGATTAACATAACCCCGAATCCCAAAGGCTTCACCATCATGGGGATTTCTGGAGATTTTCTTATTTGCAATATCTTCAAGTTTTTTTGCACACATTTCCCAGTTTGCTGTACCTTTCTGTAATCTGAGTCCTTCCTTGTAGTGCTTCACAGCCAATGGCACTGATCTGTTGTTGTAGAGCTGGAAATCTGCGTAATTCCTGGTGACGAACTGCAGGTGCTCCTTTCTAGCAGTAGCAACTTCAAATGCTCTCTTAAACATATCCTCTGCTTTCCTGTTGTCTTTTCCTTTTGCATAGATTTGTGCTAATCTCACCATGGCAATTATGAAGGAGGGTTTCAGAGAGATGGCTTGCTTCAGGTGTTGGATGCTCAGCCTGAACAGATTATCTGCCTCTTCTCTGTTGTTTGCAGTTTTCGTATCATAGCTGACTCCAAGTAGATGGTGCAACGTGGCTGAATCAGGAGTCTTTTCCAGTGCTCTTTTCAGCAGAGATATGGACTCATCAACTTTTCCGTTGTTCCGATAGTACTTTGCCACATGCTGTGTCATGTAGGGTTTGTCAGGTTCCAACTTCATGGCTCTTTCCATCAGCTCCTCTGCTTTCTCATACTTTCTATGGTCAGCATGTTTCAGGCCCAGCAGAACCATCATGTACGCAATGTTTGGATCAAGCTCTAAGACCCGGCTCAACTGCTTTCTGGTTGGGGACTCTTCAAAGCTTGTGGGATTGTAAGATTCAATGCGATGCAGAGCAACAGCATAGCCATCATTCCATTCAATCTCTTCTGGCTCCAACTCCAGAGCCTTCTCAAAGCACTCTTTCGCTTTTTCATAGTATTGGCGATCGAATTTCAGGAATGCCCTGCCTTTCTCCCCATAGATTTCAGGATGGAGGGCAGAAGGGGATTCTGTAGGAAACCTCTTCTTAATCTTCTCCAGCTTGTCCAGGTAGGTCTGGGATTGCTCATGCTCGCCCATGCTCGCCCATGTGATAATACACCCATGCAAAATTGCCATAGGTAACTATGAGCTGCTTCTCACAGTTGTCACCATGCTGTTCCCTGATGTGTTGTTCAGCCTTTGTCAAGTCATCCCGTGCTTCCTCAAGGCGACCCTGCATGTACTTTGTGAAAGCCTGAGTACTGTATGACCATCCGATGTTCCTCTCCTCTTCCTCTGCCAAGTCAATGCTGTCTTTAAGCCTGATCTGTAGATCATTTAAGTCAGTGACATCCAAATCCCATGTGAAGTGGCACTCAACCTCACGCAGTTTGGCAAGCAACATATCTTGAATTGAACTGCAACAAACAAGGAAATTTATGATCAAGTCAATTGTATTTGAAGAAAGATAAAAAATTTAAATTATTGTTTTTTTTAAACCTTTTAAAGCATAGTTTGTCAACGATTTCAATGAATACAATAAAAATAATACTCATGAAAATATTATTTCATATAAAAAATGTATTGAGTACTTTGAGTGCACGATTGCAAACACCTTTAGATGGGTTTTGCAAACAATTCCATTTTCATCTGATAATAATAATAATGATACTGTAATCCACAGTGCTTCTTAGAGAGCCTCAGCATGATATATTTGGGTGGGGCAGTATCAGTGGCATACCAGCACAATGAGATACCAGTGCCATGCAAGACTGCACATATTGTTTATATGAAACGCAAAACTGAAATGATCATGAACACACTGTCATGTTAGGTTGTGCCTACAGTGCAAACACAACACATAGAGTGACATTATGATTCCACAAGAAAATATTAAATGTCAAAAACTTACTTTCACCTTGAGAAGCCTTGGAGAAGAATCGATGAACATAAAGAAAGTCAGCACGTCTCCGGTCCACTCCACTTTTTGGTATGCTCTCTTTCAGCAAAGCGACAGACTTACAGAATTGTCACTCTGAAAGTGTCCCAGTTTCCCAGGCAACACCACAGAGGTTTCGGAACACAGAGGTTTCGGAACAGTGCTGCGCAGAGGCTCCCAGGCATAAAAAATAATTATTGCAATAAGCTCCTCAGTCTTGGTGCGCAAACAGCAGAAGCTGTATCACTCTGACTAACAGGTTTTGTGCACATATAGAAAACCCTTCGCTGAGGAGCTTAGAAAGAACTGCTGTTGTGGGGAGTTACAGTATTCATTGATGATGTAACCCTAATAATTGGTAGCGTTTATAGTCCGTCGAGGCGAAGTTAAATGAACCGGGCTACAATGGGTATCGTTCAGCATATCTTTAATGGAAGAAGCCAACAGGGCAGGAGCAGTAGCCTAGCACTCCTCACAGTTCAGGGCACAAAAACAAAAAAACAACTCCTTCGGGAGTTCCTCTCCAATTAATGTTCCCCCAGGGGAACTGAAAAGGCAGAACTAACACATGGCAATACATATGCCTAATATGACGTCACGTGGCGCTGTAATGGCGACATGTAGTCCAGCTGTCTCTCGTGTTCATGTTTGTTAATTTGAATGTGTTTTGTTGTGTCTGGCTTTTGTCTTTGTTTTTATCATGTGTGTAGTGGAATGGGGAAGTGGGCTGGTGATTTTTCAGAGCACTCCTGCTGCTCGTTTTGATAATATTGACAAATTTTCTAGTCGATAAAATTTTGTTTGTGGTCGTCACCAAGAAGACGCAGTCTACATTGGGCGTGTTCGGCTAGAACCGCGCCTTCAAACAAACCAACGACAGTATTGGTTAGAGAGCGCGAGGAGAGAATGGTGTTTCCTCACGACAAACGCGGATAATTTCACAATATCGCCACCTATCTCGGCGTATTGATTCTACTCTCAAAAAAAAAACATATAACTGAAATGTACCCCTTCCTAAGTGTTCAAACACAGGTATAAGGGTTATTTATTAAATGCTACAATGGAATAGCAGTATTTTCCTCTTTCCCTTATCTGTACCCCTTTCTAATTTCACAATGAATATTTATTCAGTTTTTCATAGAATTGCTATATTTAAAAATATGTTTTAATATGATACAATCCTTTATTGTTCTTCAATTAATGTGATTTTGTTTCGTAATGTGAGCTTCTAGTATAAGCCCTGTAGGGTTTCCAACCTCTCTAGCATATTTCTGCAAATTACGTTGTGTACTTGCATTTGTAATTTTTGTGCAAATAATAAATAAATGTGTTTTGAGAGTGTGGGATTGAGGAACATAAGGTTGCTACTCTGGTTATTATATACTGTACCGTACATGTACTTTCTTGAAGTAACGTTAAGCCTATATGAATACGAAAAGTACAATATTGGTAATGCTACACAAACAAATGTGTAGCAAAAAGTTGCCAATTCTCATTCTTGACTGTGCTCCGTCCCAAAATCCACCTGTGTTGCATTAAACAAGTGTACAGTAGGGGAGGTAACACTAAGCCACTTAAACGCAAACCACAACCTCTTAGATAAACCCAGTCAAGCGCAAAGTGATTTAAAAGACAAAATGTTTAATAACACAGACAGGTACGGTAGAAACTCATTTAGCTATTCTCTAAACATGTAACAGATTGACAATATTTACAGTTCGACTACACAGGCTGCATGCTCTCACCAGGCAGCAAGTGTCCAAAATCAGACCCACGTCCAGATGACAAAAAGGGTCTTCGCCTCCTGGTCTAGCGGGACGGTTGCTGTGGTGGTATTCAGCAGCTTTAGTAAATTCACGGGCTATTTAATGTAGTCTGTTAACACAGAACTCAGTGTTCAGGAAGCGTCGTGGAAGTCGTGTTGACCGCTAGCGTCAGGAACTCAAACTCGTGATGCAGATGGAGCCAGGGTATATATAGTCTCGCATCTTTCCAATCCGGCTACTCTGTGACGGTCCTCAGCGTCCCCAGCTGCGAGCATCTTTCTAAATCCCGCGGCAAGGCATCCCCATCTCCACGCATCTCCTGAAGAAGGTTGCCAGGCAACCAGGCAAGGTAAATAAACTGTAGGACTATTCCCCTCCACCACCATTCAATTCACAATGACACCGGGTTTTTTTTGTCATTTTGTATGTTTATTGTCAAATCAGAAATATATGAACAATGATTTCTGACAGGTAAAAGGAAGACAACATGTTGATATTGGAATACATCTTATGCAAATACAATTCTATTTATCCATACATTACCATAATTGGCAAGGAAAATGTCATCTTTCTTGACATTGTTCCCTCAAAACACATAACGACTCCCAGTATCCCAATGTCCCTATATGTACTATATTAGTTATTCATTCGTAAAAACTCAATTTATCTTGTTAAAGACATTGAATGGCATTCAATTCAATACGTTCATTGCCAGGCTCCAAAGGGACCACATGCTGTCATGTAATTTGAATAAATTATGAACACTGACATTATGAGTAGCTGAATCATGTATGCTATGTAATGTTTTAGTGTGAAAAGAAATCTCAACAGACTGGTCAAGTAAAGGATATATACAGTGAACAGTGAATATTTTTTTCCTATGTTTTGGCTCTATACTCCAGCACTTCGGATGTGAAATGATACAACTGTGAGGCAAAAGTAAAGGCCGAAATGCATTGAGTGCTGATAACATCACTCGGACCTCATCACCGGCTGGGATCACGCCCATTTGTTCACATTCTTAATTGATACATTGTTGGGAAAAAATATATATTTTCAATGGAATTCTGAAGGAACTATATTTGTCGGCAGAGCCAAATAAACAACAACATCATTACTTCATAGATATTTATAGGCTAATACAGGTTCGTGCGGGAGCTAACCAGCTCTAGGAGCAGCTCCGGCGTGCCAATCAGGAGCAAGGATGGCAGGGCTCTTCTGAGCAGTGAAGAGCAAGAAGCAAGGTGGGTGGAACACTTCCGCGAAGTGCTAAACCAGCCAACACCGCCCATGCTTTTCAACCTTGACCAGGAACCACCAGCTCCAACTCTGAACATTACTTCAGATGGAATATCCAGTATTGAAGTTGACAGAGCAATCAAGTGCCTCAAAAACAACAAGGCACCGGGACTCGACGAAGTATCCGCCGAGTTGTTGAAGCACGGTCGGGAGGTCGTTGTGGAGAACCTCACCCACCTGTTTAACCTGATCTGGTACTACGAAAATGTTCCTGCCGACTGGAGACGTGGGGTCATCGTGACGCTGCCCAAGAAGGGGAACCTCAGTGACTGTAACAACTGGCGGGGCATCACATTGCTGTCTGTCCCTGGCAAGGTGTTCTGCAGTGTACTGCTCCAACGCCTAAAGACAGAGGTGGATACCATCTTAACCTCTTTGTGCAGAAGCCAAATTGGGCCAATTTTCGCCTGTTTTGCACTGTTCTGTTTAAACCTTTATAACTACAGTTGTGCTCACCACACACACTTGTTTAATGGCTTAAATTGGAGAAGACCCCTGTACCTTTGTGTGTCTTAGATTAAAATAATAAAATTTCATAATCTTCATATAGATTATGGGCTGTAAATGCACAAACTCTTTGCAAAAAAAACAAAAACGAGGTTGTCATTCTTAGTTTACAGTACACTTCTGAAAGGAAAAGATGTAAAACAGGTCATATTTTACTGTCCTGGTGCACACACCACTTGTCAACATGTGTACAGAATTTTAGGGGGATATGTCAATCTGCTCAGGTTCCATAAGCTAATTTGTAAACAGTGTATCCTGGTGTCCCTTAGGGTGTCCAAATCTATCCAAATGGATAAAATGTGCATCGCAGTAAATCAAGAGATAATCAGCTTTTTTCAACAGATAAAGTATTCTGACTCATAAAACACATGTTTGTATCAACTAAATGAGGAAATTTTCATTTTTTTCCAAATAATTTGGGTTTTGATATATAGGGGTCCAAAAACCTCTCCGAAAATGAATACAATGCTTTTTTTGTCCATATGAAGCATTTTATTATGTTCTTTGAGGTAGTAGGATCATTACAATCACTTCACATTCAGAGGGTGATACATTTATTAGCTCCAGTTCAGTTTATGGTTCCAGAAATGTATTTCTTTCCCCTGGTACACACTGAAGTCACTGATGTGTAGCCCGTCTTGCTGTCAGCCAGGACAAATAACTTGAAGCCCCACTTTGTTGGCTTGTCCTTCAAGTATTGTTTCATCCCATGCCAAGCTTTTGAGGCTACCATGCGTTCATCAATGGCCAGGTTCCGATGAGGGTGGTAGTAAGCCCTGCATGCAATCAGGATCTGGTCATGCAAAGGCTTCAGGCGAAACAGGCCATAATAACCTGCTTGGCCTTTCAGCTGGTCATTGATGGCATCTGCTGTTGTGTCGCTCATGTGGAGGAATGCACAAATGGCCTCATACCTGTAGCCCGGCATCACACTGCAGGGAAAGGGGTGCTTGTGAAGCCGGTCCTTCCTCCATAGGTCACGGGCAGCAGATGTCTTGACAAGACCCAGGTACAGGACGATGGACAGATATTTTTGCATGTCCTCAGCATCCACATCAGACCATGGTGTATGCAGTCCCTGAGCATGTTTACGGGCTGCGTTGCCATTTGTGTTGTCACAGAGGAGCTTGAGGACATGTGTGCTGAAGAACAGCCGAAAGAGATCCAGGGGGCTGTAGGCTAGGGATCTGCGTGTTTAGTCGACTAGTCGATTAAACGTTGCTACCCTCGCTAGTCGGCACCAGAAATACTAGTCGGTTAAACTTATTATTTTATTAATGTACACATTTAAATTACATATTGACAAAATTTGCACTGAAATTTCATGTTTTCCTGGTCAAATGTTGCTTTATAAAAAAACGAGCATCCGATACTAATGTTAACGCCGGATTACATTTATTTATTTTTTTAACAAAGGAAAAAAACTGAACACATTAGCCTGTTTGCCCTGAAAGTTAAACCAGCGAGGTGGAAAGAGTAAGTAGGCCTACCGCGTTGTTGAATAGCCCAATAAAACTAATCTAATGTCACGTCGATCAGAATGTGATTAACGGTTTCAAATGGCTCTTATAATATACGCAATATTTTTCCGGACAATGTTTAACCTTATAGATTAAATTGTGCTCAATTTTGACTGTTTTCTGAGTGTTTTCTTACTTTTAGATTAGTCGACTAGTCTAAATTTAAACTTCCGTTTCAACGTCAGGGAAATTAGTCGTTAGGAACATCCCTACTGTAGGCCTGCTGAAGGTCTAGCTGCACTCCTGGGGTCCTCTGGGGGCAGAAGGGGAACTGATGAGGCTCTTCATCCTCATCCGCCATGTCGTGCCATCCGTCCTCAGACTCGGGCTCCTCGCGGTGAGCAGGTACAGCAGGGCCTCCTTGACCTCGTGACCAGAGTCCTGCAGGGATCTCGTCGCCCAATGTTCCAAATAGGAACGGGAGGAACTAAGTCTAAGTCTAATAGAGCTGGCGTATAAAAGCAATATGACACTCGAGGTTGTGATGTTATACTGAATATCAGCACGGCAGTGATTATCTTTGGCACGTGGCCTACCTCGTACCAAATCACAGCCATGCTGATATACAGTCAGTAAAACTGCACTTCCTCTCCTGTGATATTGCTTAAGTAATACATGTTTTATAGGCTAGAACTGTTGTATAAAAGCAATATAACACCAGAGGTAGTGCTTTTATACTGCATATCAGCATGGCTGTGGTTATCTTCGGCACTTGGTCTGCAGCCTTGTGCCTTTGACCAAGTCACAGCCATGCTGATATACAGTATAACAGCACTCCCTCTCATGTGATATTGTGTAAGTCATTTAAAATCAACCCTGGCTAATATTGGTGACCAGTGTAGGGAAATGACGATTGATGATGAGGGGTGTCTCCCTTTTGTCCTAGTTAGCCATTTGACCAGCTTTCACCATGAATCCATATTTTATCCTCAAAGACACATTTTCAGTCTTGTGGATATTCCTTCTGTGCCCAGGACTGATTATCGGTGGGCCTTCCATATTTTCACTGTGAATGTCAGTCAGCAGAAGAGATCAGAATCCCTGCTGGAGTAGCTCATCTTAGCCTCTCAATAAAAAATAGAACAAATATAAAAACTTTTCACTGAAAACTGTTTATTTTATACAATAAAATACTTCTCAATGGTGCTGTTGTTTATAAAAACAGTGTATATAGCAGTACAATTGCAGTGCATGGTCATCTCAAAGCAGCTTTTATTGTTTATTTTAGCAGTTAATATGTTTTTAGATACAATGTAACACTTAAACAAACATAAAGTGAGTTGTATTTATTACTACTGACAATAATCTGGACCATTAATTTATTAATATGAGTTAATATTCCTTATGTTTCCTGCAGAATAACTTTAACAGTTTAAACGTTTAACATTTGTTTCGTTTTATTTCATATTTTACCGGAGCTTTTTATCGCAAAAGAAAGTTATGTGGTGACAAGGAAACATCACTCGTTTTTTTTCCTGTGGAGTGAGTAGGCATGTTGACAGTTTTACTTGTATGTATTCAGAATCTTGGAAGGTGTTTCTTGCTGCTGTGATAGTAAACGATTTTTTGGTGATGAAATAAAAACTTTAATTAACTTGCAAATGTGTTTAAATGTCTGCTATCTTACATGTGGTCGGGTCCATTGTAGATGTAGTAGTAGCTACAGTGTAGCAGCATAGCATGCTACGTTCATGAATTACAAGCTAATGGTGGCAGCTAGAAACGTGATATTTCGCACGCTGATAGGATATTAAGTACTGATTATGATCATATGCGATTATGGTGATAAATATGGTAATATCCATATTTTCGTAACTAGCATATAACTAGCGACGTATTTATGACGTGTCATAAAAAAGTAGAAGACGCGTGCGTCTCTGCCACTAGGGGCCAGCACTAACAGGTTAAGAGAAGAACAAGCTGGCTTCCGGAAGGGAAGGTCCTGCTCCGAACAGATCTTCACACTTCGCAACATCATTGAACAGTGCCGAGAACTTCAGACGACCCTCATAATCAATTACATCGATTTCAAGAAAGCTTTCGACAGCATCCACCGTGAATCACTGTGGCACATTGTCCGGCTGTATGGCGTGCCGTCCAAGTACGTTAACATCTTTAGAGCCTTGTACCATAACTCCACTTGCCGAGTCAAAACCAACAGTGGTACCACCGATGACTTCGAAATCGTGACCGGTGTAAGACAGGGCTGCATCCTGTCACCCTTACTCTTCCTTATCATCATCGACTTTGTGATGAGGAAGACCCTTGCCGGGGCAAACTTCGGCATCAAGTGGGGACAGGGCAGACTGACCGACTTGGACTTTGCAGACGACCTGGCCCTGATTAGTCATACCCACTATGCACTCCAAGAGATGACCAGCAATCTCCATGAGCACGGAGGGAAGATTGGTCTACGGATCAGCCACGAGAAGACCAAGGCCATGATCATCGGGCAGGACCAACATCAACATCACGCACCACTCTCTCTAGGTGAGCATGATATTGAGTACGTCGACAACTTCACGTACCTCGGCAGTAACATCTCGAACACAGGAAACGTGGAGAAGGACGTACGAACTAGAATCGGCAAAGCTGCAGGAGTGTTCCAACGGCTCCGCAACATATGGTCGTCCAATGCCATCACTACGGCTATCAAGCTACGTCTCTACATGTCAGTGGTCATTCCAACAATGACCTATGCCTGTGAGACGTGGACGAGGACAGACAGCATCACTAACATGTTGGATGTCTTTCACCGACGATGCCTCAGAACGATCTTGAGGATCTCATGGCGAGACCACATCACCAACGAAGAGGTGATGAGAAGGACAGGGGTGGCGCTACTGTCTGACATGGTCTCTGACAGGAGAAGAAGACTGGCTGGACACATACTCCGACTGCCAAGAGAACGACCAGCGAGTGTGGCAATGGACTGGGTGCCAGAGGGCGGCAAGAGGAAGAGAGGGAGGCCAAGGAAGACATGGAGACATACATTTAAGGAAGACCTAAGTGAGATGGGCATCAGCTGGCATGGTGCAAGGAGGGTCGCCAGTGACCGGCACAGATGGAGAGGACTCGTCGCCCAATGTTCCAAATAGGAACGGGAGGAACTAAGTCTAAGTCTAATAGAGCTGGCGTATAAAAGCAATATGACACTCGAGGTTGTGATGTTATACTGAATATCAGCACGGCAGTGATTATCTTTGGCACGTGGCCTACCTCGTACCAAATCACAGCCATGCTGATATACAGTCAGTAAAACTGCACTTCCTC
Source organism: Ilyophis sp. 1 JC-2022 (assembly GCA_022702515.1). Classification (NCBI taxonomy): domain Eukaryota; kingdom Metazoa; phylum Chordata; class Actinopteri; order Anguilliformes; family Synaphobranchidae; genus Ilyophis; species Ilyophis sp. 1 JC-2022. Next base: position 91,823,388 of record CM040405.1, read on the forward strand.
TCCTGTGATATTGCTTAAGTAATACATGTTTTATAGGCTAGAACTGTTGTATAAAAGCAATATAACACCAGAGGTAGTGCTTTTATACTGCATATCAGCATGGCTGTGGTTATCTTCGGCACTTGGTCTGCAGCCTTGTGCCTTTGACCAAGTCACAGCCATGCTGATATACAGTATAACAGCACTCCCTCTCATGTGATATTGTGTAAGTCATTTAAAATCAACCCTGGCTAATATTGGTGACCAGTGTAGGGAAATGACGATTGATGATGAGGGGTGTCTCCCTTTTGTCCTAGTTAGCCATTTGACCAGCTTTCACCATGAATCCATATTTTATCCTCAAAGACACATTTTCAGTCTTGTGGATATTCCTTCTGTGCCCAGGACTGATTATCGGTGGGCCTTCCATATTTTCACTGTGAATGTCAGTCAGCAGAAGAGATCAGAATCCCTGCTGGAGTAGCTCATCTTAGCCTCTCAATAAAAAATAGAACAAATATAAAAACTTTTCACTGAAAACTGTTTATTTTATACAATAAAATACTTCTCAATGGTGCTGTTGTTTATAAAAACAGTGTATATAGCAGTACAATTGCAGTGCATGGTCATCTCAAAGCAGCTTTTATTGTTTATTTTAGCAGTTCATATGTTTTTAGATACAATGTAACACTTAAACAAGCATAAAGTGAGTTGTATTTATTACTACTGACAATAATCTGGACCATTAATTTATTAATACGAGTTAATATTCCTTATGTTTCCTGCAGAATAACTTTAACAGTTTAAACGTTTAACATTTGTTTCGTTTTTTTACAGTTCAATAGGTTCTACTGTGTATGACATATAGACTGCATTTCAACCAAAGACAAAACTCTTACATGCTTCACTGAAACATTTTGCAGTTCAGTTTTGATCATTTAATCATTGTAGAGACAAGCAGAGATCACACAGAGCAGTGAGGTACTCTTCATTGTCAGGGTCATACAGAATAGCCTTCTCATAGCACTCAATGGCTTGGTGTTGGTCACCTCTCATTTGATTAACATAACCCCAAATCCCAAAGGCTTCACCATCATGGGGGTTTATGAAGATTTTCTCATTTGCAATATCTTCAAGTTTTCCTGCACATATTTTCCAGTCTACTGTATCTTTCTGTAATCTGAGTCCTTCCTTGTAGTGCTTCACAGCCAATGGCACTGATCCGTTGTTGTAGAGCTGGAAATCTGCGTAATTCCTGGTGACGAACTGCAGGTGCTCCTTTCTAGCAGTAGCAACTTCAAATGCTCTCTTAAACAACTCCTCTGCTTTCCTGTTGTCTTTTCCTTTTCCATGGATGCGTGCTAATTTCACCATGGCAATAATGAAGGAGGGTTTCAGAGAGATCGCTTGCTCCAGGTGTTGGATGCTCAGCCTCTTATCCGCCTCTTCTCTGTTGTTTGCAGTTTTCTTATCATAGCTGAGTCCAAGTTGATGGTGCAAAAAGGCTGAATCAGGAGTTCTTTCCAGCGCTCTTTTCAGCAGAGATATGGACTCATCAACTTTTCCGTTGTTCCGATAGTACTTTGCCACATGCTTCATCACGTAGGGTTTGTCCGGTTCCAACTCCATGGCCCTTCCCATCAGCTCCTCTGCTTTCTCTTGGTCAGCATGTTCCTGGCCCAGCAGAACCATCATGTACGCATTGTTTGGATCAAGCTCTAAGACCCGGCTCAACTGCTTTCTGGCTGGGGACTCTTCAAAGCTTGTGGGATTGTAAGATTCAATGTGATGCAGAGCAACAGCATAGCCATCATTCCACTCAATCACTTCTGGCTCCAACTCCAGAGCCTTCTCAAAGCACTCTTTCGCTTTTTCATAGTATTGGCGATCGAATTTCAGGAATGCCCTGCCTTTCTCCCCATAGATTACAGGATGGAGGGCAGAAGGGGATTCTGCAGGAAACTTCTTCTTAATCTTCTCCAGCTTGTCCAGGTAGGTCTGGGATTGCACATGCTCGCCCATGTGATAATACACCCATGCAAAATTACCATAGGTAACTATGAGCTGCTTCTCACAGTTGTCACCATGCTGTTCCCTGATGTGTTGTTCAGCCTTTGTCAAGTCATCCCGTGCTTCCTCAAGGCGACCCTGCATGTACTTTGTGAAAGCCTGAGTACTGTATGACCATCCGATATTCCTTTCCTCTGCCAAATCAATGCTGTCTTTAAGCCTGATCTTTAGATCATTTAAGTCAGTGACATCCAAATCCCATGTGAAGTGGCACTCAACCTCACGTAGTTTGGCAAGCAACATATCTTGAATTGAACTGCAACAAACAAGAAAATTTATGATCAAGTCAATTGTATTTGGAGGAAGAACATTCTTCCAGTTTAAAAATTAGAATTCTTGGTTTTTGAAGACCTTTTTAAAGTAGTTTCACAAAGATACATGTCAATGAATACAATACAAATTTTTAAATTATATAATATTTAAAAATCATTGAGTACTTACGCCATTACACACACCTTTAGATGGGTTTTGCAAACTACTCAATCTTCAGCCAAGCTGATAATAATAATGCCTTACTCCACAGTGCTTCTTATAAGCTTATAGCCTCAGCATTCTCCTCCCAGATATGTTTGGGTGGGGCAGTACCAGTGGCATACCAGCACAATGGCATACCAGTACCATGCAAGACTGCACATATTGTTTTTATGAATCACAAAACCTGTATTCTCATTTCAAGAAAAGCAAGTGAAACTACCCGTCTACATGTTTAAAAATAATTTTAGGTGGCTCATTCATAAATTTTCCATGAATGGAAAATATGCAATTTCACTTCAATGATGCATATGCAGGTAAAATATATAATTTTTTATAAAGCTTTTTAATGTTTTCCTGCACTGTTCCATTGTCAGAACTAGCCAACACCACAGAATGCACATTTCAGGTCTGGCCACTGAATAGACGGATAATGTCAGTGTCATGTTTACCAAAAATATTTGGGGGCTCCTCATCTCCTGTGGATGAGTACATTATCATCTTGATAAGGGCATTATCATCAAAGAGACCCACTCTGCAGGAAGAACGTGTTATAAATCCGGTGAAGATGATCCCTCACTGTCATTAAATAAAGATTCATGCAAAAACAATGTTAGTATTACTAATATCTGCAGATAATAACACAAATACAGAGATTAGAGCACAATGCATCTAATGTCCTGCTTTAAAATACAGTGCTCCTAAACATGAGTAAAATGACTCCTGATAGTTTTGTTGGAAATAAGTTCACTCCTGTTTAATATGAAAACTATTTGTACACCGGCATTCATACTCTTGATGATGTTTGACATTTCAATACGATGTTTCTGTCTTTTAAAATAGATTTGAAAGGCAGTGTACAAGGCTATTCCCATGTTTCTCTTGCCTCAATTTCCCATAGGTTAGTGTAGCATCTTTTCAGATTTCTATGAGATGTTGTTGGAATTCTTGATGGAAATTGTATTGTAAGGATTTCCAGAATTTAATAGCATTTATAAGAATAATCGAGCATTTATAAGAATAAATTACACCCACAACATTAAACATTGGTAATAAATACATAGTGCATATGAAATGGGGTATTTTTTTCTGTAAATTACATCTGACGTAGACTTTGCCAAAATAGAACCCAAAACATGGCAGAAAAATGCAGCCACACGGTTATAGAATCACAAGAGAGAACATTTCAGAGATGGAACACTTGCGTTCCCCTCTTTTCTTGAATACTGGTAAATTGTTGACAGACACTCTTCTGAATATTAACAGAAGCAAATCAGGTAGAGCAGCTCTGAAACATGCAGTGACAGTGACTCACATGGGAAGAGAATCTGCTGAGCTACTCTTTGAGATAAAACCACTACATGGCACTTCTAGCCTTCATCTCTTACTTTCCAAGTCTTAGTTCCATACTTGTGTTTGAAATGTTACGTCATTGATGACATTTTTATTTTTCATTTATCATGTATTTACACTATTAATGTTATGTAGGCCTTGTGTTTCATAAAGGGGCATTCTGAAAAATAGTTGAAATCACTCCTGCATGTCTGACTGATACTGTATTACAACACAACCGTCACAAGAAGCACCAGACGGCACATGAAAACTGATGAAATTAACGTGATGTGAAATAGTGCATGTCAAAATAAAGCGCATTGCCAATGACATGGATTGGGTGTGGAGTTTTTGTGGAGTTTTTGTTTAAAGTGAGACTGTATAGTAGCTGTACTGTACAGTATATACAATCCACAGGAATCACAGAGGCAGAGTTAATGTGTCATGTCCAGTTCTCTGACAAGGAACTATTTCCTAATCATATTCAATTTAGAAAATTACTTTTTATTGGTTTTACAAGTTTGTTGTGTTAAACCAGTTGACATGTCAGTCTCCACAGTTTACAAAGGTAGGTCTCCACATCACCCAGATAGCCAGTGTGGTAGTCGACCCATGCAAAGTGAGCATAAATCATCAATAATGCTGTTGGGACCTGCTTTAGGGTGGCCTCAGTCTTAATGTGGAACTTAAGGGCACCGTTATTGTCTTCCTTCATGCAGCAAATACAAGATAAAGTGTTGAGATGTGTAGCATGGTATCTGCGGGGGCAAAATTTAACTTAATCCAGGAGTTTGAGATAATTCTGGATTATAGTCTCTGCTAAATGCCTAAAGTATCAATGTAAATGTAAGTTTCTCTGAAAGCTGTCCAGGTAATCAATATCAGCTTTACTTATGTCCCAGGGACACTGCAAAACATACCAAATTAAATAATTAGCCACAGAAACCAAATCAAAGTTGTGTAAATAAATTCATTTTTCACAGACACTTCACTTGGACTGGTGGAATAAATTTATTCCCAGATTCATAGACTTCCACCATCAACCGTAGGCTACAATATTTGCATAGTTATAATTTTGATTTACATGCAAGTTTTTACCTGCAGTGTTGTAGTCTAGGCTACCAATTATAAACGGTGAAAAAAATATAATAAAATAAATTAATAGGCTAAAAAATATCAAATAATAAATAGCTGAGGCTACATGCTGCCAAGTCATAATTAAATACCATACGACTATATGTAAAACTATTATTCATCCCAAAAGAATGTAGGCTAGGCTGCATTTGTAATAAATGGGTTTCATTTTATAAGATGGTTGAGTAAGAAACGAAACCAAAACTTAAAAAACTTAATTAAACACAAACATGGAGCAACCTTCTCATATTTCACATGGGTGCATGTAGCAGCTTTATTTTGACTGTTCCAACATGCCCTTCATGTCACTGCTGTAAGTCCTGCTGTTGGCCTTTCTGGGGTATCATGACTCTCATTCCCCACATCAAACACCCTTGGTGGGTTGTTATTTCATTCCTCTGCTGAAAATATGGAGCCAGCTCCTTGCTGCCAGTAGCCGGCCATCCTGACATGGCATAGGTGTAGGCCTACACTTTTGACAAAATTTAATTTTTTCTGGTCTCCCGTTTGACCACAGTACTCCTGACCGGCAGAGCTTAGAGATGCGTAGTGTGAAAAAGGTCCACTGCATCAACACTACTTTGTCTCTCTTTTGTACAGGGCAGTCTGGACAATCCATCTGCGTTTGAGTGGAGGGACATTGGTTTAAACTGTATGTCATACATATGACCTTCCAGGAACAACGCATAGTGCTGTAACCTGGCGGCTGTCATGGCCGGAATGCCTTGACATCATCCATGTCAATCAGCCGTGCTTTGTGCCTGTATTGGTTCTGCTGCAAATGCTTCATCAGCTGAGATAAAATTTGAAAGTGTGCAACGACAGGCATTTTTTTTGCGTATTTTAGTGTGACAATTTGTGCTGGCATACTTGAATGTCAAAATGCGTAAATGGTACAAAAATTCATGCAGGTTGGCACATCTGTAACACGGTCCAATTGTACATTCTCAATGTGCGTTGTCATGTCCCCGTGGGGGTTATCAACCAGAATCCTCGAGGGGCTGATCCAGGACAGATCAAAGCATCTGTAAACCGACTGCATATGCTGCGTATGTTTTCTTTTCAACCGCAATTGCAATATCAGAATTTTTAAAAGCTCTCTGAATTACGCTTTTTTCATGTTTTAAGCCACATTATGTCAGAAATAGCTATGCATGCTGAATATTAAAGTGAATAATAAAATAAAAAATATCCATTCAATTTGAAGTAAAGGCCTTTTCAGTTTGAACTCAAAATTGAAAAAGCCTTTTAATTTGAAATGGCCGACATATCTATTTGAAGGAGGCTAGTGTAGTGTATGAATAGGCTTTGCTCTCCAGAGCAGATCACAATGACCTATTCAAGTCAGTGAATCACACTGATAACATATGATAACTCTGGTAGCTCCAGCCATTTTCCATTTTGTGAAACATCACCCCCATCACTAGGCACAGCTGGCATAGTTGAGGTCTGTGCTCTTGAGACAAATTCCCTTCAACTGGGCTTTCCCCTGCTGGATGCAGTAGCTGCAATGTGCCAGAGAGTGGAGCCAAAGAGCAAAAAACATTTGATAGTTATATAAACAGAAGAGGGGCCTATCTTACACCTGGCACTAACCCAAACGCAAGTGTCTTTGCTATCTTACACCCAGCACAGGGTTCATTATAACGCCTAGCGCTCACGTCGTTTAGATACCAAGTAGTCTTGCGCCCATTGCAAGTGAACTGGGCGTGTTGGTCTTAAGATGAGGAGTGGCCAGGATCATTTTTGGCGTATTGCTATCTTGAGCCAGCAGAAAGCGCTTGCGCTAAAACCACCACAAATCTGGTCTAAAGTCATGTTGCATTTGTTTTAACGGCGCATATAGGTGTGTCTACATAGGCCTGTGCACCCTCTTGTCTGTTACACACAGGGGCGCGCAAAAGCATGACTAAAATATCAAGATTACAATGTGAAATATTATTATTGTGTAGGCTATATCAAAAAATGTATAATAATAAAAAGATCAAATAGGTCAAAGACCACATACCTGTCCCTCAGCAAAAGGGAATGCCTCATTCATTTTCTTTCAGCCCACTCCATCAACATCCAGGCGATGTGCGATGGTATGTGTAAAGTTACATGTATAGACTATTCGCAATTACCCTGGATCAAGGTATATTTGCCAATAGTTCCTGTAGCCTAATCTTCCAGGGGGACAATCTTCTCTTACAATGAAAATGGCTATCTATTGAAAACTTTGCTGATAACACCTATATCAAGCCTAATGCACAAATTGTCATTTACACCTAATGTGTGAATTGTCATTCAATAGAAAACTCGCGCACTGCAATAGACGGACATTTGAGTTCTGAAAATGCACTTCATTACAATACAGGTCTCTAGGCCTACAGCCTGTAAGTAAATATAATGGTTTTGACTGAAAAAAGTTCAAAACCTTGTCCAGTGAATATTGCATTTATTGTTTTTCAAATAGCCTAGGCTACTGGCTACAGTGGATTCGCAGGGTTTTTTTCGATAGCCGACGGTTAAAAACGGAGATAAACGTCACCATGTTAACTGAACCTTATTCTTCATTCTTCATAGCTATTTTTTTAATTACAGAGAAAGTCATGGCATGCAAAGGATATGTGACCAAATATAAAAAATGATTACTTTATTCTATATATAAATGCAGGAGTACCAATAATTGTGGCACACGTGGTTTTGTTAAAAATAATTATTTCTTGATGAGGGATTTGTTTCCTCATAATAAATTGACTTCAATTAAAGATTGGATTTTTCTCATTTTTTCAGTGTGAGATTAAGCTAATTCACCAAACGGTGAATTTTTTATAACCCTTTTTATTCATCCTTACCAGGGGTGCCAATAATAGTGGAGGGCACTGTATATAAATATTCAAACGTATTGGGACAGTAACACATTTTTTGTTGTTTTAGCTCTCCAGCACATTGGATTTGGGCATGGTGACTATGAGGCGATGGAGTCATGATGCCATGACTTTCGGCTCTCTGTGACCCAACAGCATCAAAAGACGACCCCCCCCCCCTCCCCCCCCCCCCTTAATTGTCATAGAGATACATTAAAATGTAGAGATGTATATATAATTAAAAGAGTCGCGCTGCATACTGTAACTGTATTCTAAAGAGACGCGCTGCATACTGTAACTGTATTCCAAAGAGACGCGCTGCATACTGTAACTGTATTCCAAAGAGACGCACTACATACTGTCACTGTATTCTAAAGAGACGGGCTACATACTGTAACTGTATTCTAAAGAGACGTGCTGCATACTGTAACTGTATTCCAAAGAGACGCACTACATACTGTAACTGTATTCTAAAGAGACGCGCTGCATACTGTAACTGTATTCTAAAGAGACGTGCTGCATACTGTAACTGTATTCTAAAGAGACGGGCTACATACTGTAACTGTATTCTAAAGAGACGTGCTGCATACTGTAACTGTATTCCAAAGAGACGCACTACATACTGTAACTGTATTCTAAAGAGACGTGCTGCATACTGTAACTGTATTCTAAAGAGACGGGCTACATACTGTAACTGTATTCTAAAGAGACGGGCTACATACTGTAACTGTATTCTAAAGAGACGGGCTACATACTGTAACTGTATTCCAAAGAGACGCGCTACATACTGTAACTGTATTCTAAAGAGACGCGCTACATACTGTAACTGTATTCTAAAGAGACGTGCTGCATACTGTAACTGTATTCTAAAGAGACGCGCTGCATACTGTAACTGTATTCTAAAGAGACGCGCTACATACTGTAACTGTATTCTAAAGAGACGTGCTGCATACTGTAACTGTATTCTAAAGAGACGCGCTGCATACTGTAACTGTATTCTAAAGAGATGCGCTACATACTGTAACTGTATTCTAAAGAGACGCGCTACATACTGTAACTGTATTCCAAAGAGACGCACTACATACTGTAACTGTATTCTAAAGAGACGCGCTACATACTGTCACTGTATTCTAAAGAGACGTGCTGCATACTGTAACTGTATTCTAAAGAGACGCGCTGCATACTGTAACTGTATTCTAAAGAGACGCGCTGCATACTGTAACTGTATTCTAAAGAGACGCGCTACATACTGTAACTGTATTCTAAAGAGACGTGCTGCATACTGTAACTGTATTCTAAAGAGACGCGCTGCATACTGTAACTGTATTCTAAAGAGAAGCGCTACATACTGTAACTGTATTCTAAAGAGACGCGCTACATACTGTAACTGTATTCCAAAGAGACGCACTACATACTGTAACTGTATTCTAAAGAGACGCGCTACATACTGTCACTGTATTCTAAAGAGACGTGCTGCATACTGTAACTGTATTATAAAGAGACGCGCTGCATACTGTAACTGTATTCTAAAGAGACGCGCTGCATACTGTAACTGTATTCTAAAGAGACGCGCTACATACTGTAACTGTATTCCAAAGAGACGCGCTACATACTGTAACTGTATTCTAAAGAGACGCTGCATACCGTAACTGTATTCTAAAGAGACGCGCTACATACTGTAACTGTATTCTAAAGAGACGCTGCATACCGTAACTGTATTCTAAAGAGACACGCTACATACTGTAACTGTATTCTAAAGAGATACGCTGCATACCGTAACTGTATTCTAAAGAGACGCTGCATACCGTAACTGTATTCTAAAGAGATACGCTGCATACTGTCACTGTATTCTAAAGAGACGTGCTGCATACTGTAACTGTATTCTAAAGAGACACGCTACATACTGTAACTGTATTCTAAAGAGATACGCTGCATACCGTAACTGTATTCTAAAGAGACGCTGCATACCGTAACTGTATTCTAAAGAGATACGCTGCATACTGTCACTGTATTCTAAAGAGACGTGCTGCATACTGTAACTGTATTCTAAAGAGACGCGCTGCATACTGTAACTGTATTCTAAAGAGACGCGCTACATACTGTAACTGTATTCTAAAGAGACGTGCTGCATACTGTAACTGTATTCCAAAGAGATGCGCTGCATACTGTAACTGTATTCTAAAGAGACACACTGCATACTGTAACTGTATTCTAAAGAGACGCGCTACATACTGTAACTGTATTCTAAAGAGACGCGCTACATACTGTAACTGTATTCTAAAGAGACACGCTACATACTGTAACTGTATTCTAATGAGACGCGCTGCATACTGTAACTGTATTCTAAAGAGACGCGCTGCATACTGTAACTGTATTCTAAAGAGACACACTGCATACTGTAACTGTATTCTAAAGAGACGCGCTGCATACTGTAACTGTATTCTAAAGAGACGCGCTACATACTGTAACTGTATTCCAAAGAGACGCGCTGCATACTGTAACTGTATTCTAAAGAGACGCTGCATACCGTAACAGTATTCTAAAGAGACGCACTACATACTGTAACTGTATTCTAAAGAGACGCTGCATACCGTAACTGTATTCTAAAGAGACAACGCTACATACTGTAACTGTATTCTAAAGAGATACGCTGCATACCGTAACTGTATTCTAAAGAGACGCTGCATACCGTAACTGTATTCTAAAGAGACACGCTACATACTGTAACTGTATTCTAAAGAGATACGCTGCATACCGTAACTGTATTCTAAAGAGACGCTGCATACCGTAACTGTATTCTAAAGAGATACGCTGCATACCGCTGGCGTGGGGCCATCCTAATCCTGGGAGGGCTCGTGTCCAACCTGTGCGTCTGCGGGGCTCTGCTGAGGCCCGTCGCCGTTAAAGACGAGGGGGAGAGCCCCCCCGCCGTGGCGGACACGGAGAAGGTGGCCGACGGAAGTGCGCCGGCGGCGGCCCTGGTCAGCAACACGGACCGCTGCTTTTGCTTCCAGTCCCTGCAGGAGTACAGCTTCCTGCTTATGCCGGACTTCATCGTGCTGGCCGCCTCCTTCCTGTTCCTGGCCAATGGCTGCAGCGTGCCATTCGTCTACCTGGTGCCCTACGCCCTCAGCGTGGGCGTGCGTCACCAGCAGGCCGCTTTTCTCATGTCCATCCTCGGAGTGATTGACATTGTGGGCAACATCACCTTCGGCTGGCTCACCGACCGAAGGTACCACCCCCCACCCCCCCAGATATCAAAAGTGCTGTTTTTTCCCCCATTAAATTACATTCAAATTAAATTGAATGCACTCAGAAGCAGAGGAAGCATTTGTTTCTTAAGTTCAGTGTTCAGTTATTGCCGTTTCACAACTGGATGCAGAGCCCACCCAGTCATAAGAGGTGAAAAATAAAAGTATGAATTTATTTTAGTTTGCCAAATCACAGGAAAGAACTTAATGGAATTACTAAATGAACTAAAAGAAAGTGGGGGGTTGGCGTCAGAATATAGGCTAAGGAAGCTGTTGGTGAATGTGGACGTTTTGTGTCGTTGTTTCTATAAAGTGTCTTTGTGATAGTGTCTCTGTTAAAAAAAAGACTACACGAATGAAATTGAATTCGAATCGAGTTGAATTGAGTGAAATGGCTCCTCCCCTTCCCTCTCTCCTCCAGGTGTTTAAAAAAGTACCGTAACGTGTGCTACATGGTGGCAGTGGGCATGGAGGGCCTATGCTGCCTGTTCATCCCGCTGCTGCGCAGTTTCCCTCTGCTCGTGCCTTTCTCCGTGCTCTACGGCTACTTTGACGGGGCCTACGTGGCCCTGATACCCGTCGTCACGTCAGACGTCGTCGGAAATGAGTACCTCTCCTCCGCCCTGGGAGTGGCCTATTTCCTCCATGCCATACCTTACCTCATCAGCCCACCAATCGGAGGTCAGTGCTCTGTGCTGTGACCAATAAGCCAACACCTTGATGGTGCCGTGCGCTCCTTGCAGTTATCGTTTAACATATGTCCTTTAACATATCGCCTTGCTGTTACCATTTAACCTATGTATTTGAAGCTTGGAAATGATCTGAGCTTTCCAGAAAAAAATCTAACAATCATTTGAATATTGACCCGTGGGTACGTTTTTAATTGAGCACACAGTACCAAGCACACATTCTGTGTACAACCACGCAATTACCCTTGGGTTTTTTCCACTTGTATTGCTGGTTGTGCTACATAAAAGAGATATAGAAAACCATGGTTACACAACACACATGCTGATGTCATTGAAAAATCCCAAAGTGAGAAAGACAAACTGTAGTTGCAGTTCTTCACCTGTGTGTATTTTAGACACTAAAGAAAAGACAAGAGTTTTAAAAGATAGGCTATATAAAATGATTTTCTATAAGACTGACAGTATATTCTGTATTTTGAATATACACTGCACAAAGAAATTAAGGGAACACTTAATCAACACAGTATAAGACCAAGTCAATTCAACTTCTGGGATATCGATCTGTCCAGTTAGGAAGCGTAAACGATTGTGAATCAATTTCGCCTGCTTTGGTGCAAATTAAAGTGACAACAGATGGACAGGAGAGGCAACAGCAAGACAACCCCCAAAAAGTAAATGGTTTTGCAGGTGGTGGCCACAGACCATTTCTCTCTCCTTATCCTTCCTGACTGATTTTTCTCTAGTTTTGCATTTTGCTAGTGCCCTTGTCACTACTGGTAGCATGAGGCGGTACCTGCAGCCCATTCAGGTTGCACAGGTAGTCCAGCTCCTCCAGAATAGCACATCCATATGTGCCGTCGCAAGAAGGTTTGCTGTGTCTCCCAGCACAGTCTCAAGAGCGTGGAGGAGATACCGGAAGACGGGCCATTACACGAGGAGAGCTGGACAGGGCTGTAGAAGGGCAACAACCCAGTGGCAGGACCGGTATCTGCTCCTTTGTGTGAGGAGGAACAGGATGAGCACTGCCAGAGCCCTACAAAATGGCCTCCAGCAGGCTACTTGTGTGCATGTTTCTGACCAAACTGTCCTGTAGTGGGACCTGTGTTCACAGCCCAACACTGTGCAGCTCGGTTGGCATTTGCCAGAGAACACCAGAATTGGCAGGTTCGCCATTGGCGCCCCGTTCTCTTCACAGATGAGAGCAGGTTCACACTGAGCACGTGTGACAGACATGAAAGAGTCTGGAGACGCCGTGGCCAATGTTATGCTGCCTGCAACATCATCCAGCATGACCGGTTTGGTTTAATTGACTTGGTGTTATACTGTGATGATTAAGTGTTCCCTTAATTTTTCTGAGCAGTGTATTTTGGCCATAAATTCCCAGTTCAGATGCATTCCACACTTTCAAGAACCGAAATAGCAAATTGTTGAATTTATTGAATAATATCATGTTTTCAATCAGCCAGAGGTTCGTGTGAGGCTTTTTTGGAAGCCATTACACTGAATTGGTGTAAAAGAGGTATATCCCACCCTGGGAATATTTCACCCTGAAGGTTGAAGCCTGCAGTCCACACATCAGAGCAGTACGCAGTAATGTTAACCAAGTGGCTCTCTAGTACAGTGACAGTCCTGGGAAATGTGTTCAGGGGTTTATGTCACAGCCAGTCTCTTTATCAGTTAATAAGAGTTCTACTAAATATAAACACAAAAAGCAGTACACATGGTGTGTTCCCAGAACTGAGTTTGAAAACCCCTGTTCTAATAATGTCATTGATGAATCCATAACTTAGGAACACCTTCGTTATATTTGAATGGCAAAGTTGGATTTCTAGTGCTGATAACTCAGCTATGACAAACGTACTGTGTGGCTCACATTATTTCTCCTGTCTCTTCTGTGGCCAGGATGGCTGGTGGACCAGACAGGCTCCTACATGTCCACGTTCTTCCTCAGTGGCTTCTCACTCATCTCTAGCTCCCTGCTACTCAGCACTGCAGCGGTGATTCGCCGGTGCCAGAAGACGCGCACGTACACCACCAATTCTGACCCCAAACTGGACACCTGCCAGAGCAAACCTTCTGATTTCTACAAGGCTTCACACGAAGAATCAAAGCTTACAGCAAACGTGCTGTCTTTATAGCATTAAAAAAAAATTTACATAGCGCTTTTTCTCTCCATTTTGTAATGCCAAAGTGTATGGAAGTACAAATGCACAATAAAGATAACTCTGTGGGGCCAGAGCCAACTTGAAGCCATACACATAAAACCAGTTGCCTTGTGGGTAAATTAGTTCATTTTTACACTAGCCCTGCAAGGATAACGGTTTGTTTGACTCCCTCAATCCCTGTTGATGAACTGAATGTTCTTTCTGAGTGACTGCAGTTCTGTGTCGACAGTGTGCCTTCACAAATGACAATATCGGTACTCCCTCAAGCTTCGGACTTTAAAAAAAGTGGGCCAAAAATCTTATTTTTCTTTTTGTTTAAAATTTTCCATGATTGCCCAGAGTGGGGTACATTGCTTATGGTCATGCGACCGACATCACATTAAAGTATTTCATAATATTCCAGTGACTTCGCTTTGAATCCTTTCTATGTAACTAGGCCACACATAATCACCACTTTTTCTTGGAATTTCTCAAAAATCTAATTATCCTTCTGTGCAAGAATTTTTAAAAATGAAAAGCAAGAAAGAAACTTTATTCTCTATAGCAATAACAATGGTCATTTAAATCAATCAGTAATGCATAATACATAAAACAATAAAGCCATAATATATTGGGAACTGAGCAACCTGAGATGTAGACCATATAACATCCTTCAAATGGCTCTTCTTTAGCACACCTGAATCTGTTACATGCCTGTAACATGTAGTGATGCCCTGCCTTGAACTATGGAAATATTGTTGAATATTCCATTTGCACCCAGCTCTGAAGTACTTCATTTGAACAAAGCACTTAAACTAAAAAGTAAAAGGAGCCCAGGTGTTCGAAAATGAACAAAATCCAAGGATGGCAAGAGCAGCCGGTCACATGATCCGTCACATAGTTCACAAGGGAAAAGTGCTGCACTGCAAAAAGGAAGTATCAATAATTACTGTATATGAATAATAACCATCTCCATTTGTCAGGAATCACATGTCCATACCTCTTAGATTTGATGAAGTGTTGCATTTAGACATTTTTGAAATGTAAATAATTTTGTAACAGATTTTATTGTGAAAAACATTGTCAAAGTTGTGAGGAAAGACTGAATAAATCTTTGTAAAAGGAGACTAAGGCGAGATTTAATTAGAATTTGGTTTGCATGGATGCATATTCTGGTGTTTAAAAATAGTAGCTTTAAAATATAGTAGTTCAAAATAAAGTATAAAACTATTGTTTTGCATTGTCGCCTTTTGGGAGTGTAAATTGGAGTGGAGATAGCCTACAATCAATTGAAGAAATAAAAAGGCTTTGCTCTCCAGAACAAAACACAATGATCGACTCAAGTCAGTGATCACTGATAGCATATGATAACTCTGGTAGCTCCAGCCATTTTGTGAAACATCACCCCCATCACTAGGCACAGCTGGCATAGTTGAGGTCTGTGCTCTTGAGACAAATTCCATTCAGCTGGACTTTCCCCTGCAGGATGCAGTAGCTGCAATGTGCCAGAGAGTGGAGCCAAAGAGCAGGAAACCTTTGATAGACAGAAGAGATGTGTTTTGGATTCAGACCTGCCCTGATATTTGGTTGCAGTAAAATCCTCAGTCTTGGGACCAAAACAGCAAAAGTGGTATCACTCTGAGGGTGCGTCCCAATACCTGAAAAATGCATCCTCTTTTCCTCCACTACCACCTCCTCTCCTCTGTGCACTGGAAACCGATCTTTGTGTTTCAATCTAATGTTGCTGATTACATATTAATGACATATTAGTGTTTACATATGAATTAATATTGATGCAAACCGCAATGTCAGGTACATTGTGTATACTGTACATGCAAATACATGTACTCGAAACTTTCAGGCAGTTTTGCATACTTTCGGATAGGAGAGGAGTGGTAGTGGGGGAGTGAAAAATATTGAGACGCAACCTGACTCTAAACAGATTTTGTGCACATATAGAACCCTTCGCTGATGACCTCAGAAAGACCTGCTGTTATAGAGTTATAATATTCACTGTGAAGTCGTGCAGTTACTAAAAAGTCAGATGAATTATTCAACAGTTAGTTCCGACCGTGCCTTGTGATTGGCCGGGACACATTCCATGAGTGCTGATATACAAGATAAAATCCCGCAGAACTCATCACTGGCCGGGACGCTCTACTTTGGCTACATTCTAATTGTTGGGGGGGAAAAATTATTTCTTACAATGGATTTCACTTTACCCTGGTTAACCATCTGAACAGCTTTTATAATCCTGAATCCATATTTTACCTGAAGGAGACATTTTTGAACTTGTGGATATTTATTTTCTGCCCAGGACTGATTATCGGTGGGCCTTCCATATTTTCACTGTGAATGTCAGTCAGCAGAAGAGATCAGAATCCCTGCTGGAGTAGCTCACCTTAGCCTCTCAATAAAAAATAGAACAAGCATATAAACTTTTCACTGAAAACGGTTTGCTTTATAAAATAAAGAACTTTTCAATGGTGCTGTTGTTTTTAAATACATTATATAGCAGTACAATTGCAGTGCATGGTCATCTCAAAGCAACTTTTATTAATTTTTAACAGTTCACACTAGATAACAGTTTGATACAGTGCAATATTTAAACAAGCATAGAGTGTGTTACTACAGACAATAATTTGTACTATGAGTTTATATTCCTTACGCTTTCTGCAGAATAACTTTAGCAAGCACTTCCTGTAAGTTTAACATTTGTTTTTTAACGGTTAAAACAAATGTAATATGACATATCGATTGCATTTCATCCATTTTCTAACCCACATATTTCTGGTCAGGGTAATGTTTATGACATATAGACTGCATTTCAACCAAAGACAAAACTCTTAAATGCTTCACTGAAAGATTTAGCAGTTTTGATATCATTGCAGAGGCAAGCGGAGATGATGCAGACATTCCATTACAGGCATTTAGCAGACGCTCTTATCCAGAGCTACTTACACAAGTTCTTATTACATGTATCGATTCATACAGCTGGATATATACTGAAGCAACTCAGGTGAAGTACCTTGCTCAAGGGTACAACGGCAGTGTCCTACCTGGGAATTGAACCTGCAACCTTTTGGTTACAAGTCCAGTTCCTTAACCATTATACTACACTGCCCCCTGAGCAGTGAGGTACTCCTCATTGTCAGGGTCATACAGAATAGCCTTCTCATACCACTCAACGGCTTGGCTCTCATCATGGCGGTTTCTGGAGATTTTCTTATTTTTTTGCACACATGTTCCAGTCTGGTGTATCGTTCTGTAATCTGAATCCTTCCTAGTAGTGCTTCACAGCCAATGGCTCTGATCTGTTGTTGGAGAGCTGGAAATCTGCGTAAATCCTGGTGACGATCTGCAGGTGGTCCTTTCTAGCAGTTGAAACTTCAAGTGCTCTCTTCAAAATCTCCTCTGCTTTATTTTTGTCTTCTTTTGCATAGATTTTTGCTAATTTCAACATGGCAAAAATGAAGGAGGGTTTCAGGGAGATCGCTTGCTCCAGGTGTTGGATGCTCAGCCTGAGCAGATTATCTGCCTCTTCTCTGTTGTTTGTACTTTTCTTATCATAGCTGAGTCCAAGTTGATGGTGCAACAAGGCTGAATCAGGAGTCTTTTCCAGTGCTCTTTTCAGCAGAGATATGGACTCATCAACTTTTCCGTTGTTCCGATAGTACTTTGCCACATGCTGTGTCACGTAGGGTTTGTCAGGTTCCAACTCCATGGCCCTTTCCATCAGCTCCTCTGCTTTCTCATACTTTCTATGGTCAGCATGTTTCAGGCCCAGCAGAACCATCATGTACGCATTGTTTGGATCAAGCTCTAAGACCCGGCTCAACTGCTTGCTCGCTGGGGACTCTTCAAAGCTTATGTAATTGTAATACTCAATGCGATGCAGAGCAACAGCATAGCCTTCATTCCACTCAATCTCTTCTGGCTCCAACTCCAGCGCCTTCTTAAAGCACTCTTTCGCCTTCCAATAGTATTGGTGAGAGAATTTCAGGAATGCCCTGCCTTTCTCCCCATAGATTTCAGGATGGAGGGCAGAAGGGGATTCTGTAGGAAACTTCTCCTTAATCTTCTCCAGCTTGTCCAGGTAGGTCTGGGATTGCTCATGCTCGCCCATGTGATAATACACCCATGCAAAATTGCCATAGTTAACTATGAGCTGCTTCTCACAGTTGTCACCATGCTGTTCCCTGATGTGCTGTTCAGCCTTTGTCAAGTCATCCCGTGCTTCCTCAAAGTGACCCTGCATGTACTTTGTGAAAGCCTGAGTACTGTATGACCATCCGATATTCTTTTCACCACCCTCTGCCATGTCAATGCTGTCTTTAAGCCTGATCTGTAGATAATTTAAGTCAGTGACATCCAAACCCCATGTGAAGTGGCACTCAACCTCACGCAGTTTGGCAAGCAACATATCTTGAATTGAACTGCAACAAACAAGAAAATTTATGATCAAGTCAATTGTATTTGGAGGAAGAACATTCTTGTAGTTTAAAAATGAGAATTCTTGGCTTTTGAAGACCCTTTAAAAGTAGTTTCACAAAGATACATGTCAATGAATACAATAAAACAATTCTAATGATCTCTTGTAAAAAAAAGAATTGAGTACTTACGCCATAACAAACACCTTTAGATCAGTTTTGCAAATAATTCAATCTTCAGCCAAGCTGATAATGATAATGCCTTACTCCACAATGCTTCTTATAGAGCCTCAGCATTCTCCTCCCAGATATGTTTGGGTGGGGCAGTACCAGTGACGTACCAGCACAATGGCATACCGGTACCATGCAAGACTGCACATATTGTTTTTTATGAATCACAAAACTTGTATTCTCATTGCAAAAAAAGCAAGTGAAACTACGGAAAAATAAATGGAAAATATGCAATTTCACTTAAATGATGCATATGCAGATAAAATATATAATTGTTTATAAAGCTTTTTAATGTTCTCCTGCACTGTTCCATTGTCAGAACTAGCCAACACCACAGAATACACATTTCAGGTCTGGCCACTGAATAGACGGATAATGTCAGTGTCATGTTAACCAAAAATATTTGGGGGCTACTCATGTCCTGTGGATGAGGACATTATCATCTTGATAAGGGCATTATCATCAAAGAGACCCACTCTGCAGGAAGAACGTGTTATAAATCCGGTGAAGATGATCCCTCACTGTCATTAAAGAAAGATTCATGTGACGTCCAGCAGGTCAGGACCCAAATGCACAACGAGACAGTCTTTCTTTTGAAAAGAAGGTTTTTTTATTTGTAATTCCGGGTCGGATCCACACCGGGAAATCAAGTTTAAACAACAAATCATAAGCTGTGGAACCCGTAGAGAGCTGGCGATCGAGATCCAGCGAAGTGGCCAGGAGTGGTCGTAGCCTGGGTCGGGTAGCAGAGTCAGGCGGAGGTAGAGCTGGGATCCACACTGGGAAGCAGGTGTGGCAATTCCAGACCAGGGTAGCCAACTTGGCTCAGCAAGCTAGCGTATGGGGAGACAAGTACAACGCGAACAAGGACAGTGTACTCTGACAAACCGTAATACTTTGACAAGGAATCACAGGAACAGCACGGTTATATAACTAGTGTCATTAGAGCTGATAAGCTGCAGCTTGCGGGAAATGCGTGCGAGATCAGCGAATTGATTGAACAATTAGGAAAAGCATGAGGAATGCGGTGAAGGCAATTAAGTGTGAGTTGTGTCATTAAGATGTGGTGCAAGTAATAATGTGCAATGTAGACACAATCAGGCAATGAACGCAGACATGATACAATCAGGTTCGGGGAAAACAGAGGAAAACATCAAGGAAGGAACGGGGAGCGGAGCGGATCGTAACAGTACCCCCCCGTCAAGGTACGCCTCCTGGCGGACCACAGGCTCTGGTCGACTGGGGCTGGCGGTGATGGAAGTCCCGGATGAGGGTAGGGTCCAGGATGAGATGAGGGGCAACCCAGGAACGTTCCTCGGGCCCATACCCCTCCCAGTCGACCAGGTACTGGTGGCCCCGTCCCCGGCGCCGGACATCGAGGATGCTGGAGACTGTAAAGGCGGGAGCACCATCAATGTCCCGAACAGGTGGGGGGGCAGGAGTGGGAGCGCTGAGAGGGCAGGAGACAACTGGCTTGACCTGACTGACATGGAAAGTGGGGTGAATTTTGAGGGAGGCAGGGAGACGGAGCTTGAGGGTGACTGGGTTGAGAATGGAGTGCACAGTGAAAGGTCCGACGAAGCGGGGTTGGAGCTTGCGGGAGGTGCCGGGGAGGGAGAAGGTGGAGGTGGATAGCCAAACCTTCTGTCCCGGGCGGTAGTGAGGGGCTGCGGACCGGTGCTGATCCGCCAGGCGACGATTCCGGGAGGAGGTTTTGAGGAGGGCGTTGCGAGTGGCCTTCCAGACCCGCTGGCAGCGTCGGATGTGGGCGTCCACTGACGGAACCGCCACCTCGGCCTCCTGGGGGGGGGAACAGTGGGGGTTGGAAGCCCTGGGAAGCCTCAAAGGGGGACCTCCCTGTGGATGAGCACACCAAGGTGTTGTGGGCGTACTCAACCCACGGGAGGAGCTGGGACCAGGAGGCAGGGTTGCCGGCCGTCACGCACCGTAAGGCGGCTCCCAGGTCCTGGTTGGCCATCTCTGCCTGCCCGTTGGTCTGCGGGTGGAACCCGGAGGAGAGGCTGGCGGTGGCGCCGAGTGCGGTGCAGAATGCCTTCCATACTGCGGAGGCAAACTGGGGGCCCCGGTCGGAAACGACGTCCGACGGGATCCCATGCAGCCGCACCACGTGCTGCACCAGGAGGTCGGCCGTCTCGAGGGCGGAGGGAAGTTTGGGGAGGGGAACAAAGTGAACCGCCTTGGAAAACCGGTCCACCAGGGTCAAAATGACTGTGTTACCGGCAGATGGTGGTAGTCCGGTAACAAAGTCGACCCCGATGTTACTCCAAGGACGGCCCGGGATGGGAAGGGGACGGAGGAGACCAGCAGGGGGGGAGTGAGACGCCTTACTCCTGGCGCAGACAGGGCAAGCGTGGACGAAGGCCAGGGTCTCCCGCCGGGCGGTGGGCCACCAGAAGCTCCTGTGCACCAGCTCCACGGTGCGGTTGCCTCCGGGGTGGCAGGCCAGTCGGGAGGAGTGAGCCCACTCCAGGACTTGGGAGCGGACAGGGTTGGGAACGAACAGGGCAGAAGAGGGCTTAGGGCGAGGATCGGGATGCGTCACCTGAGCGTCCAGTACGATCTTCTGGATGGGCCACCGGACCGCAGCCACGACGCAGGAAGCCGGAACGATGGTCTCCGGGACAGACAGGTCGGCAGGTGAGGAGTGGATCCGAGAGAGGGCGTCGGGTTTGATGTTCTTTGACCCGGGTTTGAAGGTGATGGAGTAGTTGAATCTAGCGAAGAACAACGACCAACGGGCCTGTCTGGAGTTGAGTCGTTTAGCTGACTGGATGTACTGTAGGTTGCGGTGGTCAGTCAGGATCAGGAACGGTTGAGTGGTCCCTTCAAGCCAGTGTCTCCATTCCTCCAGTGCCAGCTTGATGGCTAGCAACTCCCGATCCCCTACCCCGTAGTTGCGTTGGGTGGGGGAGAGGCGGCGGGAGAAGAAGGCGCAGGGATGGAGCTTGTGGTTGAGGGGGGAGTGTTGGGACAGGATGGCCCCTACGCCTGTGTCCGAGGCGTCCACCTCCACCACGAATTGGCGGTCGGGTTCCGGGCAGCAGAGGATGGGGGCCGTGGTGAATAGTGCCTTGAGTTTGGTGAAGGCTTGATCTGCCAGGGAATTCCAAGCAAATGGGTTTTTAATGGATGTGAGGGCGGTGAGGGGTGCGGCTACCTGGCTGTAGTTCCGGATGAACCTTCTGTAAAAGTTGGCGAACCCCAGGAACTGCTGCAGGTGCTTACGAGTGGTGGGGATGGGCCACTCCGTCACTGCCTGGATCTTGGCCGGGTCCGGCCGTATGTCGCCCCTCTCCACCACAAAACCTAGGAACGAGACTGAGGGAGCATGAAACAAACATTTGTCGGCTTTTACAAACAACTTATTCTCCAGTAGGCGTTGTAGAACCAGGGAGACATGGTCTTGGTGTTCCCGTTGGTTCTGGGAGAAAATCAGTATGTCGTCTAAATAAACAAAAACAAAGCGGTTGAGGAAATCCCTCAGTACATCGTTCACTAGGTTTTGAAAGACGGCAGGGGCATTAGTAAGGCCGAACGGGACCACCCGGTACTCGAAGTGGCCCAGGGGGGTGTTGAAGGCGGTCTTCCACTCGTCCCCCTCCCGGATCCGTACCAGGTGGTAGGCGTTACGGAGGTCCAGCTTGGTGAAGACCCGGGCGCCCTGCAGCAGTTCAAAGGCCGAATTCAGTAGGGGTAGAGGGTATTTATTCCTGACGGTGATGGAGTTGAGGCCCCGGTAGTCGATGCAGGGGCGGAGGGAGCCATCCTTCTTCTTTACGAAGAAGAATCCGGCTCCGACGGGCGAGGAGGAGGGGCGGATGATACCTGCTTCGAGGGAGGCCTTGATGTAGTCCTCCATGGCCGTTCTTTCCGGACCGGATAGGCTGTACAGGCGGCCGGAGGGTAGGGGAGCACCCGGAAACAGGGAGATGGCACAATCGTAGGGTCTGTGGGGGGGTAAGGACAAGGCAAGGGACTTGGAGAAGACCCGGGACATGTACCGGTAACAGTGGGGGACCCCCTTCAGGTCGACCTCTGGAACGGATGTCTTAACTTCCGTGCTAGAGGGAGGTTCCGCCGAGTGGAGACAGGAGGTGTGGCATTGGGTGCTCCAGCTGGTGACGCTGGATGTGATCCAGTCAAGCAGGGGGTTGTGTTTGTGCAGCCAGGGCTGACCAAGGACCAGAAGGGAGTGGGGAGTGCTGATGATGTGGAGTTGAATGATCTCACGGTGGTTACCGGACAGAAGCAGTTGGATGGGAATGGTGCGGTGGGTGATGTGGGCCAGGCGGTGGCCGTCCAAGGCATAGGCGTTGATGGGTGTCTCCAGTTCTTCCGTGGGAATCCCGGACTCGTACACGAACTGGGAGTCCACAAAGTTGGAGTCGGCTCCTGAGTCGACGAGGGCCTGAACAGCTACGGTGGCGGAGGCCGTAGTGCCCCATTTGAGGACCGCAGAGAGTAGGAAGCGGTTGAGAGCTAGGCCCGGTGTTTGGGTCTGGCTCGCCAGTAGGCCTAGGGTTGCTGACGAGCCTTCTCTTTTGGGCGCACCGGACAGGAGTTAAGGAGGTGATCCGTGCGGCCGCAATAGAAGCAAGCTCCGGTGGCCCGGCGTTGGCGGCGGCGAGCGGCAGGGTCGGACGTAGTGCCGCCCAGCTGCATGGGTTCCCCGGTTTCCGGAGGTTCGAAAGCCATGGGAGCCTGATGGCGAAGAGCAGGGTGCGCGGTTGTGGTTCCCAGAGGCGGTTGAGTAGGGACGTAAGCCCTCCTCTCGCGGGTGCGGGCGCGCAGACGGTTGTTAACCGTGATGGCTAAGGAGATGAGGTCATTCAGCGTGGGTGTGTCATCGCGGGTGGCCATCTCGTCCTTCATCTCCTCGGAAAGGGCGAAGCGGAAGACGCCCTGTAGGGAGGCGTCGTTCCAGCCCGACTGCGCCGCGAGGATCCGGAACTTAATGGCGAACTCCGCCACACTGCGTTCGCCTTGTTTTAGCGCCATAAGCTGCTGGTTCACGTCTCTCCCGCACACGGGATGATCAAAGGTGCGCCGCATCTCTCTGGCGAAGTCCAGGTACTGGGTGCAGAGGATGCAGGTGATAATATACGCCACACGGGTGGCGTCAGCAGAGTAGGAGGATGGCTGCATCCGGAACGCCAGCTCACACTGCAGTAGGAAGGGCTGGCATTTCCCCAGCTCACCTGAGTACCGTTCTGGAGGGTTGGCGCGAGGTTCCCGAGGAGGTAATAATGGAGCTGGTGCCGGTGGTTGAGGAGGATTCTCCGCTTCAGGACGGAGTCCTGAAGTCTGGGCAGCCATCTGGGTTAGCATGGTGCCCCATTGGGTGGTCCGTTCCACCATGCCCCGGAACAATTCCATGGCTTCGTCCAGGCGGCTGCTTTGCTGGGCGATCTGGGTAGCCTGGCACGTGAGGGCGTGGCAAATCTGTTCCGCGTCGGCTGGGTCCATTTCTGGTCAAAGTATTCTGTGACGTCCAGCAGGTCAGGACCCAAATGCACAACGAGACAGTCTTTCTTTTGAAAAGAAGGTTTTTTTATTCGTAATTCCGGGTCGGATCCACACCGGGAAATCAAGTTTAAACAACAAATCATAAGCTGTGGAACCCGTAGAGAGCTGGCGATCGAGATCCAGCAAAGTGGCCAGGAGTGGTCGTAGCCTGGGTCGGGTAGCAGAGTCAGGCGGAGGTAGAGCTGGGATCCACACTGGGAAGCAGGTGTGGCAATTCCAGACCAGGGTAGCCAACTTGGCTCAGCAAGCTAGCGTATGGGGAGACAAGTACAACGCGAACAAGGACAGTGTACTCTGACAAACCGTAATACTTTGACAAGGAATCACAGGAACAGCACGGTTATATAACTAGTGTCATTAGAGCTGATAAGCTGCAGCTTGCGGGAAATGCGTGCGAGATCAGCGAATTGATTGAACAATTAGGAAAAGCATGAGGAATGCGGTGAAGGCAATTAAGTGTGAGTTGTGTCATTAAGATGTGGTGCAAGTAATAATGTGCAATGTAGACACAATCAGGCAATGAACGCAGACAAGATACAATCAGGTTCGGGGAAAACAGAGGAAAACATCAAGGAAGGAACGGGGAGCGGAGCGGATCGTAACAATTCATGCAAAAACAATGTTAGTATTACTAATATCTGCAGATAATAACACAAACACAGAGATTAGAGCACAATGCATCTAATGTCCTGCTTTAAAATACAGTGCTCCTAAACATGAGTAAAATGACTCCTGATAGTTTTGTTGGAAATAAGTTCACTCCTGTTTAATATGAAAACTATTTGTACACTGGTATTCATACACTTGATGTGTGACATTGACATTTCAATACAATGTTTCTGTCTTTTAAAATAAATTTGAAAGGCAGTGTACAAGGCTATTCCCATGTTTCTCTTGCCTCAATTTCCCATAGGTTAGTGTAGCATCTTTTCTGTGAGATGTTGTTGGAATTCTTGATGGAAATTGTATTGTAAGGATTTCCAGAATTTAATAGCATTTATAAGAATAATCAAGCATTCATAAGAATAAATTACACCCACAACATTAAACATTGGTAATAAATACATAGTGCATATGAAATGGGGTCATTTTTTTCTGTAAATTACATCTGACATAGACTTTGCCAAAATAGAACCCAAAACATGGCAGAAAAATGCAGCCACACGGTTATAGAATCACAAGAGAGAACATTTCACAGATGGAACACTTGCGTTCCCCTCTTTTCTTGAATACTGGTAAATTGTTGACAGACATTCTTCTGAATATTAATAGAAGCAAATCAGGTAGAGCAGCTCTGAAACATGCAGTGATAGTGACTCACATGGGAAGATAATCTGCTGAGCTACTCTTTGAGATAAAACCAGTACATGGCACTTCTAGCCTTCATCTCTTACTTGCCAAGTCATAGTTCCATACTTGTGTTTGAAATTTTATGTCATTAATGGCGTTTTAATTTTTAATTTATCATGTATTTACACTATTAATGTTATGTAGGCCTTGTGTTTCACAAAGGGGCATTCTGAAAAATAGTTGAAATCACTCCTGCATGTCTGACTGATACTGTATTACAACACAACCGTCACAAGAAGCACCAGATGGCACATGAAAACTGATGCAATTAACGTGATGTGAAAATAGTGCACGTCAAAATAAAGCCCATTGCCAATGACATGGATTGGGTGTGTAGTTTTCATTTAAAGTGAGACTGTATAGTAGCTGTACTGTACAGTATATACAATCCACAGGAATCACAGAGGCAGAGATAGTGTGTCATGTCCAGTTCTCTGAAATTGCTTAGTCATATTCAATTTTGAAAATGACTTTTTATTGGTTTTACAAGTTTGTTGTGTTAAACCAGTTGACATGTCAGTCTCCACAGTTTACAAAGGTAGGTCTCCACATCACCCAGATAGCCAGTGTGGTAGTCGACCCATGCAAAGTGAGCATAAATCATCAATAATGCTGTTGGGACCTGCTTTAGGGTGGCCTCAGTCTTAATGTGGAACTCAAGGGCACCGTTACTGTCTTCCTTCATGCAGCAAATACAAGATAAAGTGTTGAGATGTGTAGCATGGTATCTGCGGGGGCAAAATGTAACTTAATCCAGGAGTTTGAGATAATTCTGGATTATAGTGTCTGCTAAATGCCTAAAATATCAATGTAAATGTACGTTTCTCTGAAAGCTGTCCAGGTAATCAATATCAGCTTTACTTATGTCCCAGGGACACTGCAAAACATACCAAATTAAATCATTAGCCACAGAAACCATATCAAAGTTGTGTCAATAAATTCATTTTTCACATACACTTCAGTTGGACTGGTGGAATACATTTATTCCCAGATTCATAGACTTCCACCATCAACCGTAAGCTACAATATTTGCATAGTTATAATTATGATTTATAATTTGATTTACATGCAAGTTTGACCTGCAGTGTTGTAGCCGAGGCTACCAATTATAAACGGTGAAAAAAATATAATAAAATAAATTAATAGGCTAAAAAATATCAAATAATAAATAGCTGAGGCTACATGCTGCCAAGTCATAATTAAATACCATACGACTATATTTAAAACTATTACTCATCCCAAAAACATGTAGGCTAGGCTGCATTTGTAATAAATGACTTTAATTTTATAAGATGGTTGAGTAAGAAACGAAACCAAAACTTAAAAAACTTCATTAAACACAAACATGGAGCAACCTTCTCATATTTCACATGGGTGCATGTAGCAGCTTTATTTTGACTGTTCCAACATGCCCTTCATGTAACTGCTGTAAGACCTGCTGTTGGCATTTCTGGGGTATCATGACTCTCATTCCCCACATCAAACACCCTTGGTGGGTTGTTATTTCATTCCTCTGCTGAAAATATGGAGCCAGCTCCTTGCTGCCAGTAGCCGGCCATCCTGACATGGCATAGGTGTAGGCCTACACTTTTGACAAAATTGTATTTTTTCTGGTCTCCTGTTTGACCACTGTACTCGTGACCGGCAGAGCTTCGAGCTGCGTAGTGTGAAAAAGGTCCACTGCATCAACACTACTTTGTCTCTCTTTTGTACAGGGCAGTCTGGACAATCCATCTGCGTTTGAGTGGAGGGATATTGGTTTAAACTGTATGTCATACATATGACCTTCCAGGAACAACGCATAGTGCTGTAACCTGGCCTGGCTTGTTTAAAGTGAGACTGTATAGTAGCTGTACTGTACTGATGACACGGTACTCTATACAACACCGCCCTCTACCAGCGAAGCCCTCCTGATACTTCAAACAGCCTTCAATTCCATTCAATACTCGCTAGCCAGTCTGAAACTGGTTCTAAATGCCAATAAAACCAAATTTATGATTTTCTCCATCAAGAGCCCTGATCTTTCGATGGCGCACCTCACCACTCTAAACAACATTGAAATAGAACGTGTTCAGGAATATAAGTATTTAGGCATCTGGCTAGACTTTAATCTATCCTTCCGCCACCATATTACATATCTAAGAAACAAAATTAAACCTAAAATCGGATTTCTATTTAGAAATAAATCCTGTTTCACCCTGGAGTGTAGAAAAAGGATTATACAGACAAATATCTTGCCAATTATTGACTATGGCGATACCCTGTACATGCACGCCTCAGCCACTATCCTAAATTCCCTTGACCCAATTTATCATAGTGCCTTAAGGTTTATTACCGGCGAAGGGTTTAGAACCCATCACTGCCTGCTCTACCAAAAACTGGAGTGGCCCTCCCTTGAGCTCAGGATAAAACATCATGGAGTCTTATTTACATATAGAGCTCTCATTGCCAAACTACCTCTGTATCTATCCAGCCTCCTTTCATTTCATGCTTTGAACTATCCTACTAGCTCACATGTACCGCTAGCATTAAACATTCCTAGAGCTAGAACAAAATGGGGAAATTCTGCGTTTCGCATTGCGGGTCCCACACTCTGGAACTCCTTCCAGAAACAGAACAAGTTGCCATCCCTTATTCCCCTGCGAACATTTAAAGAATTATTAGCTGATACCTATGGGACTGTAGCTTGTAATTGTCACTGATTAATTGACCGCGCTGCATCTGTTTAATTTGCTTATTGTATCTAGATAACTACTGTACTTTGCACTTCTGTACCTATCACTATATTTACTACTTTTTGTACCTTTGCTACTATATTTATTGTATATGTTGATTGTAAGCAGGGCACATCTGTGAAAGAGACCTGGTCTCAGTATGTTCTTCCCTGTCGAAATAAAGGTTTCAATCAATCAATCAATACAATCCACAGGAATCACAGAGGCAGAGATAGTGTGTCATGTCCAGTTCTCTGACAATAAACTATTGCCTAGTAATATTCAATTTTGAAAATGACTTTTTATTGGTTTTACAAGTTTATTGTGTTAAACCAGTTGACATGTCAGTCTCCACAGTTTACAAAGGTAGGTCTCCACATCACCCAGATAGCCAGTGTGGTAGTCGACCCATGCAAAGTGAGCATAAATCATCAATAATGCTGTTGGGACCTGCTTTAGGGTGGCCTCAGTCTTAATGTGGAACTCAAGGGCACCGTTATTGTCTTCCTTCATGCAGCAAATACAAGATAAAGTGTTGAGATGTGTGGCATGGTATCTGCGGGGGCAACATTTAACTTAATCCAGGAGTTTGAGATAATTCTGGATTATAGTGTCTGCTAAATGCCTAAAGTATCAATGTAAATGTAAGTTTCCCAGGGACACTGCAAAACATACCCAAATTAAATCATTAGCCACAGAAACCAGATCAAAGTTGTGTAAATAAATTCATTTTTCACATACACTTCAGTTGGACTTGTGGAATAAATTTATTCCCAGATTCATAGACTTCCACCATCAACCATAAGGTACAATATTTGCATAGTTATAATTATGATTTATAATTTGATTTACATGCAAGTTTTTATTTATTTATTTATTTATTTATTTGTTCCTTTCATGAAAGTGGACAACATTATTTGTACAAAAATGCACACTACATTTTCAAATCAACACCTCCATGATTGGAAAGGAGCAGCAAGAAGAAAACATTTCTTTGACCTGCAGTGTTGTAGCCTAGGCTACCATTAATAAACGGTGGGGGGGAAAAAAAATAAAAATAATTAATAGGCTAAAAAATATCAAATAATAAATAGCTGAGGCTACATGCTGCCAAGTCATAATTAAATACCATACGACTATATGTAAAACTATTATTCATCCCAAAAACATGTAGGCTAGGCTGCATTTGGAATAAATGGCTTTCATTTTATAAGATGGTTGAGTAAGAAACGAAACCAAAACTTAAAAAACTTTAGCAGCTTTATTTTGACTGTTCCGAGCTGCTTAGTGTGAAAAAGGTCCACTGCATCAACACTACTTTGTCTCTCTTTTGTACAGGGCAGTCTGGACAATCCATCTGCGTTTGAGTGGAGGGACATTGGTTTAAACTGTATGTCATTCATATGACCTTCCAGGAACAACGCATAGTGCTGTAACCTGGCCGCTGTCATGGCCGGAATGCCTTGATATCATCCATGTCAATCAGCCATGCTTTGTGCCTGTATTGGTTCTGCTGCAAATGCTTCATCAGCTGAGATAAAATTGGAAAGTGTGCAACGACAGGCATTTTCTTTGCGTATTTTAGTGTGACAATTTCTGCCGGCATACTTGAATGTCAAAATGCGTAAATGATACAAAAAATTAATGCAGGTTGGAAGATCTGCAACACGGTCCAATTGTACATTCTCAATGTGCGTTGTCATGTCCCCGTGGGGGTTATTTAGCAGAGTCCTCGAGGGGCTGATCCAGGACAGATCAAAGCATCTGTAAACCGACTGCATATGCTGCGTATGTTTTCTTTTCAACCGCAATTGCAATATCAGAATTTTTAAAAGCTTTCTGAATTACGCTTTTTTCATGTTTTAAGCCACATTATGTCAGAAATAGCTATGCATGCTGAATATTAAAGTGAATAATAAAATAAAAAATATCCATTCAATTTGAAGAAAAGCCCTTTTCAGTTTGAACTCAAAATTGAAATAGCCTTTTAATTTTAAATGGCCGACATATCTATTTGAAGGAGGCTAGTGTAGTGTATGAATAGACTTTGCTCTCCAGAGCAGATAACAATGACCTATTCAAGTCAGTGAATCACACTGATAACATATGATAACTCTGGTAGCTCCAGCCATTTTCAATTTTGTGAAACATCACCCCCATCACTAGGCACAGCTGGCATAGTTGAGGTCTGTGCTCTTGAGACAAATTCCCTTCAGCTGGGCTTTCCCCTGCTGGATGCAGTAGCTGCAATGTGCCAGAGAGTGGAGCCAAAGAGCAGGAAACCTTTGATAGACAGAAAAGGTGTGTTTTGGATTCAGACCTGCCCTGATATTTGGTTGCAGTAAACTCCTCAGTCTTGGGACCAAAACAACAAAAGCGGTATCACTCTGAGGGTGCGTCCCAATACTTTTGAAAAATGCATCCTCCTTTCCTCCACTACCACCTCCTCTCCTCCGTGCACTGGAAACCGATCTTTGTGTTTCAATCTAATGTTGCTGATTACATATTAATTACATATTAGTGTTTACATATTAATTAATATTGACGCAAACCACGATGTCAGGTACATTGTGTATACTGTACATGCAAATACATGTACTCGAAACGTTCAGGCAGTTTTGCATACTTCCGGGTAGGAGTAGAGTGGTAGTGGGGGAGTGAAAAATATTGAGACGCAACCTCTAAACAGATTTTGTGCACATATAGAACCCTTCGCTGATGACCTCAGAAAGACCTGCTGTTATAGAGTTATAATATTCACTGTGAAGTCATGCAGTTACTAAAAAGTCAGATGAATTATACAACAGTTAGTTCCGACCGTGCCTTGTGATTGGCCGGGACACATTCCATGAGTGCTGATATACAAGATAAAATCCCTCAGAAGTCATCACTGGCCGGGACGACTCTACTTTGGCTACATTCTAATTGTTGGGGGGAAAAAATGATTTCTTACAATGGAATTCACTTTACCCTGGTTAGCCATCTGAGCAGCTTTTATAATCCTGAATCCATATTTTACCTGAAGGAGACATTTTTGTACTTGTGGATATTTATTTTCTGCCCAGGACTGATTATCGGTGGGCCTTCCATATTTTCACAGTGAATGTCAGTCAGCAGAAGAGATCAGAATCCCTGCTGGAGTAGCTCATCTTAGCCTCTCAATACAAAATAGAACAATCATATAAACCTTTCACTGAAAACTTTATTTTATACAATAAAATACTTCTAAATAGTGCTGTTGTTTTTAAATACATTGTATATAGCAATATAGCAATATAATTACAATGCATGGTCATCTCAAAGAAGCCTTTATTGTTCAGTTTTTTTCAACAATTCATACATTGATAGATAAAATGCAATATTTAAACAAACATAAAGTGAGTTGTATTTGTTACTACAGATAATAATTGTTAATAGGAGTTTATATTTTTTACATTTCCTGCAAATTAACTATAACAAGTACTTCCTGTAAGTTTAACATTATTTTTTTAAAGTAAAAAAAAAACAGTCCAACAAGCTCTATATGACATATGGGGCCTTATCTTAATGCCATGCATTTAGACAAAGCGCTAAGATCGCCAAGATAGAGCCCATGGAGTGAATTTCAACCAAAGACAAAACTCTTACCCGGGCATATCATTGGAGCAAAATCTATTGTGGATACCGTGGTAAACTGGTGAGGATTGCTTTTGCAATCTCTGTATTAACTTTGAGCTAATTGCCAGGAGCAATCCGTTCTTTGTGGATTTGGCCCTTGGTGCGCAAACAGCAGAAGCTGTATCACTCTGACTAACAGGTTTTGTGCACATATAGAACCCTTCGCTGATGAGCTTAGAAAGAACTGCTGTTGTGGGGAGTTACAGTATTCATTGATGATGTAACCCTAATAATTGGTAGCGTTTATAGTCCGTCGAGGCGAAGGTAAATGAACCGGGCTACAATGGGTATCGTTCAGCATATCTTTCATGGCCAACAGGGCAGGAGCAGTAGCCTAGCACTCCTCACAGTTCAGGGCACAAAAACAAAAAAACAACTCCTTCGGGCGTTCCTCTCCAATTAATCTTCCTCCAGGGGAACTCAAAAGGCAGAACTAACACATGGCAATACATATGCCTAATATGACGTCACGTGGCGCTGTAATGGCGACATGTAGTCCAGCTGTCTCTCGTGTTCATGTTTGTTAATTTGAATGTGTTTTGTTGTGTCTGGCTTTTGTCTTTGTTTTTATCATGTGTGTAGTGGGATGGGGAAGTGGGCTGGTGATTTTTCAGAGCACTCCTGCTGCTCGTTTTGATAATATTGACAAATTTTCTAGTCGATAAAATTTTGTTTGTGGTCGTCACCAAGAAGACGCAGTCTACATTGGGCGTGTTCGGCTAGAGCCGCGCCTTCAAACAAACCAACGACAGAATTGATTAGAGAGCGCGGGGAGAGAATGGTGTTTCCTCATGACAAACGCGGATAATTTCACAATATCGCCACCTATCTCGGCGTATTGATTCTACTCTCAAAAAAAAACATATAACTGAAATGTACCCCTCCCTAAGTGTTCAAACACAGGTATAAGGGTTATTTATTAAATGCTACAATGGAATAGCAGTATTTTCCTCTTTCCCTTATCTGTACCCCTTTCTAATTTCTAATGAATATTTTTTCAGTTTTTCATAGAATTGCTATATTTAAAAATATGTTTTAATATGATACAATCCTTTATTGTTCTTCAATTAATGTGATTTTGTTTCGTAATGTGAGCTTCTAGTATAAGCCCTGTAGGGTTTCCAACCTCTCTAGCATATTTCTGCAAATTACGTTGTGTACTTGCATTTGTAATTTTTGTGCAAATAATAAATAAATGTGTTTTGAGAGTGTGGGATTGAGTAACATAAGGTTGCTACTCTGGTTATTATATACTGTACCGTACATGTACTTTCTTGAAGTAACGTTAAGCCTATATGAATTCTAAAAGTACAATATTGGTAATGCTACACAAACAAATGTGTAGCAAAAAGTTGCCAATTCTCATTCTTGACTGTGTTACGTCCCAAAATCCACCTGTGTTGCAATAACCAAGTGTACAGTAGGGGAGGTAACACTAAGCCACTTAAACGCAAACCACAACCATTTAGATAAACCCAGTCAAGCGCAAAGTGATTTAAAAGACAAAATGTTTAATAACACAGACAGGTACGGTAGAAACGAATTTAGCTATTCTCTAAACATGTAACAGATTGACAATATTTACAGTTCGACTACACAGGCTGCATGCTCTCACCAGGCAGCAAGTGTCCAAAATCAGACCCACGTCCAGATGACAAAAAGGGTCTTCTCCTCCTGGTCTAGCGGGACGGTTGCTGTGGTGGTATTCAGCAGCTTTAGTCAATTCACGGGCTATTTACTGTAGTCTGTTAACACAGAACTCAGTGTTCAGGAAGCGTCGTGGAAGTCGTGTTGACCGCTAGCGTCAGGAACTCAAACTCGTGATGCAGATGGAGATAGGGTATATATAGTCTCGCATCTTTCCAATCCGGCTACTCTGCGACGGTCCTCGGCGTCCCCAGCTGCGAGCATCTTTCTAAATCCCGCGGCAAGGCGTCCCCGTCTCCACGCATCTCCTGAAGAAGGTTGCCAGGAAACCAGGCAAGGTAAATAAACTGTGGGACTATTCCCCTCCATCACCATTCAAGCCACAATGACACCGGGTTCTTTCTGTCATTTTTGTATGTTTATTGTCAAATCAGAAATATATGAACAATGATTGGTGACAGGTAAAAGGAAGACAACATGTTGACATTGGAATACATCTTATGCAAATACAATTCTATTTATCCATACATTACCATAATTGGCAAGGAAAATGTAATCTTTCTTGACATTGTTCCCTCAAAACACATAACGACTCCCAGTATCCCAATGTCCCTATATGTACTATATTAGTTATTCATTCGTAAAAACTAAATTTATCTTGTTAAAGACATTGAATGGCATTCAATTCAATATGTTCATTGTCAGGGTCCAAAGGGACCACATGTTGTCATGTCATTTGAATAAATCATGAACACTGACATTATGAGTAGCTGAATCATGTATGCTATGTAATGTTTTAGTGTGGAAATAAATCTCAACAGACTGGTCAAGTAAAGGATATATACAGTGAACAGTGAATATTTTTTTCCTATGTTTTGGCTCTATACTCCAGCACTTCGGATGTGAAATGATACAACTGTGAGGCTAAAGTAAAGGCCGAAATACATTGAGTGCTGATAACATAAATCACTCGGACCTCATCACCGGCTGGGATCACGCCCATTTGTTCACATACTTAACTGATACATTGTTGGGAAAAAATATATATTTTCAATGGAATTCTGAAGGAACTATATTTGTCGGCAGAGCTAAATAAACAACAACATCATTACTTCATAGATATTTATAGGCTAATAGAGCTGGCGTATAAAAGCAATATGACACTCGAGGTTGTGATGTTATACTGAATATCAGCACGGCTGTGATTATCTTTGGCACGTGGCCTACCTCGTACCAAATCACAGCCATGCTGATATACAGTCAGTAAAACAGCACTTCCTCTCATGTGATATTGCTTAAGTAATACATGTTTTATAGGCTAGAACTGTTGTATAAAAGCAATATAACACCAGAGGTAGTGCTTTTATACTGCATATCAGCATGGCTGTGGTTATCTTCGGCACTTGGTCTGCAGCCTTGTGCCTTTGGTCAAGTCACAGCCATGCTGATATACAGTATAACAGCACTCCCTCTCATGTGATATTGTGTAAGTAATTTAAAATCAACCCTGGCTAATATTGGTGACCAGTGTAGGGAAATGACGATTGATGATGAGGGGTGTCTCCCTTTTGTCCTAGTTAGCCATTTGACCAGCTTTCACCAGCATGAATCCATATTTTATCCTCAAAGACACATTTTCAGTCTTGTGGATATTCCTTCTGTGCCCAGGACTGATTATCGGTGGGCCTTCCATATTTTCACAGTGAATGTCAGTCAGCAGAAGAGATCAGAATCCCTGCTGGAGTAGCTCACCTTAGCCTCTCAATACAAAATAGAACAAGCATATAAACTTTTCACTGAAAACTGTTTATTTTATACAATGAAGGACTTCTCAATGGTGCAGTTGTTTATAAAAACAGTATATATAGCAGTACAATTGCAGTGCATGGTCATCTCAAAGCAGCTTTTATTGTTTTTTTTTAACAGTTCATATGTTTTTAGATACAATGTAACACTTAAACAAGCATAAAGTGAGTTGTATTTACTACTACTGACAATAATCTGTACAATTAATTATTAATATGAGTTAATATTCCTTATGTTTCCTGCAGAATAACTGTAACAAGCACTTCCTCTTCCTCTAAGTTTAACATTTTTTATTTTTTACAGTTCAATAGGTTCTACTGTGTATGACATATAG
This sequence comes from Ilyophis sp. 1 JC-2022, assembly GCA_022702515.1. Taxonomy (NCBI): domain Eukaryota; kingdom Metazoa; phylum Chordata; class Actinopteri; order Anguilliformes; family Synaphobranchidae; genus Ilyophis; species Ilyophis sp. 1 JC-2022. The sequence goes on from CM040405.1 coordinate 91,859,023, forward strand.
ACTGCATTTCAACCAAAGACACCCAACCAAACTCTTACATGCTTCACTGAAAAATTTAGCATTTCAGTTTTGATCATTTGATCATTGTAGAGACAAGCAGAGATCACACAGAGCAGTGAGGTACTCCTCATTGTCAGGGTCATACAGAATAGCCTTCTTATAGCACTCAATGGCTTGGGGTTGGTCACCTCTCATTTGATTAACATAACCCCGAATCCCAAAGGCTTCAGCATCATGGGGGTTTCTGGAGATTTTCTCATTTGCAATATTTTCAAGTTTTCTTGCACACATTTCCCAGTATGCTGTACCTTTCTGTAATCTGAGTCCTTCTTTGTGGTGCTTCACAGCCAATGGCTGCGTAATTCCTGGTGACGAACTGCAGGAGCTCCTTTCTAGCAGTAGCAACTTCAAATGCTTTCTTAAACAACTCCTCTGCTTTCCTGTTGTCTTTTCCTTTTGCATGGATGCGCGCTAAGTTCACCATGGCAATAATGAAGGAGGGTTTCAGGGAGATCGCTTGCTCCAGGTGTTGGATGCTCATCCTCAACAGATTATCTGCCTCTTCTCTGTTGTTTGCAGTTTTCCTATCATAGCTGAGTCCAAGTTGATGGTGCAACGTGGCTGAATCAGGAGTTCTTTCCAGCGCTCTTTTCAGAAGAGATATGGACTCATCAACTTTTCCGTTGTTCCGATAGTACTTTGCCACATACTGTGTCACGTAGGGTTTGTCAGGTTTCAACTCCATGGCCCTTTCCATCAGCTCCTCTGCTTTCTCATACTTTCTATGGTCAGCATGTTTCAGGCCCAGCAGAACCATCATGTACGCATTGTTTGGATCAAGCTCTAAGACCCGGCTCAACTGCTTTCTGGCTGGGGACTCTTCAAAGCTTGTGGGATTGTAAGATTCAATGCGATGCAGAGCAACAGCATAGCCATCATTCCACTCAATCACTTCTGGCTCCAACTCCAGAGCCTTCTCAAAGCACTCTTTTGCTTTTTTATAGTAATGGCGAGAGAATTTCAGGAATGCCCTGCCTTTCTCACCATAGATTTGAGGATGGAGGGCAGAAGGGGATTCTGTAGGAAACCTCTTCTTAATCTTCTCCAGCTTGTCCAGGTAGGTCTGGGATTGCTCATGCTCGCCCATGTGATAATACACCCATGCAAAATTGCCATAGGTAACTATGAGCTGCTTCTCACAGTTGTCACCATGCTGTTCCCTGATGTGTTGTTCAGCCTTTGCCAAGTCATCCTGTGCTTCCTCAAGGCAACCCTGCATGTACTTTGTGAAAGCCTGAGTACTGTATGACCATCCAATATTCTTTTCAGCACCCTCTGCCATGTCAATGCTGTCTTTAAGCCTGATCTGTAGATCATTTAAGTCAGTGACATCCAAACCCCATGTGAAGTGGCATTCGACCTCATGCAGTTTGGCAAGCAACATATCTTGAATTGAACTGCAACAAAAGTAATTTAAGGAAATTTATGATCAAGTCAATTGTATTTGGAGGAAGAACATTCTTCCAGTTTAAAAATGAGAATTTTTGGTTTTTAAAGACCTTTTAAAAGTAGTTTCACAAAGATACATGTCAATGAATACAATACAAATTTTTAAATTATATAATATAAAAAAATAATTGAATACTTACGCCATTACACACAACTTTTGATGGGTTTTGCAAACTACTCAATCTTCAGCCAAGCTGATAATAATAATGCCTTACTCCACAGTGCTCCTTATAAGCTTATAGCCTCAGCATTCTCCTCCCAGATATGTTTGGTGGGGCAGTACCAGTTGCATACCAGCACAATGGCATACCAGTACCATGCAAGACTGCACATATTGTTTTTATGAATAACAAAACCTGTATTCTCATTGCAAGAAAAGCAAGTGAAACTATCCTTCTGTTTAAAAATAATTTTAGGTGGCTCATTCATAAATTTTCCATGAATGGAAAATATGCAATTTCACTTCAATGATGCATATGCAGGTAAAATATATAATTTTTTATAAAGCTTTTTAATGTTTTCCTGCACTGTTCCATTGTCAGAACTAGCCAACACCACAGAATGCACATTTCAGGTCTGACCTCTAAATAGACGGATAATGTCAGTGTCATGTTTACCAAAAATATTTGGGGGCTCCTCATGTCCTGTGGATGAGGACATTATCATCTTGATAAGGGCATTATCATCAAAGAGACCCACTCTGCAGGAAGAACGTGTTATAAATCCGGTGAAGATGATCCCTCACTGTCATTAAATAAAGACTCATGCAAAAACAATGTTAGTATTACTAATATCTGCAGATAATAACACAAACACAGAGATTAGAGCACAATGCATCTAATGTCCTGCTTTAAAATACAGTGCTCCTAAACATGAGTAAAATGACTCCTGATAGTTTTGTTGGAAATAAGTTCACTCCTGTTTAATATGAAAACTATTTGTACACCGGCATTCATACTCTTGATGTGTGACATTGACATTTCAATACAATGTTTCTATCTTTTAAAATAAATTTGAAAGGCAGTGTACAAGGCTATTCCCATGTTTCTCTTGTCTCAATTTCCCATAGGTTAGTGTAGCATCTTTTCTGATTTCTATGAGATGTTGTTGGAATTCTTGATGGAAATTGTATTGTAAGGATTTCCAGAATTTAATAGCATTTATAAGAATAATCAAGCATTCATAAGAATAAATTACACCCACAACATTAAACATTGGTAATAAATACATAGTGCATATGAAATGGGGTAATTTTTTTCTGTAAATTACATCTGACATAGACTTTGCCAAAATAGAACCCAAAACATGGCAGGAAAATGCAGCCACACGGTTATAGAATCACAAGAGAGAACATTTCACAGATGGAACACTTGCGTTCCCCTCTTTTCTTGAATACTGGTAAATTGTTGACAGACACTCTTCTGAATATTAATAGAAGCAAATCAGGTAGAGCAGCTCTGAAACATGCAGTGATAGTGACTCACATGGGAAGGGAATCTGCTGAGCTACTCTTTGAGATAAAACCACTACATGGCACTTCTAGCCTTCATCTCTTACTTTCCAAGTCTTAGTTCTATACTTGTGTTTGAAATTGTATGTCATTGATGGCATTTTTATTTTTAATTCATCCTGTATTTACACTATTAATGTTATTTAGGCCTTGTGTTTCATAAAGGGGCATTCTGAAAAATAGTTGAAATCACTCCTGCATGTCTGACTGATACTGTATTACAACACAACCGTCACAAGAAGCACCAGACGGCACATGAAAACTGATGCAATTAACGTGATGTGAAAATAGTGCACGTCAAAATAAAGCCCATTGCCAATGACATGGATTGGGTGTGGAGTTTTTGTGGAGTTTTAATTTAAAGTGAGACTGTATAGTAGCTGTACTGTACAGTATATACAATCTACAGGAATCACAGAGGCAGAGATAGTGTGTCATGTCCCGTTCTCTGACAAGGAACTATTTTCTAGTCATATTCAATTTAGAAAATTACTTTTTATTGGTTTTACAAGTTTGTTGTGTTAAACCAGTTGATATGTCAGTCTCCACAGTTTACAAAGGTAGGTCTCCACATCACCCAGATAGCCAGTGTGGTAGTCGACCCATGCAAAGTGAGCATAAATCATCAATAATGCTGTTGGGACCTGCTTTAGGGTGGCCTCAGTCTTAATGTGGAACTCAAGGGCACCGTTATTGTCTTCCTTCATGCAGCAAATACAAGATAAAGTGTTGAGATGTGTAGCATGGTATCTGCGGGGGCAAAATGTAACTTAATCCAGGAGTTTGAGATAATTCTGGATTATAGCGTCTGCTAAATGCCTAAAATATCAATGTAAATGTAAGTTTCTCTGAAAGCTGTTCAGGTAATCAATATCAGCTTTACTTATGTCCCAGGGACACTGCAAAACATACCAAATTAAATCATTAGCCACAGAAACCAGATCAAAGTTGTGTAAATAAATTAATTTTTCACATACACTTCACTTGGACTGGTGGAATAATTTTATTCCCAGATTCATAGACTTCCACCATCAACCGTAAAGTGTGACCTGCAGTGTTGTAGTCTAGGCTACCAATTATAAACGGTGAAAAAAATATAATAAAATAAATTAATAGGCTAAAAAATATCAAATAATAAATAGCTGAGGCTACATGCTGCCAAGTCATAATTAAATACCATACATCTATGTAAAACTATTATTCATCCCAAAAGAATGTAGGCTAGGCTGCATTTGTAATAAATGGGTTTCATTTTATAAGATGGTTGAGTAAGAAACGAAACCAAAACTTAAAAAACTTAATTAAACACAAACATGGAGCAACCTTCTCATATTTCACATGGGTGCATGTAGCAGCTTTATTTTGACTGTTCCAACATGCCCTTCATGTCACTGCTGTAAGACCTGCTGTTGGCCTTTCTGGGGTATCATGACTCTCATTCCCCACATCAAACACCCTTGGTGGGTTGTTATTTCATTCCTCTGCTGAAAATATGGAGCCAGCTCCTTGCTGCCAGTAGTCGGCCATCCTGACATGGCATAGGTGTAGGCCTACACTTTTGACAAAATTGTATTTTTTCTGGTCTCCTGTTTGACCACAGTACTCCTGACCGGCAGAGCTTCGAGCTGCGTAGTGTGAAAAAGGTCCACTGCATCAACACTACTTTGTCTCTCTTTTGTACAGGGCAGTCTGGACAATCCATCTGCGTTTGAGTGGAGGGACGTTAGTTGAAACTGTATGTCATTCATATGACCTTCCAGGAACAACGCATAGTGCTGTAACCTGGCCGCTGTCATGGCCGGAATGCCTTGACATCATCCATGTCAATCAGCCATGCTTTGTGCCTGTATTGGTTCTGCTGCAAATGCTTCATCAGCTGAGATAAAATTGGAAAGTGTGCAACGACAGGCATTTTTTTTGCGTATTTTAGTGTGACAATTTGTGCCAGCATACTTGAATGTAAAAATGCGTAAATGATACAAAAAATGAATGCAGGTTGGCAGATCTGTAACACGGTCCAATTGTACATTCTCAATGTGCGTTGTCATGTCCCCGTGGGGGTTATCAACCAGAGTCCTCGAGGGGCTGATCCAGGACAGATCAAAGCATCTGTAAACCGACTGCATATGCTGCGTATGTTTTCTTTTCAACCGCATTGCAATATCAGAATTTTTAAAAGCTTTCTGAATTATGCTTTTTTCATGTTTTAAGCCACATTATGTCAGAAATAGCTATGCATGCTGAATATTAAAGTGAATAATAAAATAAAAAATATCCATTCAATTTGAAGAAAAAGCCTTTTCAGTTTGAACTCAAAATTGAAATAGCCTTTTAATTTGAAATGGCCGACATATCTATTTGAAGGAGGCTAATGTAGTGTATGAATAGGCTCTGCTCTCCAGAGCAGATCACAATGACCTATTCAAGTCAGTGAATCATACTGATAACATATGATAACTCTGGTAGCTCCAGCCATTTTCCATTTTGTGAAACATCACCCCCATCACTAGGCACAGCTGGCATAGTTGAGGTCTGTGCTCTTGAGACAAATTCCCTTCAGCTGGGCTTTCCCCTGCTGGATGCAGTAGCTGCAATGTGCCAGAGAGTGGAGCCAAAGAGCAGGAAACCTTTGATAGACAGAAAAGGTGTGTTTTGGATTCAGACCTGCCCTGATATTTGGTTGCAGTCAACTCCTCAATCTTGGGACCAAAACAGCAAAAGCGGTATCACTCTGAGGGTGCGTCCCAATACTTGAAAAATGCATCCTCCTTTCCTCCACTACCACCTCCTCTCCTCCGTGCACTGGAAACCGATCTTTGTGTTTCAATCTAATGTTGCTGATTACATATTAATTACATATTAGTGTTTACATATGAATTAATGTTGATGCAAACCGCAATGTCAGGTACATTGTGTATACTGTACATGCAAATACATGTCCTCGAAACTTTCAGGCAGTTTTGCAGTTTTGTGCACATATAGAACCCTTCGCTGATGACCTCAGAAAGACCTGCTGTTATAGAGTTATTATATTAATATTATAATATTCACTGTGAAGCCGTGCAGTTACTAAAAAGTCAGATGAATTATACAGTTAGTTATTAACAGTTAGTTCCGACCGTGCATTGTGATTGGCCGGGACACATTCCATGAGTGCTGATATACAAGATAAAATCCCTCAGAACTCATCACTGGCTGGGATGATTCTACTTTGTCTACATTCTAATTGTTGGGGGGAAAAAATGATTTCTTACAATGGAATTCACTTTACCCTGGTTAGCCATCTGAGCAGCTTTTATAATCCTGAATCCATATTTTATCTGAAGGAGACATTTTTGTACTTGTGGATATTTATTTTCTGCCCAGGACTGATTATCGGTGGGTCTTCCATATTTTCACTGTGAATGTCAGTCAGCAGAAGAGATTAGAATCCCTGCTGGAGTAGCTCACCTTAGCCTCTCAATAAAAAATAGAACAAACATTTAAACCTTTCACTGAAAACTTTATTTTATACAATAAAAGACTTCTAAATGGTGCTGTTGTTTTTAAATACATTGTATATAGCAATATAGCAATACAATTACAGTGCATGGTCATCTCAAAGAAACCTTTATTGTTCAGTTTTTTCAACAATTCATACATTGATAGATAAAAGGCAATATTTAAACAAACATAAAGTGAGTTGTATTTGTTACTACAGATAATAATTGTTAATAGAAGTTTATATTTTTTACATTTCCTGCAAATTAACTATAACAAGTACTTCCTGTCAGTTTAACATTATTTTTTTTAAATAAAAAAAACAGTCCAACAAGCTCTATATGACATATGGGGCCCTATCTTAATGCCATGCATTTAGACAAAGCGCTAAGATCGCCAAGATAGAGCCCATGGAGTGAATTTCAACCAAAGACAAAACTCTTACCTGCTTCACTGAAAGATTTTGCATTTCAGTTTTGATAATTTGATCATTACAGAGCAGTGAGGTACTCCTCATTATCAGGGTCATACAGAATAGCCTTCTTATAGCACTCAATGGCTTGGGGTTGGTCACCTCTCATTTGATTAACATAACCCCGAATCCCAAAGGCTTCACCATCATGGGGATTTCTGGAGATTTTCTTATTTGCAATATCTTCAAGTTTTTTTGCACACATTTCCCAGTTTCCTGTATCTTTCTGTAATCTGAGTCCTTCCTTGTAGTGCTTCACAGCCAATGGCACCGATCTGTTGTTGTAGAGCTGGAAATCTGCGTAATTCCTGGTGACGAACTGCAGGTGCTCCTTTCTAGCAGTAGCAACTTCAAATGCTCTCTTAAACATCTCCTCTGCTTTCCTGTTGTCTTTTCCTTTTGCATAGATTTGTGCTAATCTCACCATGGCAATTATGAAGGAGGGTTTCAGAGAGATCACTTGCTTCAGGTGTTGGATGCTCAGCCTGAACAGATTATCTGCCTCTTCTCTGTTGTTTGCAGTTTTCTTATGATAGCTGGCTCCAAGTAGATGGTGCAACGTGGCTGAATCAGGAGTCTTTTCCAGCGCTCTTTTCAGCAGAGATATGGACTCATCAACTTTTCCGTTGTTCCGATAGTACTTTGCCACATGCTGTGTCACGTAGGGTTTGTCAGGTTCCAACTTCATGGCTCTTTCCATCAGCTCCTCTGCTTTCTCATACTTTTCATATTCAGCATGTTTCAGGCCCAGCAGAACCATCATGTACGCATTGTTTGGATCAAGCTCTAAGACCCGGCTCAACTGCTTTCTGGTTGGGGACTCTTCAAAGCTTGTGCGATTGTAAGATTCAATGCGATGCAGAGCAAGAGCATAGCTTTCATTCCACTCAATTTCTTCTGGCTCCAACTCCAGCGCCTTCTCAAAGCACTCTTTCGCTTTTTCATAGTATTGGCAATCGAATTTCAGGAATGCCCTGCCTTTCTCCCCATAGATTTCAGGATGGAGGGCAGAAGGGGATTCTGTAGGAAACCTCTTCTTAATCTTCTCCAGCTTGTCCAGGTAGGTCTGGGATTGCACATGCTCGCCCATGTGATAATACACCCATGCAAAATTGCCATAGGTAACTATGAGCTGCTTCTCACAGTTGTCACCATGCTGTTCCCTGACGTGCTGTTCAGTCTTTGCCAAGTCATCCCGTGCTTCCTCAAGGCGACCCTGCATGTACTTTGTGAAAGCCTGAGTACTGTATGACCATCCGATATTCTTTTCCTCACCCTCTGCCATGTCAATGACACAATTAGGTAATAAACGCCGACATGACACACTCAGGTTCAGGGAAAACAGAGGAAAACACCAGGAAGGGAAGGGGAGCAGGAGCGGATCGTAACAGTACTCCCCCGTCAAGGTACGCCTCCTGGCGGACCACAGGCTCTGGTCGACTGGGACTGGCGGTGATGGAAATCCCGGATGAGGGTAGAGTCCAGGATTTGACGAGGGGCAACCCAGGAACGTTCCTCGGGCCCATACCCCTCCCAGTCGACCCGGGATGGGAAGGGGGCGGAGGAGACCAGCAGGGGGGGAGTGAGACGCCTTACTCCTGGTGCAGACAGGGCAGGCGTGGACGAAGGCCAGGGTGTCCCGCCGGACGGTGGGCCACCAGAAGCTCCTGCGCACCAGCTCCACAGTGCGGTTGCCTCCGGGGTGGCAGGCCAGTCGGGAGGAGTGAGCCCACTCCAGGACCTGGGAGCGGACAGGGTTGGGAACGAACAGGGCAGAAGAGGGGTTAGGGCGAGGATCGGGATGCGTCACCTGAGCGTCCAGTACGATCTTCTGGATGGGCCACTGGACCGCAGCCACGATGCAGGAAGCTGGAACGATGGTCTCCGGGACAGACAGGTTGGCAGGAGAGGAGTGGATCTGAGAGAGGGCGTCGGGTTTGATCCGGGTTTGAAGGTGATGGAGTAATTGAATCTGGAGAAGAATAGAGACCAACGGGCTTGTCTGGAGTTCAGTCGCTTGGCTGACTGGATGTACTGAAGATTGCGGTGGTCAGTCAGGATCAGGAACGGTTGAGTGGTCCCCTCAAGCCAGTGTCTCCATTCCTCCAGTGCCAGCTTGATGGCCAGCAGCTCCCGATCTCCTACCCCGTAGTTGCGTTGGGTGGGGGAGAGGCGGTGGGAGAAGAAGGTGCAGGGATGGAGCTTGTGGTTGAGGGAGGAGTGTTGGGACAGGACGGCCCCTACACCCGTGTCCGAGGCGTCCACCTCCACCACAAATTGGCGGTTGGGTTCCGGGCAGCAGAGGATGGGGGCAGTGGTGAAGAGTGTCTTGAGCTTGATGAAGGCTTCGTCTGCCAGGGAATTCCAAGAAAACCGGGTTTTACAGGAAGTGAGGGCGGTGAGGGGTGCGGCTACCTGGCTGTAGTTGCGGATGAACCGTCTGTAGAAGTTGGCGAACCCCAGGAACTGCTGCAGGTGCTTCCGGGTAGATGGGATAGGCCACTCCGTAACCGCCTGGATCTTAGCCGGGTCCGGCCGTATGTCGCCCCTCTCCACCACGAAACCTAGGAATGAGACTGAGGGAGCATGAAACAAGCATTTATCAGCTTTGACAAACAACTTATTTTCCAATAAGCGTTGTAGGACCAGGGCGACATGGTCTTTGTGTTCCTGTAGATTCTGGGAAAAAATAAGTATATCGTCTAAATAGACGAAGACGAAGCGGTTCAGGAAGTCCCTCAGTACATCATTCACTAGGTTCTGGAAGACGGCTGGGGCATTAGTAAGGCCGAACGGGACCACCCGGTACTCGAAGTGACCCAGGGGGGTGTTGAAGGCGGTCTTCCACTCGTCCCCCTCCCGGATCCGTACCAGGTGGTAGGCATTACGGAGGTCCAGCTTGGTAAAGACCCGGGCACCCTGCAGCAGTTCGAAGGCCGAGTTGAGTAGGGGTAAAGGGTACTTATTGCGGATGGTGATGGCATTGAGACCCCGGTAGTCGATGCAGGGGCGGAGGGAGCCATCCTTCTTCTTCACGAAGAAGAACCCGGCTCCGACGGGCGAGGAAGAGGGGCGGATGATACCTGCTTCGAGGGAGGTCTTGATATAATCCTCCATGGCTGTTCTCTCCGGGCCGGACAGGCTGTACAGGCGACCGGAGGGCAGGGGGGCATCCGGGAACAGGGAGATGGCACAATCGTAGGGTCTGTGGGGGGGTAGAGACAAGGCAAGGGACTTTGAGAACACACGGGACATGGACAGATAACAGTGAGGGACCCCCTTAAGGTCGACCTCAGGAACGGCCGTTTGGACCTCAGTACTGGAGGGGGGTTCCGCAGAGTGGAGACAGGAGGTATGGCATTGGGTGCTCCAGCTGGTGATGCTGGAAGTGATCCAGTCAAGCAGGGGGTTGTGTTGATGTAGCCAGGGCTGACCAAGGACCAGAGGAGATTGGGGAGTGTTAATGATGAGGAGTTGAATGGCCTCTCGGTGGTTCCCGGACAGAAGCAGTTGGATGGGGATGGTGCGGTGGGTGATATGGGCTAGGCGGTGGCTGTCCAGGGCGTAAGCATTGACAGGTCTCTCCAGTTCTTCGGTGGGAATCCCGGCCTTGTGGACAAAGTGGGCGTCCATAAAGTTGGAGTCAGCTCCAGAATCGTTAAGCGCCTGCACAGTGACGGTGGCGGAGGCAGTGATACCCCATTTGAGGACCGCAGGGAGTTGGAAGCGGTTGTGAGCTAGGCCAGAGGTTTGGGTCTGACTCGCCAGTAGGCCTAGGGTTGCTGGCGAGCCCTCCCTTTTGGGCGTACAGGACAGGAGCTCAGGAGGTGATCCGTGCGGCCGCAGTAGTAGCATGCTCCGGTGGCGAGGCGCAGAGGTCGAAGACGTGGCTCCTCGAGGAGGGTGATAGGAAACGTTAGCCTCCCTCTCATGGGCGCGGGCGCGCAGGCGGTTGTTGACCGTGATGGCCAAGGAGATGAGGTCATTGATCGTAGAGGTGTCATCGCGGGCGGCCATCTCGTCCTTCATCTCCTCGGACAGAGCGGAGCGGAAGACGCCCTGTAGGGAGGCGTCGTTCCACCCCGACTGCGCCGCGAGGATCCGGAATGCGACTGCGAATTCAGCCACACTACGCTCGCCTTGTCTTAATGCGATCAGCCGCTGGGTGACGTCTCTTCCGCACACGGGATGATCGAAGGTGCGCCGCATCTCCGTCGCGAAGTCCAGGTACCTGGTGCAGAGGGTCGGTTGTTTCTCCCATAGCGCGGCGGCCCAGTCCCGCGCCTCTCCTCCCAGGCAGGTGATGACGTAAGCCACCCGAGTGGCGTCAGCTGAGTAGGATGAGGGTTGCATCCGAAAAGCCAGCTCGCACTGAAGCAGGAAGGGCTGGCATTTCCCCAGCTCCCCCGAGTACCTCTCTGGTGGGTTGGCGCGGGGTTCCCGATGAAGTGGCGACGGCCCCGGTGCCGGCGGTGGTTGAGGGTCTTCTGAATCCGGATGACGTAGTGAAGTCTGGGCAACCAGCTGCGTCAGCACGGTGCCCAATTGGTTAGACTGTTCCGCCATGCCCCGCATCTGCTCCATCGCTTCGTCCAGGCGGTTGCTTTGCTGGGCGATCAGGGTAGCCTGGCAGGCGAGGGCGTGGCGAATTTGTTCCGCGTCGGCTGGGTCCATGACTGGTCAGAGTATTCTGTGACAGCCAGGCGGATAAGGACCCAAATGCACGACGGGATAGGTTTGAAAATAAGTCTTTATTTTCAGTAGGCTATACAACAGTTCGCTGTGGAGCCCACGACGAACTGGAATGCAAGAACAGGCGAAATAATTCCAGGGGAAGTCTTGCCAGGAATCAAACAAGGATCAGGTGGAGGTAGCGTCTGGATCCACACTGGAAGTCCAGGCGTGTGGCATCCAGATCGAGGAATGAGCCAGAGTCGAAGCTATAACAAAGCACAGTGGTAGACGCGACAAAGAACACAATACTCTGACAAGGAATCACAGGAACAGCACGGTAATATAGCTAGTGTCATCAGAGCTGATAAACTGCAGCTTGCGGGAAATGCGTGCGAGATCAATGAACTGATTGAACAATTAGCAAAACACGTGAGGAATGCGGTGAAAGCAATTAGATGTGAATTGTGTCATTACGATGTGGTGCAAGTGGTAATTGTGCAATGTAGACACAATTAGGTAATAAACGCCGACATGACACACTCAGGTTCAGGGTAAACAGAGGAAAACACCAGGAAGGGAAGGGGAGCAGGAGCGGATCGTAACAGGAAGAACATTCTTCCAGTTTAAAAATGAGAATTCTTGGTTTTTGAAGACCTTTTAAAAGTAGTTTCACAAAGATAGATGTCAATGAATACAATACAAATTTTTAAATTATATAATATAAAAAAATCATTGAGTACTTACGCCATTACACACAACTTTTGATGGGTTTTGAAAACTACTCAATCTTCAGCCAAGCTGATAATAATAATGCCTTACTCCACAGTGCTCCTTATAAGCTTATAGCCTCAGCATTCTCCTCCCAGATATGTTTGGGTGGGGCAGTACCAGCCTAATACACAAATTGTCATTTACACCTAATGTATGAATTGTCATTCAATGGAAAACTCGCGCATTGCAATAGACGGACATTTGAGTTCTGAAAATGCACTTCATTACAATACAGGTCTCTAGGCCTACAGCCTGTAAGTAAATATAATGGTTTTGACTGAAAAAAGTTCAAAACCTTGTCCAGTGAATATTGCATTTATTGTTTTTCAAATAGCCTAGGCTACTGGCTACAGTGGATTCGCAGGGTTTTTTTCGATAGCCGACGGTTAAAAACGGAGATAAACGTCACCATGTTAACTGAACCTTATTCTTCATAGCTATTTTTTGAATTACAGAGACCAGAAAGTCATGGCATGCAATGGATATGCGACCAAATATTAAAAATGATTACTTTATTCTATATATAAATGCAGGAGTGCCAATAATTGTAACACACGTGGTTTTGTTAAAGATAATTATTTCTTGATGAGGGATTTGTTTCCTCATAATAAATTTACTTCAATTAAAGGTTGGATTTTTCTCATTTTTTCAGTGTGAGATTACGCTAATTCACCAAACGGTGAATTTTTTATAACCCTTTTTACTCATCTTTACCAGGGGTGCCAATAATAGTGGAGGGCACTGTGTGTGTGTATATATATATAATTCTGGATGTATTTTATATATATATATTTATATATTGTGGCAAACTCCGAGGTGGTTGGAGTTGTCACGCAACTGAAAACAATAACTTCAATGTCCACACCGCGACAATTCAATTTAACTTCACGCTTTATTGCGGTTTTGGGGAAACGAGAAGTCGAATTGCAGGGAAACGTCAGCCAGTCCGTAATCCGGGAGAATAGTCGGTGTACGTTTGCAGGGGTCGGTACACATAGACGGGTTCTCTTACGGTCCAGGGCTAATGCAGGAGCAGGGTTGTCAGACAGGCGGTGGTCGGTAACGGGGCGGGTTCTCATTCGGTCCAGGGATCGGGCACACAGCAGACTTCTCCTGACAAACACAAATCAAACACGGCACTTTACTTTCTCTCTCCAACAATACACTCCTCTCTCTCTCTCTCTCTCTCTCTCTCTCTCTCTCTCTCTCTCTCTCTCGAATTGCTCTTTAGCGCTTTGAGCAGATATGGCAAAGTGATGAGCGCAATTAAACCCATCCCTTTAGGGTGTAAGAGTGACAAAATTAAGCATGTCATGTCTTTTAGGAAACAAGTATTTATTATTTTAAACGACCCAGGTTCCACCATAGAAGTTGCGTGGAACTTTTCAATAGATGGGATAAATCACGTTGTGTTCGCAAGTACCGAATCAATGAAATGTTTTAAATGCGGGTCCTATGGGCACATGAGACGTAACTGCCCAGACCGAGAGGCAGCAGGCGCCGGGACACAGAGAGATGGGAAGGGTGGCGAAGGGCAGGAGTCGGACCCGGAGCAAGAACCGGAGCCTGGACCCTCCACTGAAAGGGCAGGGGAAGACAATGGGGAAGATCTTCAGGGAGGGCCGACCCAGCAGGAGACGGAGGAGCAGGCCGAAACTGAGGCTAGTGGAACTGAAGGAATAGATGATGGTAGCGGAGATACAGAGGTAAACCCTAAAGCAGATACAAATGGAGAAGTAGCTGGAGGTGAGGATCAGCCTGAAAACGTAATTTCTGGGGCTCCTTCTCGGCAGATAGAAGAGGGTAAAAATAGTGAGGACAGCAGCGAGCCGCAAGTTTCATCCAATCCGCAGGTAGAAACACCTGTGGTGGCAGAAGAAGGGGAATGGAGTAGGGAAGGGACGGAGGTCGATCCCGACGAGGAAATGTCCTTTGATGAGGAGGACTTTTTCTCTGAGTTTTCTCAGACGGACGATGCAGGGGGTTCTCAAAAAGGTAAAAAAAAACTTTACTCTCTTGATAAGCTGGTCTCGTTTTTAGATGAAACGAAAGGTAAGAGTGTTATGTTAGATAAACATTTTGCGGACATAAAATTGTTCGTCATGTCTGCTCAAACTGCTTTAAAAAAAGCATCGATTGACGAGCTCGACAATAGAAGGCGATATAGATTAAAAAAGCACGTTGCGGCCGCAAGAAAATTGTTAAAACAAAGAAACATAGCTATCGAGTAACTAACATGGCTCACTTTTTCTCTGCTTTCATACTGCTATTAGTATTTAATTGGTTATTTCACAAAATGAGTGCAAGTTTCCAAATAGCATCTTTAAATGTGAACGGATGCAGAAACCGTTCAAAAAGAGCGCAGTTATTTAATTTTATCAAGCAAAAGAATATTCACATTGCATTCATACAAGAGACTCATTCGGACACTGTAAATTAATGTGACTGGAGGGACGAATGGAAAGGGGAAAGTGTTTTGAGTCATGGTGATAGTACAAGGGCGGGGGTTGCTGTTTCAATATCAGGAACTAACATTGCGCTAATGTCGTCCTGTGTCGTTATCCCGGGGCGTTTAATAAAAGTGGAAGTTAAAATAGAGGGACAGGAAGTTTTACTAATAAATGTTTATGCACCAAATAAAGGCAGTGAGAGGGTGGCATTTTTTAACAAATTAGAACAAGTGGCTGCAGAATACGACGCAACTAAAATGGTAATCGTAGGTGGGGATTTTAACTGCACTGAACATTTTATAATGGACAGGAATCACGGAGAACCCCATTCGAGCTCAGCTGATCTTTTAACAAGTGTAATGCACGGTTTAGAGCAAATAGATGTATGGCGATTACAACATAGTACGCCAATACACTTGGACAAAAGTAAACCGAGATCAAATTTCAATGGCTAGACTTGACAGATTGTATTGTTCAAAAGCATTCATAAATCAAATGCTAAAAAGTTCAATAACTCCAGTCATGTTTTCAGACCATCATTGCACATCAATATTCTTGGGGGGGACAGCTGATGTTCCTGAAAAATCTTACTGGCATTTTAATATAAAATTGCTAGAGGATGTTAGTTTTATGGAAAACTTCAAAGTCTTTTGGAATGCATGGTGTTCCCAAAAATCAAAGTTTACTGACTTAAAACAGTGGTGGGATGTTGGAAAAGTACAAATTAAAATGTTTTGCCAAACATATACACAGAACAGTACTGGGGAATTAAGAAAGAGGGTGGCTGAGTTGGAGAGAGAGATCATGAGTATGGAGAGTGACATAAGTTTCAACAGTAATACTCAGAAAATGGAAACTTTGAAAGAAAAAAGAAGTATTCTGGGGAAAATAATGGATGAACAAGCAAAAGGAGCCATGGTACGGTCTCGCTTTATCCAATATAAAGACATGGATGGCCCTTCCAAGTATTTTTTTAACCTGGAGAGAAGAACATTGGTTAGTAGGAGAATGCACTGCTTGCGTAGACCTGATGGGGCTGAAGTAAAAAGTTTACAAGAAATGATGGCAGTGGCAGTTGATTTTTATAGCCAGCTGTTCACCCCAGAGCCCAGCGGAGAGGAGGAGGCAGCGATGCTTCACAGTGACCTGCCTGTTCTGCCACAAGAACAACGACACATCCTGGAGTCCCCTTTGACACTGAATGAGCTCACTCAGGCAGTAGGACAAATGTCAACTGGAAAAGCTCCTGGTCTTGATGGGTTACCAGCAGAATTTAAAAAAAAGCTGTGGTCAGTCATTGGCACAGACATTTTTGAAGTTTTTAAAGAGTCAATTAAAGATAATGTACTACCACTGAGCTGCAGAAGAGCAGTCATTTCTCTCTTGCCAAAGAAAGGAGATTTGAGAGACATGAAAAACTGGCGACCGGTGGCACTGTTGTGCATCGACTATAAGATCCTTTCCAGGGCCATTGCTAATAGGCTCAGCGAAGTTATAAAACATGTGATCCACAAAGATCAGTCTTACTGCATACCTGGCAGGACTATACTTGACAACATTTTTCTGGTAAGAGATGTGCTGTCACTATGCAGGCATTTTAAATTGAACATGGGGGCAGTGGCCGTGGATCAGGAAAAAGCATTTGATCGAGTGCATCATGGTTATTTGTTCAAGACTCTAGACACATTTGGTTTTGGACCCAACTTTAGGATCTATATTAAATTGATGTACAGCAAAATAACAAGCCTGGTCAAAATAAATAATTCACTAAGTCTTCCTCTTCCCATAACGAGAGGTATTCGGCAAGGTTGTCCCTTGTCAGGGATGCTATATGCATTAGCCATTGAACCATTGCTGTGCTTAATAAGGAAAAGACTGACTGGCATGATGTTCCCCTCCATCCAACCTGCACATGGAGTACAACTGTCAGCTTACGCTGATGATGTCATGGTGTTTTTAAAGGACCAAAAGGATGTGGACAACCTTAGTGATTGTTTGAAGGTGTTTCAAAGAGCCTCAAATGCAAAAGTCAACTGGGGGAAATGTGATGCCTTGCTGATGGGGCAGTGGGAGGGCGTAGGCCCCCCAGTTCTACCCCAGTCCCTGCAGTGGGGCAGGGCAGGTCTCAAAGTGCTGGGTGTATTTTTAGGAGACCAGCAGTATGAACAGAAGAATTGGGAGGGAGTGCTAGACATGGTCAAAGCGAGACTGTCTCGGTGGAGGTGGTTGTTACCACAGCTGTCTTACAGGGGCAGGGTCTTGGTGATAAATAACTTGGTGGCCTCCATGCTGTGGCACAGGCTAGCCTGCCTGGACCCTCCTACAGGACTGTTGAAAGAAATCCAGTCAATGCTTCTGTCCTTTTTTTGGGACGGACGCCACTGGCTACGGCCAGCCATTTTGTACCTGCCGGTTGAGGAGGGGGGGCAAGGCCTTGTGGATCTGCACAGCAGAGTAGCTGCATTCAGATTGCAGGCTGCTCAAAGACTTTTATATGGCAAAGACCTGAGTTGGAGACCAGGAGCCTTCCTGTTTCTGAGAAAGGTGGGGGGCCTGGGCTGTGATTGGCAGCTGTTCGGAATGAACCTTTCCAAGCTCAACACAGATGCGTTGCCGGAGTTTTACAGCAGTGTGCTGAACGCCTGGGGGCTGCTGAAGGTGAACAGGCGAGAAGAGACAGTAACCGGGAATTCTGTTCTCCAGGAGTGTCTTTTTTTCAACACTCTCTTTCCAGATGCTGCCCTACAGGCTGGTAACTTACTCCACACCTTCACCCAAGGTGGAGTCACAAGACTTAAGGACCTAATGCACCTGGAGAAGGGATGTTGGAAGCCGGCAGTGGAGCTGGCAGAGACTCTGGCAGTTCGGTCAGTCAGGATGTGTGAGCAGTTCCTGTGGCGTGTAAAGGGCTGTATTCCTCCGAGTGTGCTGGAGCTGATTGAGGAAACTCTGGCTGGGGGGTACAGGACCATACCGGACATAGAATGCCCTACATTATGGGTGGGACTTTCTATACACTTGAAGCAGGGATGGGTTATAAGAGGGGATTCTCCCCTGCCTGTACGGTTCCATGAAGCAGAGAAGAAGCTACTATACAACTGGAGTGTGAGAATGGTGAATGCAGCTTCCTTTCAGACTCTGCCCACATCTAAGTGGTCGCAGCGTTTTGAGGAAGGTACGGAACTGATTCCTGCATGGAGGACAATCTACAAACCCCCACTGCCAAAAAGGTCAGGCGACCTACAGTGGAGGGTCCTTCATGGAATTATTTCCACCGGCAGGTTTCTGCACAGAGTGGATTCTAAAATCGACTCAAAGTGTGCTTTCTGCGCAAGTGAAGAGACAGTAGAACACATGTTCTTAGACTGTGAAAGGCTCACGGCTCTGTTTAACTTTTTGTTAATAATTTTTAAAACACTTAATGTTGCTTTTGAAAAATCAACGTTCATTTATTGCTCAAAATACACAAAAGCAGCACGTGCTAAAGTAGAGCTGGTGAATTTTGTGGTTGGGCAAGCCAAAGTGGCAATTTTGAACACAAGAAAACCAGTGGCGGCCGGTGATTGGCTGACTAAGTGGGGCGGGTCATGACAGACACGGAGATCATAGAGTAACATTGTGGCCGACTCGAGTGCACAAACAGGGCTTTTAACTGCTACAGTTGTAGTGCTATTTTTGCCGGAGAGCAGTCAATCAAATATGACTCATCACGTCTATATTTAGCTTGATTACATTTTGACTGTTTAGGCTAATGCACATTAATAATGTAGGCTACCTGCTATAGGCTATGCTCATATTCATGCAACAGAGGATCGACTCATTAAAACACCAGTGACATCAACAGCGTAGGGAAAAAATAATAGGGTATTTATTGACATTACTAAACGTTTGTTGTACAATCAACGTGCATCTCTTTACCGTTTATTTATTCTCATATCCAGGGGTACATTCCTTGCGGCTCCCAAACTAGAGAATTTGAAAAAAAAAGGCTGTCATTTAGGTTGCGACCCCTGATCTAGGCTATATAGAAAATTACTGAATTTGTTTTCTAAAGAAGATTATTCTTTGATCATTGATCATGGTCGCACTCGCAAACAATATAAAGCAAAAAAATATATCCTTGACAGCGGCACTGACACTGGAGAGCGACAGCGTGTAGCTGGGAGAACAACATGACGATCTCGCACACAAAAAAAGGAAAAATAAATGAATAGGCCTAGCCTACCTTACAATGTTGCTCCACTATCAGCATGCCTCCTCACTTATAAAGAAACTTTGCAGGGCCAGGTTTTCAAGGAGAGCACCTCCAATGGCATCTGCAGTCGTGCCTCCTTCCAATCGAACAAAGCCAAAAAATCTCTCCTGCACCGTGTTGGCAGTGTCGATGTAGCGGTACACAATGACGAGCTGACAATGCGTCGTTATGTCGGTGGTCTCATCTGCTTGGATAGACATGTAATCCGTGCTTTGTAGGTCCTGGACAATGTGGCCTTGCATGACAGACAGCATACAGTCCAGTAGCTCATTCTGTATGGTTTTTGAGGTGCCTTTAAATCCGGTTGCATTCTCCAAGTGCTCTTTCATTGCACCGTCCAGTGTCGATACAAAATCCCCTAAACACACCTGGATTCTCGGATGATTCCGTTTCATCGTGCCCCCTCAAAGCTAGTTCAAAGGCCCCACAGAACTTCACACAGTCGATCAATTTAGAAAGGATATGTCGGTTGTTGTGTTTTCGAATACTGGCGTGATATCCATCCGACAGCTGTGTAGCTATGTTAGCTCTTCCTAGCATGGATAGCTTAAGGCACGCTTCCATGTGTGCTCTGCTCGTGTCGTGTTTTTTCACTCGTTCGGAAAAGTGCTTAACGTCTGTCATCCCTGTTTTCGTCCACAGCATTTCACACTGGCCATGTTTTTCTGAACGGAACAGAATGCAGGGAAAACAAAAAACAGCATTCCGAATTGGGCAGCCACATAGCCATGATTTCTTATCATACCAGCTCCTGGAGAACACTCGTGTGTACGACTTCCCTCTGTCCTTAGCCGCCTGCTGTAGATGAATATCTGGCCTATCTGGACCTAGCTCTTTTAAACTGAGTTTTTCTTGTAGACTAAGCTTCTCAAAGTGAGTTTTAAAAATAGACTCCACGCTGTTGAGTGCTAACGTTAACGTAACATTATCTGCTGCAGCCGCCATGTCGCTGGAAGATAGCGTCAACAACGAAGTTCACCAAAGTTCGTCGGACGAATGTGACATCAGCGTGTGCTCTCTTGCGCCATCTACTGACCATGACTACAATGTTCGTTTGAATGGGGTTAAATGAGAATGGCCAGGGCGTTCTGCCCAACGCCCCAAATGCTGTCATAGACCTCAAGCTAAAGTGCAGTCCTTCCAACAACCGCTAGGTAGCAATGCATGTCAATGTAGTGTGTGAGGGACGTACGATTCGACGCCCCAGAGCAACAGAGACGGTAATGATGTCCGCAAACCAACCAAAGCCAATTATTCAACATACATGTATTGACTAGAATTTATATACATTTATACAATCAATCTATGAAATGTGTTCAGATGAAAAATTATTATTATTTAAAAAAGAAAAAAATTATTTATTATTTAAAAAAATTTTTTTCTTCTATCCAATCAAGTGGGGCGCCGCCCCTAGCGTCCCTATGGACGAGCCGCCACTGAAGAAAACACTGCATAGAAAACACTGGCCCAACTGATGTAGTAAAGTGGTTGTGTTTCCTAATTAGCTCCAGACTCAAACTGGAATTCACATATTATCTGTTAATTAATAATGTTGAAGGATTCATAAATAGGTGGTGCTTACAGGATTGCTTGTGTTCAGTAGAGGAAGAAAGATTGGTTATAAATATTTGAGTTTTGTTATTGAATAAGTTTTATTTGTGTGTTTGTTGGTTTTCTGATTTTTTCTTACCACTGTTTTTGATGGTGGTGGTTTCTTTTAGGTTTTCTGCTAGTTGGATGAGAATGCAAAAGTAACCCAAGATAATTTTGTTTTGAACTAGTGACGAATAAAACGGGGTTTTAAAAGTCAAAAGTCTCTCTCTCTCTCTCTCTCTCTCTCTCTCTCTCTCTCTCTCTCTCTCTCTCTCTCTCTCTCTCTCTCTCTCTCTCTCTCTCTCTCTCTCTCAATTCAATTCAATTAGCTTTATGGGCATGACAAGACATTACATATCCGTATTGCCAAAGCATACTGCATTGAAACAGTCCAAGACATACTAACTACACATACTTTCTAACACAGAACAATACAAAACAGCAAAGACTAGTAACGAATGAACAGTAACCATACATATAGATACAATTTAAAGATACAATTAACAATAATAATAATTATGAATGGCAATGATAATAATGATGATGATATTGATTCCTGTCACTCACTGTCCCTAAGACGATGGCAGGCAGCTATATATTGTGCCGCCAGGTCACAGCACGTCCTCTCCTCTCCTAAGAGGATGGGGAGTTTTTGGATGTTTGGTAAATTTTTAAATTGAGGGTATCTCTGATCTATTTTGGGAAAGTATTTATTTCTAATTTGAATGTATTTTTCACATTTTGTGGCAAAGTGCAGCTCTGTCTCGACTTCGTTGAGATGGCAATGTTTGCACAGCCTTTCTTCCTTTGGAAGCCATGTTTGCCGATGTCGGCCTTTTTCGATGGCCAGGCTGTGCTCACTGAGTCTGTACTTCGTCAAGGTAGTTCTTATTTTCTCGTCAGTCACCGTGGTCAGATATTCTGCCATGGTGTACTGTCTTTTTAGGGCCAAATAGCATTGCATTTTGCTTTGAGCTTGTGTTTGTGTGTCCCAATAGGTGGTGTAGTTTTGTTTCTGTTGTGCTATAATTTGATTGACTCTAATTGAATGTATGGTGATGCTGTCCTGAGACTGGGGGGTGTTAGGGGTGGTTAGTGAACTGAGCTGAGCTGAGCTGACCTCTCTCTCTCTCTCTCTCTCTCTCTCTCTCTCTCTCTCTCTCTCTCTCTCTCTCTCTCTCTCTCTACTCCACCTTGGTTTCGCATAAGATACTCCGTTTCCCTGTTGTTTGTCATTCCCTTTTCTAGGGTACCGATTAGCCCGGTGATTCGCCACAGCTGACTGGCCCGGCGTCTTTTCCAGGTGCCGTGTATTTCCTCGTTGCGGCGCCGACTTCCCCGGAACTCCTAATATGGGCATGCCGTCTTTCCACATCAGCCGTACATACCTTCCCTCTATCACCTCTCCGTGGTTCTGTCCCCGCCGGGTGCCACAATATATATATACAGTGTATTGCAAACGTATTAGGACAGTAACACATTTTTTGTTGTTTTAGCTCTCCAGCACATTGGATTTGGGCATGGTGACTATGAGGCGATGGAGTCATGATGCCATGACTTTCGGCTCTCTGTGACCCAACAGCATCAAAAAACGACCCCCCCCCTTAATTGTCATAGAGATACATTAAAATGTAGAGATGTATATATAATTAAAAGAGACGCGTTACATACTGTAACTGTATTCTGAAGAGACGCGCTACATACTGTAACTGTATTCTGAAGAGACACACTGCATACTGTAACTGTATTCTAAAGAGACACGCTGCATACTGTAACTGTATTCTAAAGAGATGCGCTGCATACTGTAACTGTATTCTGAAGAGACGCGCTACATACTGTAACTGTATTCTAAAGAGATACGCTACATACTGTAACTGTATTCTAAAGAGACACGCTGCATACTGTAACTGTATTCTAAAGAGACGCGCTACATACTGTAACTGTATTCTAAAGAGATGCGCTGCATACTGTAACTGTATTCTGAAGAGACGCGCTACATACTGTAACTGTATTCTGAAGAGACGCGCTACATACTGTAACTGTATTCTGAAGAGACGCGCTACATACTGTAACTGTATTATAAAGAGATACGCTACATACTGTAACTGTATTCTAAAGAGATACGCTACATACTGTAACTGTATTCTAAAGAGACGCGCTGCATACTGTAACTGTATTCTGAAGAGACGCGCTACATACTGTAACTGTATTCTAAAGAGATACGCTACATACTGTAACTGTATTCTAAAGAGACACGCTGCATACTGTAACTGTATTCTAAAGAGACGCGCTACATACTGTAACTGTATTCTAAAGAGACGTGCTGCATACTGTAACTGTATTCTAAAGAGACGCGCTACATACTGTAACTGTATTCTAAAGAGATGCGCTGCATACTGTAACTGTATTCTAAAGAGACGCGCTACATACTGTCACTGTTCTAAAGAGATGCGCTACATACTGTAACTGTATTCTAAAGAGACGCGCTGCATACTGTAACTGTTCTAAAGAGATGCGCTGCATACTGTAACTGTATTCTAAAGAGACGCGCTACATACTGTAACTGTATTCTAAAGAGACGCGCTACATACTGTAACTGTTCTAAAGAGACGCGCTACATACTGTAACTGTATTCTAAAGAGACGCGCTGCATACTGTAACTGTATTCTAAAGAGACGCGCTACATACTGTAACTGTATTCTAAAGAGACGCGCTACATACTGTAACTGTATTCTAAAGAGATGCGCTGCATACTGTAACTGTATTCTAAAGAGACGCGCTACATACTGTAACTGTTCTAAAGAGACGCGCTACATACTGTAACTGTATTCTAAAGAGATGCGCTGCATACTGTAACTGTATTCTAAAGAGACGCGCTGCATACTGTAACTGTATTCCAAAGAGATGCGCTGCATACTGTAACTGTATTCTAAAGAGATACGCTACATACTGTAACTGTATTCTAAAGAGATACGCTACATACTGTAACTGTATTCTAAAGAGATGCGCTGCATACTGTAACTGTATTCCAAAGAGATGCGCTGCATACTGTAACTGTATTCCAAAGAGATGCGCTGCATACTGTAACTGTATTCTAAAGAGATGCGCTGCATACTGTAACTGTATTCTAAAGAGATGCGCTGCATACTGTAACTGTATTCCAAAGAGATGCGCTGCATACTGTAACTGTATTCCAAAGAGATGCGCTGCATACTGTAACTGTATTCTAAAGAGACGCGCTTCATACTGTCACTGTATTCTAAAGAGACGCGCTGCATACTGTAACTGTTCTAAAGAGACGCGCTACATACTGTAACTGTTCTAAAGAGACGCGCTACATACTGTAACTGTATTCTAAAGAGATACGCTACATACTGTAACTGTATTCTAAAGAGATGCGCTGCATACTGTAACTGTATTCTAAAGAGACGCGCTACATACTGTAACTGTTCTAAAGAGACGCGCTACATACTGTAACTGTATTCTAAAGAGACGTGCTACATACTGTAACTGTATTCTAAAGAGACGTGCTGCATACTGTAACTGTATTCTAAAGAGATACGCTACATACTGTAACTGTATTCTAAAGAGACGCGCTACATACTGTAACTGTATTCTAAAGAGATGCGCTGCATACTGTAACTCTATTCTAAAGAGACGCGCTACATACTGTAACTGTTCTAAAGAGACGCGCTACATACTGTAACTGTATTCTAAAGAGATACGCTACATACTGTAACTGTATTCTAAAGAGATGCGCTGCATACTGTAACTGTATTCTAAAGAGATGCGCTGCATACTGTAACTGTATTCCAAAGAGATGCGCTGCATACTGTAACTGTATTCTAAAGAGACGCGCTACATACTGTAACTGTTCTAAAGAGACGCGCTACATACTGTAACTGTATTCTAAAGAGACGTGCTACATACTGTAACTGTATTCTAAAGAGACGTGCTGCATACTGTAACTGTGTTCTAAAGAGACGTGCTACATACTGTAACTGTATTCTAAAGAGACGCGCTACATACTGTAACTGTATTCTAAAGAGATACGCTACATACTGTAACTGTATTCTAAAGAGACGTGCTACATACTGTAACTGTATTCTAAAGAGACGCGCTACATACTGTAACTGTATTCTAAAGAGATACGCTGCATACTGTAACTGTATTCTAAAGAGACGTGCTACATACTGTAACTGTATTCTAAAGAGACGCGCTACATACTGTAACTGTATTCTAAAGAGATACGCTACATACTGTAACTGTATTCTAAAGAGACGTGCTGCATACTGTAACTGTATTCTAAAGAGACGCGCTACATACTGTAACTGTTCTAAAGAGACGCGCTACATACTGTAACTGTATTCTAAAGAGACGTGCTACATACTGTAACTGTATTCTAAAGAGACGTGCTGCATACTGTAACTGTATTCTAAAGAGACGTGCTGCATACTGTAACTGTATTCTAAAGAGATACGCTACATACTGTAACTGTATTCTAAAGAGACGTGCTACATACTGTAACTGTATTCTAAAGAGATACGCTACATACTGTAACTGTATTCTAAAGAGACGCGCTACATACTGTAACTGTTCTAAAGAGACGCGCTACATACTGTAACTGTATTCTAAAGAGACGTGCTACATACTGTAACTGTATTCTAAAGAGACGTGCTGCATACTGTAACTGTATTCTAAAGAGATACGCTACATACTGTAACTGTATTCTAAAGAGACGTGCTACATACTGTAACTGTATTCTAAAGAGACGTGCTGCATACTGTAACTGTATTCTAAAGAGACGTGCTACATACTGTAACTGTATTCTAAAGAGACATGCTGCATACTGTAACTGTATTCCAAAGAGATGCGCTGCATACTGTAACTGTATTCTAAAGAGACGTGCTACATACTGTAACTGTATTCTAAAGAGATGTGCTGCATACTGTAACTGTATTCTAAAGAGATGCGCTACATACTGTAACTGTATTCTAAAGAGACGTGCGGCATACTGTAACTGTATTCTAAAGAGACGTGCTACATACTGTAACTGTATTCTAAAGAGATGCGCTGCATACTGTAACTGTATTCTAAAGAGATGCGCTGCATACTGTAACTGTATTCTAAAGAGACGCGCTACATACTGTAACTGTTCTAAAGAGACGCGCTACATACTGTAACTGTATTCTAAAGAGACGTGCTACATACTGTAACTGTATTCTAAAGAGACGTGCTGCATACTGTAACTGTATTCTAAAGAGACGCGCTACATACTGTAACTGTTCTAAAGAGACGCGCTACATACTGTAACTGTATTCTAAAGAGACGTGCTACATACTGTAACTGTATTCTAAAGAGACGTGCTGCATACTGTAACTGTATTCTAAAGAGATACGCTACATACTGTAACTGTATTCTAAAGAGACGCGCTACATACTGTAACTGTATTCTAAAGAGATGCGCTGCATACTGTAACTGTATTCTAAAGAGACGCGCTACATACTGTAACTGTTCTAAAGAGACGCGCTACATACTGTATCTGTATTCTAAAGAGATACGCTACATACTGTAACTGTATTCTAAAGAGATGCGCTGCATACTGTAACTGTATTCTAAAGAGACGCGCTGCATACTGTAACTGTATTCTAAAGAGACGCGCTGCATACTGTAACTGTTCTAAAGAGACGCGCTACATACTGTAACTGTATTCTAAAGAGACGTGCTACATACTGTAACTGTATTCTAAAGAGTCGTGCTACATACTGTAACTGTATTCTAAAGAGACGTGCTACATACTGTAACTGTATTCCAAAGAGATGCGCTGCATACTGTAACTGTTCTAAAGAGACGCGCTACATACTGTAACTGTATTCTAAAGAGACGCGCTACATACTGTTACTGTATTCTAAAGAGACGCGCTACATACTGTAACTGTATTCTAAAGAGACGCGCTACATACTGTAACTGTATTCTAAAGAGACGCGCTACATACTGTAACTGTATTCTAAAGAGACGCGCTACATACTGTAACTGTATTCTAAAGAGACGCGCTACATACTGTAACTGTATTCTAAAGAGACGCGCTACATACTGTAACTGTATTCTAAAGAGATGCGCTGCATACTGTAACTGTATTCTAAAGAGATGCGCTGCATACTGTAACTGTATTCCAAAGAGATGCGCTGCATACTGTAACTGTATTCCAAAGAGATGCGCTGCATACTGTAACTGTATTATAAAGAGACGCGCTGCATACTGTAACTGTATTCTAAAGAGACGCGCTACATACTGTAACTGTATTCTAAAGAGACGCGCTACATACTGTTACTGTATTATAAAGAGACGCGCTGCATACTGTAACTGTATTCTAAAGAGACGCGCTGCATACTGTAACTGTATTCTAAAGAGACGCGCTACATACTGTTACTGTATTATAAAGAGACGCGCTGCATACTGTAACTGTTCTAAAGAGACGCGCTACATACTGTTACTGTATTCTAAAGAGACGCGCTACATACTGTTACTGTATTCTAAAGAGACGCGCTACATACTGTAACTGTATTCTAAAGAGACGCGCTACATACTGTAACTGTATTCTAAAGAGACGCGCTACATACTGTAACTGTATTCTAAAGAGACGCGCTACATACTGTAACTGTATTCTAAAGAGACGCGCTACATACTGTAACTGTATTCTAAAGAGATGCGCTGCATACTGTAACTGTATTCTAAAGAGATGCGCTGCATACTGTAACTGTATTCCAAAGAGATGCGCTGCATACTGTAACTGTATTCCAAAGAGATGCGCTGCATACTGTAACTGTATTATAAAGAGACGCGCTGCATACTGTAACTGTATTCTAAAGAGACGCGCTACATACTGTAACTGTATTCTAAAGAGATACGCTACATACCGTAACTGTATTCTAAAGAGAGAGCCTATGCATGGAGGGCCTATGCTGCCTGTTCATCCCGCTGCTGCGCAGTTTCCCTCTGCTCGTGCCTTTCTCCGTGCTCTACGGCTACTTTGACGGGGCCTACGTGGCCCTGATACCCGTCGTCACGTCAGACGTCGTCGGAAACGAGTACCTCTCCTCTGCCCTGGGAGTGGCCTATTTCCTCCATGCCATACCTTACCTCATCAGCCCGCCAATCGGAGGTCAGTGCTCTGTGCTGTGACCAATAAGCCAACACCTTGATGGTGCCGTGCGCTCCTTGCAGTTATCGTTTAACATATGTCCTTTAACATATCGCCTTGCTGTTACCATTTAACCTATGTATTTGAAGCTTGGAAATGATCTGAGCTTTCCAGAAAAAATCAAACAATCATTTGAATATTGACCCGTGGGTACGTTTTTAATTGAGCACACAGTACCAAGCACACATTCTGTGTACAACCACACAATTACCCTTGGGTTTTTTCCACTTGTATTGCTGGTTGTGCTACATAAAAGAGATATAGAAAACCATGGTTACACAACACACATGCTGATGTCATTGAAAAATCCCAAAGTGAGAAAGACATACTGTAGTTGCAGTTCTTCACCTGTGTGTGTTTTAGACACTAAAGAAAAGACAGAGTTTTAAAAGATAGGCTATATAAAATGATTTTCTATAAGACTGACAGTATATTCTGTATTTTGAATATACACTGCTCAAAGAAATTAAGGGAACACTTAATCAACACAGTATAACACCAAGTCAATTAAACTTCTGGGATATCGATCTGTCCAGTTAGGAAGCGTAAACGATTGTGAATCAATTTCGCCTGCTTTGGTGCAAATGAAAGTGACAACAGATGGACAGGAGAGGCAACAGCAAGACAACCCCCAAAAAGTAAATGGTTTTGCAGGTGGAAATTCCCAGTTCAGATGCATTCCACACTTTCAAGAACCGAAATAGCAAATCGTTGAATTTATTGAATAATATCATGTTTTCAATCAGCCAGAGGTTCATGTGAGGCTTTTTTGGAAGCCATTACACTGAATTGGTGTAAAAGAGGTATATCCCACCCTGGGAATATTTCACCCTGAAGGTTGAAGCCTGCAGTCCACACATCAGAGCAGTACGCAGTAATGTTAACCAAGTGGCTCTCTAGTACAGTGACAATCCTGGGAAATGTGTTCAGGGGTTTATGTCACAGCCAGTCTCTTTATCAGTTAATAAGAGTTCTACTAAATATAAACACAAAAAGCAGTACACATGGTGTGTTCCCAGAACTGAGTTTGAAAACCCCTGTTCTAATAATGTCATTGATGAATCCATAATTTCATTATATTTGAATGGCAAAGTTGGATTTCTAGTGCTGATAACTCAGCTATGACAAACGTACTGTGCGGCTCACATTATTTCTCCTGTCTCTTCTGTGGCCAGGATGGCTGGTGGACCAGACAGGCTCCTACATGTCCACGTTCGTCCTCAGTGGCTTCTCACTCATCTCTAGCTCCCTGCTACTCAGCACTGCAGCGGTGATTTGCCGGTGCCAGAAGACCCGCACGTACACCACCAATTCTGACCCCAAACTGGACACCTGCCAGAGCAAACCTACTGATTGCTACAAGGCTTCACACGAAGAATCAAAGCTTACAGCAAACGTGCTGTCTTTATAGCATTCAATTTTTTTTTTACATAGCGCATTTCTCTCCATTTTGTAATGCCAAAGTGTATGGAAGTACAAATGCACAATAAAGATAACTCTGTGGGGCCAGAGCCAACTTGAAGCCATACACATAAAACCAGTTGCCTTGTGGGTAAATGAGTTCATTTTTACACTAGCCCTGCAAGGATAACGGTTTGTTTGACTCCCTCAATCCCTGTTGATGAACTGAATGTTCTTTCTGAGTGACTGCAGTTCTGTGTCGACAGTGTGCCTTCACAAATGACAATATCGGTACTCCCTCAAGCTTCGGACTTTAAAAAAAGTGGGCCAAAAATCTTATTTTTCTTTTTGATGATCCGTCACATAGTTCACAAGGGAAAAGTGCTGCACTGCAAAAAGGAAGTATCAATAATTACTGTATATGAATAATAACCATCTACATTTGTCAGGAATCACATGTCCATACCTCTTAGATTTGATGAAGTGTTGCATTTAGACATTTTTGAAATGTAAATTATTTTGTAACAGATTTTATTGTGAAAAACATT
This sequence comes from Ilyophis sp. 1 JC-2022, assembly GCA_022702515.1. Lineage (NCBI taxonomy): Eukaryota > Metazoa > Chordata > Actinopteri > Anguilliformes > Synaphobranchidae > Ilyophis > Ilyophis sp. 1 JC-2022. The sequence continues at coordinate 91,888,887 of CM040405.1, forward strand.
GCCAAAGTTGTGAGGAAAGACTGAATAAATCTTTGTAAAAGGAGACTAAGGCGAGATTTAATTAGAATTAGGTTTGCATGGATGCATATTCTGGTGTTTAAAAATAGTAGCTTTAAAATATAGTAGTTCAAAATGAAGTATAAAACTATTGTTTTGCATTGTCGCCTTTTGGGAGTGTAAATTGGAGTGGAGTTAGCCTACAATCAATTGAAGAAATAAAAAGGCTTTGCTCTCCAGAACAAAACACAATGATCGACTCAAGTCAGTGATCACTGATACCATATCGTAGCTCTGGTAGCTCCAGCCATTTTCATGAAACATCACCCCCATCACTAGGCACAGCTGGCATAGTTGAGGTCTGTGCTCTTGAGACAAATTCCCTTCAGCTGGGCTTTCCCTGTTTGATGCAGTAGCTGCAATGTGCCAGAGAGTGGAGCCAAAGAGCAGGAAACCTTTGATAGACAGAAGAGGTGTGTTTTGGATTCAGACCTGCCCTGATATTTGGTTGCAGTAAACTCCTCAGTCTTGGGACCAAAACAGCAAAAGCGGTATCACTCTGAGGGTGCGTCCCAATACTAGAAAAATGCATCCTCCTTTCCTCCACTACCACCTCCTCTCCTCCGTGCACTGGAAACCGATCTTTGTGTTTCAATCTAATGTTGCTGATTACATATTAATTACATATTAGTGTTTACATATGAATTAATATTGATGCAAACCACAATGTCAGGTGTGTATACTGTACATGCAAATACATGTACTCGAAACGTTCAGGCAGTTTTGCATACTTCCGGGTAGGAGAGGAGTGGTAGTGGGGGAGTGAAAAATATTGGGACGCAACCTGACTCTAAACAGATTTTGTGCACATATAGAACCCTTCGCTGATGACCTCAGAAAGACTCTGTTATAGAGTTATAATATTCACTGTGAAGTCATGCAGTTACTAAAATTTCAGATGAATTATACAACAGTTAGTTCCGACCGTGCATTGTGATTGGCCGGGACACATTCCATGAGTGCTGATATACAAGATAAAATCCCTCAGAATTCATCACTGGCCGGGACGACTCTACTTTGTCTACATTCTAATTGTTGGGGGGAAAAATTATTTCTTACAATGGAATTCACTTTACCCTGATTAGCCATCTGAGCAGCTTTTATAATCCTGAATCCATATTTTACCTGAAGGATACATTTTTGTATTTGTGGATATTCCTTCTCTGCCCAGGACTGATTATTGGTGGGCCTTTCATATTTTCACTGTGAATGTCAGTCAACAGAAGAGATCAGAATCCCTGCTGGAGTAGCTCATCTTAGCCTCTCAATTGAAAATAGAACAAGCATATAAACCTTTCACTGAAAACTGTTTATTTTATACAATAAAAGACTTCTAAATGGTGCTATTGTTTTTAAATACATTGTATATCGCAATATAGCAATACAATTACAGTGCATGCTCATCTCAAAGAAGCTTTTATTGTTTTGTTTTTTTCTACAATTCATACATATATAGATAAAATGCAATATTTAAACAAACATAAAGTGAGTTTTATTTGTTACTACAAATAATAATTGTTAATAGGAGTTTATATGACTTACATTTCCTGCAGATTAACTATAACAAGTACTTCCTGTAAGTTTACCATTGTTTAACTTTTTTAAAAAAAATAAAAAAAACAGTCCAACAAGCTCTATATGACATATGGGGCCCTATCTTAATGCCATGCATATAGACAAAGCGCTAAGATCGCCAAGATAGAGCCCATGGACTGCATTTCAACCAAAGACAAAACTCTTACATGCTTCGCTGAAAGATTTTGCATTTCAGTTTTGATCATTGCAGAGACAAGCGGAGATCACACAGAGCAGTGAGGTACTCCTCATTGTCAGGGTCATACAGAATAGCCTTCTTATAGCACTCAATGGCTTGGGGTTGGTCACCTCTCATTTGATGAACATAACCCCGAATCCCAAAGGCTTCACCATCATGGGGATTTCTGGAGATTTTCTTATTTGCAATATCTTCAAGTTTTTTTGCACACATTTCCCAGTCTCGTGTATCTTTCTGTAATCTGAGTCCTTCCTTGTAGTGCTTCACAGCCAATGGCTCTGATCTGTTGTTGTAGAGCTGGAAATTTGCATAAAGGACGGTGACAAACTGCAGGTGCTCCTTTTTAGTGGTAGCAACTTCAAATGCTCTCTTAAACAACTCCTCTGCTTTCCTGTTGTCGTGTCCTTTTGCATAGTTTTTTGCTAATTTCACCATGGCAGCAATGAAGGAGGGTTTCAGGGAGATCGCTTGCTCCAGGTGTTGGATGCTCAGCCTGAACAGATTATCTGCCTCTTCTCTGTTGTTTGCAGTTTTCCTATCATAGCTGACTCCAAGTTGATGGTGCAACAAGGCCGAATCAGGAGTCCTTTCCAGCGCTCTTTTCAGCAGAGATATGGACTCATCAACTTTTCCGTTGTTCCGATAGTACTTTGCAACATGCTGTGTCACGTAGGGTTTGTCCGGTTCCAACTCCATGGCTCTTTCCATCAGCTCCTCTGCTTTCTCATACTTTCTATGGTCAGCATGTTTCCGGCCCAGCAGAACCATCATGTACGCATTGTTTGGATCAAGCTCTAAGACCCGGCTCAACTGCTTGCACGCTGGGGACTCTTCAAAGCTTGTGGGATTGTAACGTTCAATGCGATGCAGAGCAACAGCATAGCCATCGTTCCACTCAATCACTTCTGGCTCCAACTCCAGTGCCTTCTCAAAGCACTCTTTCGCCTTCTCATAGTATTTGCGAAAACAATTCAGGAATGCCCTGCCTTTCTCCCCATAGATTTCAGGATGGAGAGCAGAAGGGGATTCTGTAGGAAACTTCTCCTTAATCTTCTCCAGTTTGGCCAGGTAGGTCTGGGATTGCACATGCTCGCCCATGTGATAATACACCCATGCAAAATTGCCATATGTAACTATGAGCTGCTTCTCACAGTTGTCACCATGCTGTTCCCTGATGTGCTGTTCAGCCTTTGCCAAGTCATCCCGTGCTTCCTCAAGGTGACCCTGCATGTACTTTGTGAAAGCCTGAGTACTGTATGACCATCCGATGTTCCTCTCCTCTTCCTCTGCCAAGTCAATGCTGTTTTTAAGCCTGATCTGTAGATCATTTAAGTCAGTGTCATCCAAACCCCATGTGAAGTGGCACTCAACCTCACGCAGTTTGGCAAGCAACATATCTTGAATTGAACTGCAACAAACAAGGAAATTTATGATCAAGTCAATTGTATTTGAAGGAAGATAAAAATGAAAATTCTTGGTTTTTTTAAACCTTTTAAAGCATAGTTTGTCAACGATTTCAAAGAATACAATAAAAACAATACTCATGAAAATATTATATCATATGAAAAATTTATTGAGTACTTTTGAGTGCACGATTGCAAACAGCTTTAGATGGGTTTTGCAAACAATTCCATTTTCATCTGATAATAATAATAATACTGTAATCCACAGTGCTTCTTATAGAGCCTCAGCATGATATATTTGGGTGGGGCAGTATCAGTGGCATACCAGCACAATGAGATACCAGTGCCATGCAAGACTGCACATATTGTTTTTATGAAACGCAAAACTGAAATGATCATGAACACACTGTCATGTTAGGTTGTGCCTACAGTGCAAACACAACACATAGAGTGGCATTATGATTCCACAAGAAAATATTAAATGTCAAAAACTTACTTTCACCTTGAGAAGCCTTGGAGAAGAATAGATGAACATAAAGAAAGTCAGCACGTCTCCGGTCCACTCCACTTTTTGGTATGCTCTCTTTCAGCAGTAACAAAAAGGGACAGACTTACAGAATTGTCACTCTGAAAGTGTCCCAGTTTCCCAGGCAACACCACAGAGGTTTCGGAACAGTGCTGCGCAGAAGCTCCCAGGCATAAAAAAAATCATTATTGCAATAAGCTCTTCAGTCTTGGTGCGCAAACAGCAGAAGCTGTATCACTCTGACTAACAGGTTTTGTGCACATATAGAACCCTTCGCTGATGAGCTTAGAAAGAACTGCTGTTGTGGGGAGTTACAGTATTCATTGATGATGTAACCCTAATAATTGGTAGCGTTTATAGTCCGTCGAGGCGAAGGTAAATGAACTGGGCTACAATGGGTATCGTTCAGCATATCTTTCATGGAAGAAGCCAACAGGGCAGGAGCAGTAGCCTAGCACTCCTCACAGTTCAGGGCACAAAAACAAAAAAACAACTCCTTCGGGCGTTCCTTCCCAATTAATGTTCCCCCAGGGGAACTCAAAAGGCAGAACTAACACATGGCAATACATATGCCTAATATGACGTCACGTGGCGCTGTAATGGCGACATGTAGTCCAGCTGTCTCTCGTGTTCATGTTTGTTAATTTGAATGTGTTTTGTTGTGTCTGGCTTTTGTCTTTGTTTTTATCATGTGTGTAGTGGGATGGGGAAGTGGGCTGGTGATTTTTCAGAGCACTCCTGCTGCTCGTTTTGATAATATTGACAAATTGTCTAGTCGATATAATTTTGTTTGTGGTTGTCACCAAGGAGACGCATTCTACATTGGGTGTGTTCGGCTAGAGCCGCGCCTTCAAACAAACCAACGACAGAATTGGTTAGAGAGCGCGAGGAATGGTGTTTCCTCACGACAAACGCGGATAATTTCACAATATCGCCACCTATCTCTGCGTATTGATTCTACTCTCAAAAAAAATAATCTAAATGAAATGTACCCCTCCCTAAGTGTTCAAACACAGGTATAAGGGTTATTTATTAAATCCTACAATGGAATAGCAGTATTTTCCTCTTTCCCTTATCTGTACCCCTTTCTAATTTCACAATGAATATTTATTCAGTTTTTTCTTAGTATTGCTATATTTAAAAATAGGTTTTAATATAATACAATCCTTTATTGTTCTTCAATTA